>JACVBY030000587.1:1026950-1403969 GCA_017589505.3 Metroxylon sagu
ATCTGAGAAAAGATTTTTCAATTAGGAGATTATTGTTTTATTTTCTTATTTGATAACAACAAGATCATGATAATTTGTTGGGCTTATAAAATCATAAGTTGCCAGGGCATAGATAAAGCATGCTAAAAATAAAGTTTTATAAAATCTAATAAATATTGATCGACAAATTAAGGAATCTTTGGACCGATAATTCTTTAATTATATATATTTTTAATTAAGAGCTACTATCATTTTTTTAAAAAAATATTTTTTAAAAAAATAAAGCTTAAATTTAAACACTTCAAAAGACTTACTAATGCTTTCAATATTCTTTATTGAACTTGGAGTCAGCACCATCATACAATGGAAAGGAACCATGATAAAATTTGCCTTTAATGAGATCTTACGATTGAGTTTTTATTCAAAGGAATTTTAAGCTAAATTAACTTAGCAAGATAAATTATCCATCGTTATGAAGACAGTATGCTGCCATGCTTCCTATGAGCTTATTGCATTTTTTTTCAGAAAAAGATAACTTTGAGTTTGAAGTGTTTCATGTTGTGTTACTCCTGTTAAGCTGATCTACTATGTATTTGCTAAGATCTTTGGGTTATATTAACTTACTGTCATTTGTTAGAAGATGTGTTTTATCTCTTTTTTTTAATTAAAAAAACTCCATAACAATGCAGATCTTGGGTGGCATTCTAGCTTAGATTGGCTTTTCAAATAATAGCTTTTGTTATAAGATCATGAAAACTTCAAGGTGATGATCAACTCATATGTAGTATGAGATGAGATTGTCTTATGCTCACAAGTGCTTCACCTGTGAATCTTGCAATCTTGTAAACGAAATGATCTACCAATTTGAATCAACCAAGAGGCAACATACCATTACAAACCTATTTATTAACAGATGATGTGGAGGCCAAGGAAAGTTATGCTATGGGTTATTCCCTTACAAATGTCTTAATTCGATAATAATAAAAAATTACTTTGGATCAAAAAAAATCAACTTAGGCCCCAACAACAAGTACCTAGTCAACCTTAACATAGAATGGCAACCAACAGTGATTAAATTGATGCTGGATGATACCACCATCACAACCAACCAAGCCCCAACTATCTGTTCCTAGTTTTACAAATGCTCATTTAACAATTATCTCTGTTTAGCTCCTGGACCTTCTCTTAGTTATTACATTAAAATAAAAAAGTCTGCAATGATGAGAACGTGATAAATAGCTAGGTCCTCTTTAGCTAAAGTTATTTCCATATTATATACCACTAGATGGCATGTGATCCTTTATCTCTATTATGAACAGCTCAAATAGTTCTGCTACCATGCTATATCAAATTATATAATATCATATCATTTGACATCATTTATTTTTATGAAGAAAATTGAACTTGGAGTGATAAATCATCTTTTTGTTGCAATTTGGTGCTTTTGACATTGCGTAAAATATACCAAAAATCATATCCAAGACGAGAAAAGATGGCGGGCATCAAGTAGAGAAACAAGAGGAAGAAGGATTAGTATCTTATCTTTTAGGTAATAAACAAAATATAGAGCATAAGAAGCCTATTGATAACTGAGCTTGACCATATCCAACTCCATGCAATCATAATAACAAACCAGCAAAGTCTTTATCGCATCTACTAATCGCTACCTATTATACTCATCAACTCTATCAAGAATAGCCACCATGATAGGAAAGCCTAACCTATCTACTGTCATTCATGACCTACAATATTCATGGGAGCTAGATGATGTGTATGCCCATATCTAACTTCAAGTCAAGGGATTTTCATGATATGGACTATAATAGCCATCAGGTCGAACCATTAAATTCTTATTGTTAGGCTGGCCATAAAGCCTATTCATCTAGTTTCAATAACACCGATAATCTTCTTTAGCTTGAGTCTTGAATCCTCTCCAATAAGAATTTCTTGCTGATGTCTCCAATGGAGTATGGCATCTTAGATAATTCATAAAATTTGATGCAAGTTCCTTCATTACAATTTGAGAATTCTACTAGTTCACCGGTTAGAATCCAATTAATTAGCTTCAAATCAACAGATTCTCATGATATGGACTATGATAGCCGTTAGGTCGAATCATTACATCTTGATTGTCAAGCTAGCTATTTAACTTATTCATTTAGTTTCAATAACACTTATGGTCTTCTATAACTTGGGTCTCTGAGCCTCTCCGAAGAGAATATGTTGTAAATGTCTCAAATATAACATGACATCTTAGATAATTCATAAAATTTAGTGCCAGTTCCTTTATTACAGTTTGAGAATTCAACTAATTAACTAATTAGAAACTAGCTGCCTAGTTTAAAGTCAATAGATTCTCATAATGTGCACTATGATTGCTATCAAATCGAATCATTACATCTTAATTGTCAAGCTAGCCATGAAGCTTATTCATCTAATTTCACCAATATTGATGGTCTTCTCCAGTTTGATGCTTTAAGCCTTCTTGATGAGAATATGATGTATATATATCCAGTATAGCATGACATCTCAAATATTTCGCACAATTTATTGTCAGTTCTTTATAATTTAAGAATTCAACTAGTTCACTATTTAAAAACTAATTCATGCTACTTCTACGTTAGATATGATATTGCAATTAGTCCATCCTCTTAAGATCAACTACTACTAGAATGGATGCCAATGTTATGAGTGGGCTTCATAGCAAGCCAGCCTCTACCATCAACCTCCTCAAACTTTCTAGCAACAACTCTATGGCCACTACTAAGCAACTTGACTTTTGAGGAAGATCTAGATCCTGGCTTTTTTTTAAAAAAAAATCTAGATTTTGAGAAACTAATAACTAAAATTTATTGATTAGATTTTTCTCTTATAAATAGCTATTTTAGGTTCTTGTATAATACGAGAAGAAACACACATCTCCTCTATACTATTTTGTCCTAGGAGCACTATGTTGAGCAATTTTCATGCCTTCAACTGATTATCACTAAACTTGAAGGGTCATTATGAGTAAAAGTAGATTGAATAATATTCATCTAAATTTATTTTTGTATCAAAATTAATCCTTATGCTAATTTGAGCAATTAATTAATATTTGTATCCATATCTAAATGAGCCAAAGAAAAATAAATGCTGATATGGATAAACAATGATCCATTTCATATCCAAAATATGGTCTTCTTGTAATCCTATTTAATCTAACATATCACTCATGAATTTTTGAAAAAAAAAGTAACCATAGTAATATGGCATCAAATTAATATAACTTTGAGGTAATAATATCTTTGATTCGTATACTTCAATATCCCATTTATATTTATATCTATTTACAATAAATGTATATATAAATTTTTATATCTAACTAATGTTCATACTTGACCAAAAAAAAAAACTCTTAAAAAAATCATCATGTAGTACAACTTTACAAAGAAACAAAGGGCAAAATAAAATAAAATAAAATAAAAGGATCAAGGTGTCCCTAGCTTTCAACACCAAAGCACTACTTGAATTCATTAGAAAAGCAAAACTAACACACATGAATAACATGAAAAAAACAAAGAACTTAAGATTAACAAATGCATAAGCAATAACTAATTCAACACATCTTATTTTACAACCTAAAAGATAAAAATTTTTTGAACAAAGTAGAAGAATGAATAATAGATAAAATTTAAAAACATCCTCTTAATTCAATATAATATGCAATGTAGACATGAAGTAAATAAAAATAATAGTTTCAAGTTAGCGAGACGTAGTTAGATCTATAACACCCATCAATTGCTTGAGTTAAAAAAGAAAAATAGATGAAATTAAAGCATCATCTCTATATGATATATTAAACAGAGCATATCCTATATTTGGCTAAGCATGGAATCTCATTGGTTGGAGCAAGGGCAAATGTGAGACTATAAAACATATCCTATACAAAAATTATGAAACCTCACCCATTTCAATAGGGGTTAATTTATTATCTCAAACACTTCAAAGTGAAGATAAATTTTCTAAAAAAAATAATGATGAATAAACCACTCAAATTTCTCACCTTTGAACAGATAAATAACTCCTCTTTATTAGATGTGCTTCATCCAATTTATCAAATAATAAATGACTCATGATAAAATCTTATAATCCCCACCATCAATAAAAAAAAGTTCCAATGCTATGTGAAAAGTAGATCAACAAAGAGAAAAGGTTAATATTATAATATCCAAATGCATTAATATAGAGCCAATCACTAGACTTCTAAGCATATAAATAGGTGATAATACTATAACTAATGTTCTGAAATTATTTATTAAAGATGACGCCTTCAGGTAATATAACTTTTTAACTATCAAAATTATGATGAAAATCAAGCTTTTTATTAGTCATTTAATAATACATAATAAAACAAGAGAACAAAAGTTCATGAAAAACTCCATGAAACTTTAGGCTTTCTTCTCATACTAGAGCAATATCATTTCTTTTCCTAACATGAAAGCCTACAAATATATTCAACAGTGAAACTAAAACTAATAAATAAAAAAAAGTGAATATCGATGATTTCTAACCAAAAGATTTCCTTAGCCTATCCTACACCTTTTCTTTTTGTTTCTTTTTTTATTAAAATTATTATAATTATAATTGATTACTTACGAAGGAACCTTACATAACTCAAACTTAAGAATCTAGAATTAGCAAAAAAATTGTTGAATTCAATTAATCATTGCTATTTATTTTTTTAATTGAATTGGTAAAAAGTTGATTTTAACTTATACTGATCAAGTAATAATTTAATATATATTGAACAGGACCTAATAGAAAAGGTGCAAAGAAAAACTCATTCAGATTATTTTTATACTTTTAATATAGCATTACTATAAAAACTTGATGCATTACAGGAAAGAAAAACCCGCATACAATGAAGATGAAGTTTTAGAACAAAATCTTTTAAGAATTTTTTTAACCCATTTTTCTCTTTATGCACAACCAACTCAAACGATATTGGTTTATTGGGACTCTTAGATTTGATCTATTATCCTATTCTGAATTTTTCTTGCCTAACTAATGATAATTCGTTTTTACAAACACCTTTTTTTTAATTTATAAATCATTGTATTACTTTTTTTTGGTTTAGAATATTTTTCTTGTCTTCTGACCATGGTTGCATCTCATAATGGTGAACGAGGAGAGAAGGGAATGGTGATAGATTTATGGGCACCGGCACTAGAACATCATCTTTATTCTTTTTCCAATCTTTCCTTCTATAAAGTAGTAATTTTCTTTTCCAGTGTTTTCTTTTACTGAGTGTACCTCTTAACAAAGAAAAAAAAAAAAGCCAGAAGAGATTAGCAGCCATGACACAAAATGAAAGCACAAACACCGAGAGTGAATTAGGAATCATAATTTATGGGAAAGCATAAATATTATCTGCCCTTTTTTTTAATTTTTAATTTTTTGAGTTTCTAAATAAGAATTTTACTATAATACTTCTTTATTATTATTTTTAAATATATGAACAAACCAAAACATGGCAAAGGAATTTTTTTTTACGCTTAACCTTCATAACCTGATAGATTGGTAAAAGCACAGATCTTTTTTTTTTTAAAAAAAAAAATTATTTTATCAGGTTATTATTACCTTTTCTATCACTATCAATTTTTTTATTTTTTTAATAAATTATGATCTCTATATTTTGCTAACTGCTCTGCCACTATCATTCTTTTTTTTTTTATCATATTGACCAATGATATTTTTAATATTTAAAAATTAAGGAATACCCTAATAAAACCACTAATCATCAAATATTAAAGATGACGTAGAAGCCAACAAGAGTAGAATATTTCTCATCCTACGAATTACTTTGGTTTTTTTTTTTTTTTTTGTCAGTTTTTCTTCAAGATTACTTTCCCTCAAAAGCATCCAACCCTAGTATTGTTTCCAGATCAAGCGAAGGCCACCTTCAACGCACTAAGCCTGGATCTTTTCACTTAAAGACGTAGATATTCATTACTTATATCTATTTATCCACGCTGGCGACCTCATCAGCCGAGGCTCTGCCCTCTCGACCATCTCTGCCTTACAATTTAAGTTATCAAATATATCTTAACCATTCAAAATTCAACTGGATTTTTATTACGCTGATCTGCGACCCAATGCGGCGATTAGCTTGCCAGAAATAGACCACGTCTCTCCTCCTCCCGGCCGCAATTCTTGCGTTCCGACACCCTCCGCTCTTCTTTTGATCTCCGGTTTCGGTTCTCCTCTCGATGGTGGACGAGGCCAAGTCCAAAATGTTAGAAACCCTAACCCTAGATTCGAGCCCCCACGAAGCCCTCGTAGATGGCAGCGCCCTCGTGGCCTCCTCACTTGCCCGCGCCGGCGTCCAGCACATGTTCGGCGTGGTGGGGATCCCCGTCACCGCCGTCGCCACCCGCGCCGTCGCCGTCGGCGTCCGTTTTTTCGCCTTCCACAATGAGCAGTCCGCCGGCTACGCTGCCTCCGCCTACGGCTACCTCACCGGCCGCCCCGGCGTCTTCCTTACCGTCTCCGGCCCCGGCTGCGTCCACGGCCTCGCTGGCCTCTCCAACGCCGCCACAAATACCTGGCCGGTGGTCATGATCTCCGGCTCCTGCGACCAGGCCGACTTCGGGAAAGGCGACTTCCAGGAGCTTGACCAGATGGCTGCCGTGAAACCTTTCGTCAAGCACGCCGCCAAGGCCACCCACGTAACTCAGATCCCTCGCCTGGTCCGCGAGGTGCTGGGCGCTGCCGTCGCCGGCCGGCCTGGCGGTTGCTATCTGGACCTCCCGGCCGACGTCCTCCACCAGACGGTCCCTGAATCGGAAGCCGCTAGGGTTTTATCCGAGGCTGAAAACCCTAGAATTCAAGAAATTAGGTACGAAGGTGCCCTGGATATTGAAAAGGCTGTGTCTTTGCTGCGGCACGCGGAGAGACCTTTGATCGTGTTCGGTAAAGGCGCCGCCTTTGCTCGGGCCGAGAATTCTCTAAAGAAGCTGATCGAGACCACCAGAATTCCGTTCCTTCCGACGCCGATGGGTAAGGGTTTGATGCCCGATACCCACGAGCTTGCCGCCACCGCTGCCCGATCTCTGGCCATTGGCCGCTGCGATATCGCCCTCGTCGTAGGAGCACGACTCAATTGGCTTCTCCACTTCGGAGAACCTCCAAGATGGTCTAAAGATGTGAAATTTATACTGGTGGATGTCTCCAAGGAGGAGATCGAACTGAGAAAGCCTTACCTGGGCTTGGTGGGTGATGCAAAGAGGGTTGTGGATCTGATCAATGAGGAGGTCAAGGACGATCCTTTCTGTTTGGGGAGGTCGCATCCTTGGGTGGAGGCCATTTCAAAGAAGGCAAAGGAAAATGTGGCAAAGATGGAGGCTCAGTTGGCCAAGGATGTGGTTCCGTTCAATTTCTTGACCCCATTGAGGATTATAAGGGATGCCATTCTCGCTGAGGGGAGCCCAGCCCCGATACTGGTGTCGGAGGGCGCAAACACGATGGACGTTGGGAGGGCAGTACTCGTTCAAAATGAGCCGAGGACAAGGTTGGATGCAGGAACATGGGGAACCATGGGGGTTGGTTTGGGTTATTGCATTGCAGCTGCTGTGGCTTCACCTGGTCGCTTGGTGGTGGCTGTGGAAGGGGATTCTGGCTTTGGATTTAGTGCCATGGAAGTCGAGGTATGGTCAATCTTTTCTGTACATATGATACAAATATACATCAAAAGTTTTGGTTAGATTTATTATCACTCTGATGAATTCCAATATAGCCGCAGGGCATTGACCTAGATGACAGTTGTGTCACATTCCGGAATGAAATGTTATTATATAACATCCCGTTAAATTGATTGCAAATTTTGTGCAATGTCTAAATCTAGTAATTTTAATTACTTTTATGTTACATATAGTCAGTTAAATGCATGTTGAGAAACATAGGAATTTTTCAGAGGTGCTTTATATTTGGCTGCAAACTGTAATGCATGAGTATCATATGATCACAGAGGTTGGAAATGTTCATCAGTTACATATGGTGGAAGTGTTTTTTTTTTATTTTGTTTGTCTATCTTGATATAAATCCTGGCAGAACAATCTTATAATAGTTTAATTCTTTGGAAAAGGGACATTGAGCACTAACCACTGAATATTCCTGATTGTGCCATCAGCACGGAACGCCATTGTCCTATAAGCCGTCTAGATCAAGGTGCTAGAAGGACATCGTCAGATATGTGGTATTTTGGCCATAGAGTCTTCAAATGGCACAACCAGTTAGCTAGTTACTTGCACTGGCTTGTTTGCCTTCACATCCATAGTTATATATGGTGGTCTGAATTGTATGCAGCCAATGGATTTTAAGATTTTAGAAATGCCATGTGTTATGTTTCTAAACTAAGTTTAAGGGTTTGTCATCTAATTTCTCACCTAATAAGCAACATGTGTGCAATCATCCTAATTAACAAGGGATAGCATTTTTCGGTCTTAAGTGGGAAACACCTAGCGAACATGTGTCAGTCCTTAAGTGAGAGGGTTTTCTGCATGGCAGGGAACCGGATCGCAGACAGCTAGCGAACTGTGCCTACATTTCATCCCTTTTTGATCTGTAATTCTCACTGTAAGATTTAAATGCTACTTAAGGAGATTTTTGACTACCTAGGGAAAGAACATGGCGATTGAAGCATTTTATGCACTTAATTTTATATGTTAGTAAGTTCCATCCTCCTTGAAACATTACTGTGCTGCTTGCATGAATAAGGAGAGGTGATTATGCAACAAGCAGTTAGTCCTTTTGGTTTCTAACTACCTTGTTCAGAAATCAGAAGCTTATTTCAGAATTAATGTCCTTGTTTTAATTCTCCTGTTTGCAGACATTGGTAAGGTATCAGTTGCCTGTTGTGGTCATAGTGTTTAACAATGATGGAGTATATGGTGGTGATAGAAGAAGTCCTGATGAAATTACTGGACCATACAAAAACGACCCTGCCCCAACTTCTTTTGTTCCAGGTGCAGCTTACCATACCATGATGGAAGCTTTTGGAGGTAAAGGTTATGTTGCTGGATCTCCGCAAGAGCTCAAGTCTGCTCTGGCTGAATCTTTTTCTGCACGGAAACCGGCTGTAATAAATGTTATAATAGATCCATATGCCGGTGGGGAGAGTGGGAGGTTGCAGCATAAGAACTAAATACCATGTTGCATTCTCCATGCGTTTGGAGTTTCTCCATTCCAATTAATAACCATTGCTCACATGCAATGTATTTTCTTCTTCTTGTTCTTCTTCTTTTCACTTTACCCCGTTTCAGTTGCTATTTTCACGGATCATGTAAATGTTTCGTAAATCAGAAATTTAGGTAGATGATGTTGCTTCATTATGTTGTTGAAGATATTTGAGGCAACCAGTGATGACATAAGCATATTAAATGCTATTTATATCGTATTTATATGAACATCTATTTAATTAATGTCATAGTGTTTTTGATGGGATGTTATCATCACTTTGAATAAATACTATGTATGCATCCACATTCTATTGGTAGGTGATCCCCACCATATAATTCGGAAACCTTCATTTGTTCTCATATCCTTCCATCCTTTCCTCTCTATCATCGCGATTCTTTATTCCCTCCATGTATCTCTCCTCTTAATAAATAATAAAAAACATGATAAAGATTGTATTATAAAGTGTAGACCTTTTTTTTGTTCTATTTAAATTTTAGAAGGATGACATTTTTATTTTCTTTTTTCTTTCTTTTAAATTTAATAATATAAAATTATAAAAATAAATTTAAATATTTTTTATTTATCTTACCAATCCCATACATTGCATGGGTATGTATCTACTTGGTTAAGTTTTACAAGAAAATTATCTTTATTTATCACTGTTGATTATATTTTTAGTTTTAGTATTATTTTACTTATTTATGTGGTTTAAACACTAATATATAGTTTGGATTATTGAATCATGGACCTAGCCTGACCAAACCGGTGTTCAAACTGGTTGTGATAACTATGGATGAAACGGAAGTGCAGTGCGATGCTTATTGAAATATAGGGGTAGGTGTGCATTTCCCATCCTATTCATGTATGCTCAAGCATGACTAATGTTTTTCATGTATGATTCATGCCACATCAAACCATTAAATGGTTCGATAAAGTAGAGTGTACCTTACAACCATGGTGATGCATGATCATGACAACATAATGACACCATCATTTATGCCATACGATAGATTGGTTTCAAGAGTTGATCGTGGATATATCATATAAAAATTATTAAATGTTTGTGCATGCCTTTCGCTTTATCAAATTAAGCCTGATTGGGTGGAGTTCACTGCCAAAGATGGCTTAAAATTAATTTTGAAACCAAGGACTAATATCAGACATGGATCGTTCACTTATTCATCAGTAAGTGCTTGCTTGGATGGATCATTTCTTGTTAACATGGACAAGAAAGTGAATTTGATTCCGACTGAAGGTTGTGGGATAGAATGAGATAAAGAGTACTTTGTTGGCTTCAATCTCTCAATTTCAAGTAGCAAGCATAGGCAAGACAATAATAAAACTTTCATTCTAAACCAGTTGACCCTTTCTAATTTCAAACAGTAGCATCAGTAAAACAATAACAAAGCTTCACCACTTTGTACCCAAAATACAATAGTAGCCCAATCAACTTAAAGCCACAGCATGATCAAGTCCTTTCCAAGTAGCCATTAATTTTGGTAGGGAAACAGAGGAGATATAGAGCTGATGAGATGCTGCTGCAAGAATGCAGCCAAAATGACCCTTGATAGCAATCCCAACTCCAGCCACTGGAGGATTAGATAAAGGTGCAATGTTGAAATTAACCTTCATCATATCTCCAATGGCTTAGATGGAGCAACACGGTTGAGATTAACCTTCATCTATATGGGGTGGGAGCAGCCAGTGGAACGAAGGCCACAAAATTCTTGCTCCCCAGCCATTATATGCATCTCTCAACGGCTACCTTAACCCGGTCTTTTTTTTTCTTTTTTTCAATATTTTTTTGATGAAAGCGTGATCAAAGTACCAGGCAAATTATTATAATATATATCCAGTTTCGACGAAGTTACAAAAAGAAGAAAAAGCGGAGGAGAAGGATGCGATTAATCCGAGCCTAACAACGCTAGCGAAGCTTCTACGACTCAAGCTGGGCATACCAAATTCCTTGGATCTTGACTTCCTTGGAAGCCTTAGCCCCCAAATCCGTGTCAGAAGGCTGAATGCTCTCGAACACTCCGATCAACTCCCCCGACTCCGGCTTGCTCTTGGTCACGCTCAACGTGATCGACCCGGTCGAGGACGAGGAGTTCTTTATGTTCTCCTTGGTGAGTTCCTCCTCATCTCCTCTCCCTCCGGCCGGCAGAGCCACAGCATTGTCATAACCAGTCGAGCCTCCCCTCCCCTTGGGGTCGAGGAACGACGAGCCCCGGTAGCTGGGCACCAAGAACTGCCCTCCGAAGCTCTCCGGCTTGCCCGAGGCCACGAGCTGCTTGATGGTGAAGAGGAACGGCACTCTCTCCCCTCCCGGGAGCTGGACGGTGACCGCGGCGTAGTCGATGCCGTCCTTCTCCACGAACTTAACCGTGCCATCGGGGGAGACCTCGAAGGGGCCCTCGATCTCGTCGAGGGTGTAGGTGAGGCGAGTCATGAGCTTAGTCTTTTGGAACTCGGGTGGGGAATTCTTGTTGATGCTCTCGGCTTTGACGGTGAAGGAGGTGGGCTCGAGGCAGAACTTCTTCATCTGGTACTTGCCTGACTTGAAGGCGAAGGAGTCCACGCCGCCTTCGATGGTCGGGCACTGGTTGGCCGTGCCGGTGCCCTTGACTTCCATGTACGTCTTGCTCTGGATCTCATCGTAGGTCAGCCTCTTGGGCACTCCCTCCGCGTTGGCTCCCTGTTTCACGTGCCCATGGTGAGAAGCTATCAGGGATAAAACAATATCAGGAGAAAGAAAAGAAAAAGAGTATATATCCCGAGGATTGTTAAATGGGAATACTAGAAGAAATGGATCAATATTAAATAACGAGTTAATGGAGGAGTTTATGTCGTCGTTTCTACCGCAACGACGAGCGCGGAGGTGGCGAGGGCGAAGCCGGCGATCTTGGTGGCGTCGGCGCACTTCTGAGCCAGGTCTCGGAGATCCGTCTGGAGCGAGCAAGTGAGCCTGGCTCCAGCCGGATCGAAGCCGAAGGCCTTGGAGAGGTGAGATGAGGTTCTCAGTTGCTGCCCGGCAAGGCTCCGGCCGGCGGCGCCGACCTTAGCAGGTTGCATCAACGTAGCCGCGGCTTGGAGCGACGCTGCCATCCTTCTCTGTTTCGCTTCGTCTTCCTCTCTCTCTCTCTAAGCAATATATCTGAAGGCTTGTTGTGAGGGAGAGGACGTATTATTTGGGCCTTGGATAAGAGGATCGGATAAGGGGCTCCCTCTCATTGGTTCCTTGGTGCTCTGCCGCTCGCTTTCTCCTCCACGCGTGGCGGTCTTCGTGGCCTCTCTTTGTTCGTAGTTGTGTGGTGCTTAAAAGAATGTGGCCCAATGGGGGCCATTCTAGTCGAAGGATCATGGAAGCCAACCAATAGGCAGTTGCCATGTCAAGATACGGAATTACCGCGGACTAAATATAATATATGTAGCGAGCCGAGTCTGAATGAATTTAAAATTCTAGTGATATTTTATTTACGAGGCTCAATTTCTCTCTTACCTTCCTTTAGAACCGCAGGTGAATTGGGTTGGCTCACTTTTGATAGTCATATTTTGATCCAATCTCAATCAAAATTAACCGCTTCAAAGCTACTATATTGTATATTTCAAGACTCTCTTTGGATATAAGAAATTAATCTTTATTTTTTATATTTATTGATAATTTATGCTATTGTTTTGTAACCATATGTAATCACATGTTATATGGAATATGATTTTCTAATATTTCCATAACGCTTGCTACTGTTTTATTGCATGATATGCTTATGATATAATTAGATAAACAATTTATATATTTTTATCATAACTTTTATTTGAAATATTTTTTGACCGATTTGATTAGAAAATTTCAATGGATTGATAAAATCAATATTAAATTTATCCAATCCAATCTAAAGAGAATAGAATTATATTTAAATTTATATTATTTAGATTTGGGCTGTGTCCATTCTCGATTCAACTTATCTTGCTTGCATCCCTGCATTTCTTCACTACCACTATGAGCAGTGGAGCAATTCAATCAAACCCTTTTGGGTTCATGTTAGGTAATTTTTCTAGTGTAGTAATGTAATCCAATATTATATACTGGTCATCCCTGGAATATACTAAAAGATATATGTTACCAGATAAAGAAAGATAGCCAATCCAATTGCTAATTTGAAGGCAGCTTACGCAATTTAATGGGTGCAGAATCTAACCAGATTAGACTATAATTAGTAGCAGAGCCCAGTGAAAAAACGAGTGAGTGAAGCATAATTTGATCCTAAAACTAGCCTTGAGTTATAAATAGTCGATTAATCTCTCCTGAATCCGTGTGAAGCATTTGTACCACTGAAACGAAATGATATCACCATCATTCTTGGACAACCACTCGCATATCGTTGTCTTCTTCACAAATTTTCAAAATGCAAATAAATAATCAATTGATTCTTTCTATTTAGCCATGAACAAATCCAATTACTAGAGTGTTTCTTTTTTTTTTATAAGAACCTCAAAGAAAACTAATGAAGATACTGAAGGGCTTCTTTCAATACACCCTTGAACCTCATAACATCCAGCTTTACCTTCTGTTTGTTGAGAAACACAGACCAAAGCTTGTTCCAGCCCTGCCCGTGGATAGAAGCAGGATCAGTGAAGACTGGATGATCTCTTGGATACCGCTCTATGAGGGAGCTCTCCTCTTCTTTTATCTCATATTCCAGATATCTTATTCCCATATATGGTGCAGGATCCCCGAAGTCATGTCTGCATGCATACTTAAGCCCACCCCATGGGATTATTTGGATCAAAGTTGCATTCGCTGGTAGGAAGACCATGTTAGTCAGACCAGCTCCATGGACACCCATCATCACATCACAGGAGTTGACAATGCGTGCAAACCGTGGCAAGTTCTTCGTCTCCTCCGGCCCTGCGAGCACCACTCTGTAACCCAAGTTTCGAGCCATTGAAACCACTTCTCTTTTATTCGTGATCGATCGCGATCCCTTCCGGTACATCAGCAAGATTCTTGGCTTCTTATTACCAGTCTTTACCGACTTGCTCTTCAGTGAGAAGCATGTCCTTAAGAAATCTCTGAAGTCATTCATGGAGTAGCCATTTGGAGACTTGGAAGGATCAATGGTCATTTCTTTGTGGCTTGTGAGACCAACTTGAGCTTTCTGGTAGCAATGCACCCTCCTGTCTCGGTCTAAGTTGATGATATCATACCGAGAGAGCTGCTTCAGCATCGCTTGGTACTTGTTGAGCCAGCGAGAATTGAGGTTGGTCACGAGAAATTGAACCTGTCCATGGTATTGGCGCGAAGTTATAAAGAGGGGGATCAAAACATCGGCGAAGTCGTGGAAGAAGTTGCCTAAGAATCCTCCAGTGGAGAAGACAACGGCAGGGACGGTGTGGTTCACAGCGCACTCAGGGGTTTCTTCGGGCTTTGCGGATGCTTTGAGGGTCAGTTCCTTGATTTGTTCCATCACTGGTGGTTCCCATTTCCTGGAATATGGTCTAATCTTCCATATGTTTTCTGTTGAAGTGTTTGCTTGAAGGGCACCAGATATGATGATGGAGGAGGAGTATCCAACCACCCTAATATCACCATGCATGACACAAGTATCTGATCTTCTCTGAGAGAAATCACAGAGTATTTTGCTCTCTGGAATCAAGTTTCCTGCAGACTTAGTCAAGAAATGAGTTACCAAGCGATTGATGATGCCACTGCAATTTGAGAGATCAAAATCAGTAGTGCTTGCTAAGTGCTTCCTAAACAAAACGCAAAAAATTTGGTTAGTTTAAGCATTGGATTAGTCGCATGATGAGCGAGGAGATTGGAGTACAAAGAATTTGTACCCAGAGTTCAGACATGCAGTTGAAGTGGACAAGGCTTACCTCTAGACTAATCAGGACTCTGGTCTTGCTCATTCTATGAGAAGCCACAGTTACTGTGATGGTTTTCATCTGGTTATATTTTCTTTACCAGTGACCATTGGTCTTATAATTGTAGAGATGATTGCATTCATAAAGTAGAGTAAGCTTTAGATTTTGAAAAGAATAACTTGGACTGGGCTCCAATTCAAAGATGCATGGTCTCAGAGCAAGGCAAAAGATGGAATTTAGGTGGCATCCAGAAATTTTTGAGCTTGGGTCCGCTTCTGGGCTGTCTAAAGTATTATTTGGTGCTCGCATGAATTGGAAAGGCATATAGGGACTAGTGACGATGGCACTAGGTGATTGGTGGAACTGCAACTTAATACAGAAATCAATTGCCAAACTATGATTTAAACTTACCTGTCACTGAGTTATATAGGTCCTGTTCTTTTTCTGTAACGTGGGGAGATTCTATCACTTCATCATCCACTGCACAAATTTCATGTCAGAGTTATTTGCTGGCAGTACAATCAATGGCAGAACTTGATGCAACTAAAAGTTAACAGTCACCTGTTTTTGACTTGTCTTCCTTTTGTTCTTCCATGTTTGACTTTAATGTTTCAGTACCTGCATTAGACTCAATTATCCTATATTAGTCACATGGCAGGCAAGACAGTTAAAGCTGGAACTAAAGTTTAAAGATTTCAGAGCTGTGTCTAGAGTAGGACTAAACATATCTAGATGCCAAGGATCAATTATCCTAAAGCAGGAAGAACAAATTAATCCAAATCAAAACTATGGATTGAACCAACCTACAAATATCTTGTTCTCAATTTGCTTTTCTTCATAAAGCAGGGACAAGCTCATCATTTCAGTATCTGCATCAACCCTTCCTTAAAATATCAGCCAATTGCTTTTTAAAAGATGGTAAAATAACTTAAACTAATTCAGAATTATGGTTACACGAACCTTTGATTGCCATGTTCTCACTTCGGTTCTCTTCATATGAATGAGGCCAGGATGCCGTTTTAGTATCTCCATCAAATGCACCTTAAGAATATATATCAAGTTGTTAAATTGCCATGTAAATTTTTCATAATTTAAATACAAGTGTGAAGGATGTGCTAGCATACTTGGAGATTTCACATACCTGTAATTGACCTGTCTTCTTCTTTCTCTTTATTCAAATCAAGAGGCATTCTAACCATTTCAGCACCTGCATAAGAAAAATGGCTGGAATAAATAAAACCACTGCCATGCTTAGCATGACACAATGGCTGGAAGAACAAGTAACTCGGTTGGAAAAGAGCTCCTAGCCACACTACAATGTTCTAATGCTTCATGACTTTAAAATCTAAAATCTAAAGAGTGCGTGTCTAAATACATTAGTAGGGCCATTCCAACAAGTCAACAAGAACAAGTCAAATCAATTCGACAAGTGATCTGGCCTATCTGTATCTCTTCTTGTAATGAAGTTTTGAGGAGGTTCCAAAGCTAGTATGAATGCACCATTGAAAAAGAAATGGAAAACCTACAAAAAGGAAAGGAAATAATTAAGCTGGACCGGTTGACGATAATCTAACCTATCTAATAGTTCGGTCAAATTTTATGAATAAGATGCCATGGAAATGCTTTAATATGATATCATCATATATTCCAACATTATACGTTAAGGTGGACTAGAGATGGCAGGATGAATAGGTCTAAAGCCACCTACTGTGGAAAGACCAGATGCCTTGCAGATGAATTATTTTAGCATCTTCCTTGCCACCATTTCTTTCCTTTATAATATGAAACAAATAAATAAATCACTTAAGGGAAATATAATAATAATAATAAAAACGAATGATCCCTGCTCTCAGTTTAGGCTGTTCGTGACGCTGGCCTTCATATTTTATGGACCACGTTAACCCATTGACTTTTCTTTTTTAAATTTTTCCGGAAGATCTTGACTTTTTTTCATGTTCATGATGATAGACAAGGGAAGGAAAAAAAAAAAAAAAAATGAAGCAACTACCACAAAAAATTTATTTGAATGCTAGCTAATTCACCACTGAGTTTGGTCAGACCATCCTGATGGATCTATTTAATGCTTTTGATAGACTTTGTTTAGATACAGCCCATTGACATCCCTATTTTTTACCTCAAGCACACACACACAAAAAAAAAAAAGGTAGATTAACATGCCCTGTGGGGTGTTCTTCTCCCTTATATGCTTTACATGTAAGTCAACAGTTTCAATTTCAAAGAGGTGAGTGAATCTTCCTTTTTCCTTTGTCAATCTTTTCTAACAAAGATCTTCCTCTTTTTCTTTTTTTTTTTTTCAATCTTGTCTGATAAAATGCCTTTACTGAACAAACTGAGATTTATTACATGTGTATAATATAGCTGAAAGATATGAAGTGTTATACATGATCAGTCTCAAGCTCGGATAAAGAAAGGGTTGCGATAAATTAATGATTAGTGTAAAATTATGGTTATACTATAGTTGAAAGATAAAAGCCGATTAGATGTTCGTCCGAACAATTTGAAGGAATGAATGATCCAAAAAGTCAGAAGATAAAAATGATATATGTCACACACGACTTTTTGAGCTTTTGGATGTAAAACTTATCCCTCATTGAAACCAAATCAGCCAGCTCTATATTAGGCTTAGCAATTGATGTCAAGAATGATAGATAATTTTTGTTTGATTCTCATCAAGAACAACATATCCTTGCTAAGTTTATTTCAGTTTAGACATGAGAATTTGGTCCAACATTTTTGACAACCCACAGCATTTAAGTATAAAGATCGAACTTACCTGGCTGACTGGAGACATCTTCTTCAACCACACTTAACCTCATGCTCGCAGGCGTCAATGTCTGAAAATTTACTAAGAAACAAAAGAAACCTTAGAAGAACTTTGATACAAGCCAAGTAACTAATTGGATAGTATGAAACGTTAGCATTCAAAGAACATGCGCAAGCCTGGAGGATCTATCCCATAAACTTTAAAAAAGAAAAAAAAAATTAAAGAAACAAAGATCTATCTCAAAGTTTTTGAAAAAACAAACACTCAGATACCATAAGACATACAAATAGAGTGAGGATCTAGGCTAGACTTGATCAAAGCAATGAAAAAGCTTGTGATGAACAAGCTCCTGATGATTGGCACGAGCCTAAGCTTTAGCTGCATAATTCTGCCAGGAATCGCCTTTAGAGCTCTCATGTTGTTGGCCTGAGCTCTTTCAGCTCTCTTGCAAAGACCTCTCAAAGTCTCTCTCTCTCTCTCTCTCTCTCTCTCTCTCTCTCTCTCTTTTGAGTGTAAACAGGGAAGATGATCCCCTATCTTTATTCAGAATAAATGCCTCTCAAAGTCTCAACGCTGGTTATATGGTTGACAAGGATGGAAGCCAATTGCATGCAGCTCCCATTGGACTTTTCCATATGTGTGGCATGTGAGAATCTTATATAGAGTAGTTGTAGGACTTCCCCTCCACGCTACCAAAGGATGTTGACATTCCAATTACTAGACATATTCCTTCAATTGCTACATGTTACTCACAGCTTGTTTTGATATGGATCAAGAAAGCATATTTTATTTCTCTAGTATGAATGTAATCCAATTAGCTACTAATCATATCTGCTAAATATGCCATGAAATATGCAATATCAAAAGACAGCTAATCTAAATCACTATAATTTGAAGGCAGCTTACTTTATTATATAATTAATATGAATAAACCAGATTAAACTCTAATCATTTGTGTTATATATGCTAAAGAATATGAGTTGTTGAAAACAGCTAATCTGGAACACTGATTCGAATAATTTGAAGGCATGAAGCCAACTGAGTCCATTCTAATGCTTTCATAAGAGCTGTATCTGATGTTTATATATATATAAAAAATTTAGGCTTGAGTCTAAATGGGATGGTGTTGTAGTGTTTTAGTCGTATGCTTCCATGAAGATTATCATATTATCCTCCCATGAATTCCAAAAAAATTATCCCCTCCTCTGCAACCCAACCACTAGTGTGGTAGAGAACCTTCGCTCATGCAAACTGGACGAACCTTCCTAAGCTTTAAAAGCTGGATGATACTATTTTTCTGAACTATTCTGAGCGAGGTTGGTTCCATTCCATGAGGCCTGTTGGTTTCCCTACCCATATTTGTCCTGGCTTACCTAACCCATTGGCCCCCTGACTGCTAACTTGAAAGACACAAGTCCATCACCCCATCTTTCTAATATGGTCCTCTTCAATGGTTATCTAATTCGTAGTCATTGATAAAGAGGGTCACAATTCTGAGAGCTAGTAAAGCAACACCTTACCTGTCAACACACTAGAAAACAGAGAATAGAATAGAGATATGAATGCTCACCTAGGGACCTCTGAACTACCATTGATACCTGAACCAAGTAGCTCCAAGTCAGTTTCTTGGTATAAATTGCACCATTATGACAAGTGGAACTCCCATGCAGCAATAATTTACGAACCTCCTATCAAATCAACTGCTTCACAATTGTTCTAGATCGGATTATTTTTATGAAGAAGACGAGCTGGTCTGCATGCATCCATGCTAGTTGTTGAAGCATGGAAACATCAAAGAATTTATTTGTTAAGTCTTATGAAAAGTGTTAGGAGCTGCCAATGAACATTGATGCATATTGTTACATGACAGATTAAACAAGCTGGCACCTTTCCAATGAGAGGAGGCATTTGCACTAGCACAATGGCAATGAACACATACTGGTTTTCTGGGATCGTTGAATTGATTAGGAAGAAGATAAAAAAGATTCTAAATTAATATGTTGTATTTTTTTTAAAGCAAAGATGTCATCTATTTTTAAAAAAATTATAGTTACGAATCAATTAAACTCTTTCAAACTTTAGAAATACTTTTTATCCTCTTTGAAATTTGGACGTCAGCGATATATATATATAAAAAAAAATACTATAATTTAAAATTTAAATTTAAATAAATAAATTTATAAAATAAATTTATATTTTCTATCTTATTTTTTAATTTTAAAATTTAAATCACATCGGTGCACCTGCAATATACATGCATATATCTAGTAAAAATTAAATTAGATTCAAACTTCAAATGAAGGAGGTCGTGCTTAGTTTAATAGCTTAAGTTTAGATTAGTTGGGTTGATACCTTGTCAATTATTTAGCCTTTGTCCCTTTTTAATTTAAATATTTTAGTCTTCCTCCCGAATCAACTTTTAATAACTTTATTGGCCGAATTTGTTAACAACCTTATATAAAATTTTACTTAATGTGCATGTATTTAGAAAAATTAATTCGGGTTTATTCTTGAGAGGGCATCAAAGTTACCAAGAATTTTTTTTTCTCTTTAAGATAAATGTTATATAGGTAATACTTAGATAAAAAAATCACCTATATCTTTTTATGCATCAAAAATAGTTTCTGTATATTTTTTTCTTATTCTAATTACAGTATATATATATATATATATATATATATATCATGGCTTTCTCAGATATATTACTAATATTTATTCATATTTCTCATAATATTCTTTTTATACTTGTAAGCCTATTTTATATACCAATCATATGCACTTGGGAGGAGTCAAGCACTTCTTAACGTACCATCTTAGAATAGGCAAAAGCCAAGTGAAAGCTAGATAGAGGACAAAATATAAAATTATACAACATTCTTTTATACATTTTTTATGGTAATATCAAAGCGCAATCAGAGATCAAGCAAAGACCGGATATGAGCAGGCATGTTCTCAGCTTTAAAATCCATCAAATGCAACCAAAAATCATAAAAAGGAGCAAAATAGATGGATAGAAAAAAAAAATAATATATATATATATATATATATATATAAAGATGATAATGGAAGTCAAGTAGGTTTTTGCTTGAAAATATAAATGAAGGACAAAAACAACCTTCTTATCTTCCTTCTTTGTAAAAAAAAAAAAAATTCAAAAAAATCGGATAAAAAATTTAATAAAAAAATAATAATATAAAAAAATAATGAAAGAGAATGAAAAGAGAAAAGAAATATGTTAGATATTTCACCAAATGATATTGGAGATGCAAACAATACCCTTTTGGATAAAAGCCGTCGGTTATCCCTAAAGCTCTGCCTCCTATGAAAAACCATCCTCAAAGAATTTATTTTATTCAAAAAATTTTCAAAGCTGCCATTATAACAATCGGTTGCCAATCGGTTATTATTTAATTTACTATTTTATCCTTGATGCATTAACGGCTGAGATTCTTTATCTGTTTGAATAAAATAAATATAAATGCAGCACCAGACGGTCGCCTTTCCCGCCCAGTGCCCGGCTTGTCCCCAGCGAGGGCCAGGCGACGCAATGACGGCGGCGGAGAAAGCACAAGCCCTCCTCCGGCGGCGGCTCTGCAGCCCTACCTTCGTCCATGCCGCGTTCAAATCCTCCCCCGAGAGTAACTACAGGTCCCTCCCCTTCTCCTTCTCCGATCAAACCCTAGTCTTTTCCTTCGATTTCCGTGGAAATTTCCCCAAGAAGTTATTAATGGCGTCGCCAATGGTTTTTCCATTCCATCACAGCAAGTTGAGGTTCCTCATCTCCAGTTCCGTCGCAGAGGCCTGCAACAACTCCGTCCTGCTCCTCGGCCCTCGCGGCTCCGGAAAAATTGCGGTGAAAATCCCATCTCTTTAACATGTATCTTTGCTATTTGGATCTGTAATTTTTCTTGGATTCTAGGTGGTGGAATTGGTTCTCGAGGATTTAAAGGCTGAACACCCCGACGCGATCTCTGTGGTACAACCCCGCTTTGATATGTTGTTTTTTTAGCGCATTTGGCTCTTTGGGGATTTTTGAGATTGCAATATAGGTATCATTAATTGGATGGGGGTTTGGGTGTCTCAGATCAGATTGAATGGGCTGCTGCACAGTGATGTCAGTTGTGCGCTCAAGGTTAGATCTTTATCTATATCCTTTTCCTTCCTAGAATTGATTTAATACCTGCTTCTTGTTGTATTTCTTATGATAGCATACAGAGATTCCTGTCTTTTTTCTGTTCTGTTCAAAGATTAGAATCCTGAGCAGTAATAGGGTACACTGCTCTGCAGTGACAATTATATATATAGTAGTTAAGTGGACCAATTGAAACCATTAGTTCCACCATGAAGCATATTGGGTGCTGATCTCGGTTTTGCAATATGCATAGCTGTACATTTAGAAGAATGAAAGTATGTAGATCTGCACTATTACTTTGGAATGTTTATAGCACTGACGGAAAACTTCTCTTGATAGATCAAGGGTAGCGCTATGGTGGGGCACATTGCACTAATCGGGTATGCTCTTATAATGAGTGAACTCTGATGTAAGAAGGTTGAAGGTTGATGTGTGGGAAATGCAGTATTACATAGAACCAAACACAATGACTACATGGTACCAACAAGGGCAAGTCAACACACACATGACAACACTTGGTACAAGATCAATAGTGATAGAACCTACTCAAAAAGACTTTGATTTATTCTAATGAAATGTATTCTTGGTAACAGGTCTATTATACGAACCTATATCATATCGTATCGTATCAGTAAGATGCCGTCACAATATCAAGTTTCAATTCGATAAGAATTGGTTCAAACCAACCTATATTGTCAGGTACCAAGTGATTAAGAGTAAAAAAGAATGACACCCTATCTTGACTTAGGATACATACCATATCATACCGAACTGATAACGTATCGGTACGAGTCTTAGTACTGGTTTCGTGGATCTTGCTTGCTAACTTCATGGAGTTATAGGCTTCTTGCACTATCTTTGCTCTCCCTTTTGAGAAATGATGAAGATATCTTACATTCCTTTCATTCATATGACATCATCACTTGTTCTAAAATTCTCTTTATTATTGTTTGCTTAAACCGAAAGGAAGATAAGATGCCAATCCATATTTGTTTGGCTACAGAAACATGTTATAAGGATCCTGAACTTGTCTCCATCCTACTAGTTGTTTGACACCTATGATGGAGATACCAAATCATGGTGAAACTTCCACAGAAATTGCTCATTGTAATGTGCTATGATTATTCTGTATTGATTTGTGACCAAAAAAATGTGGTCGGCTTTTGGTTGTCATGCCATCGGAGTTATCATTGAAAACATCTATATGCAGTCAAGCTCCACAGCTTTTTAACTTCATTTTTAATAGAAACTATACAATGACAAGCAACAAAAGATGTGTTTGAACTTCTATATTTGACATGTTCAATGGTATCCTTGTTGACAAATTTCTTTGGTGAAATGGTGCTTGATAATTAGGAAATTTCTTTTGCTCAAACATTTATGGAGACTAGCAACATTGTTAAGCAATATTAGAGTAAGTACAGGGCAGCCTCTAGACTTGCTTGTGATCATGTTTAGTAGGAGCACTAAATTAGACCAATTGTGAGATTTCTTGATTCGCCAAGGTCTCATGACTTGTTGATCAGTGGGTTTATACGTAGTGAAGAAGAGTAGATTCCAGATGAGTGTTGTTAAATTTTCTGTTTTCTTTTCTTGTTTAAAGAACTTTCTATATTCTCTGATTTTTTTTTATTTTTTTTTTCTTGACAAAGTTTGAGTACTGCAAATCAAGTTCAATATCTATCATATTCTCTTGGGCATCAATTGTGGTCACAACAGACAAACTTGGTGTGAGAATGTTCTGTGAATGAAGCCATGTTGTTAAGAATGTTTTGTGAATGAAGCCATGTTGTTAAGATTGGGATCAAGTTGTAAATCGTAGATGGACCTAGATCAGATTGGATCTAGATCATAATATTTTTTCTGTCTTCTTTCAGAAATTCCTAAATATGGTAAAATGTAAAATTTGATACGATTCAAGTATAAAGTGGATGAATGGAGAATAAAAGGTATACATGCAACAAATAAACAAGGTGAAAACTTGAAAAGGCAGCCGTAAAATACAAAACTTGAATCTTATCTCTAACTCTATGAATTCCAGTAACAGACTTACTAATTTTACTATCTGAGATTTACAAGTGACAGGTAATTTAAGAACCACATGGTCGAAGAAATCATAGAAAATGGACATACACATGATTTAACATGTGAATGTCATAATTGATATCCATAGGAATGTATAGTTCATCATATATGGATTTAAATTTAGTGATCTTAAATTGATCCTGATACAGGAATGGGATCTGGATTGTTTAGTGTCATATTGATACAATCATAAGATCTGGTTGGTGAGTCATAAGATTTTAACAACAATGGAGTGAAGATCAGCTCTCTTTCTTGCATCAATTCCTTAAGACTATGATGGGAAAGTGATTAGAACTCTTCCGAAGCCTATGAAATGTGCAAATCAGAAGGTTTCTCACTTTGTTTATGCAGTTCAAGACATTTCCAAAAGGACAGATCAAATCATAGGAAGGAAAAAAATGCATGGTCTGTGCAAGTCAAATGGTCCATTGCAGAGGATTTCTACTTAAAAGCTAGAATGCTCAAAAAAGGTGGTATTTAAATTATCTTGTGTGAGCCTTTTGTATCATGCTTAGAACTGCAGAAACAAGAGCAAGAATGCACTCAGAAATTGATTGGGCCTTAATATTAACTCATGAGAATTTTTTATACATTTTCTTATTTTTATGTCAGAATTTCACATTATCTCAATCTGGAGATCTGCAGTGAAACCTCTCTTTTCTTCAAGCAAAAAATGATTGGCGGTAGCTTGTTATGCTCGGGGAATGCCTTTGTTTTTAAGATCTTGTGATGACAAAGGGCTTATTTAGGTTATATATTTTTTTATTCAACTCATGTCAGCTAGATACTTGTTATTCTTATCTTGCAATATGCTAACCTTTTGAATGACTTTTTTGTGAGTTACTCTATTATGTATGAAGGGAAGACATGACTTGTGGTTACATTTTATAGGTTGAATTAAATGTGGCCTTATATGATGCATGCTTGTTGGTTGATATTCTGTATCCAAAACCATTCTTGGTCTCTTCATTATCTTAATAAGAGTATTTAACTTCTTTGCTTGTGCATATGTTCAATATTCATGAACTTGACTTGCTAAGTTGTAAATGTCTTTATATTTTCAAAACACAGAGTCTAACTCTTGTAGTTTTGGAGAATATCAGTTTTATCTTGGTCAATGTTTTCTTTTTTAAAGATAAATATATCCTATGCTTTTTAATTTTTCCTTTCTTTCCTCTTCCTGTTAGTTGGATTACAAAATAATGTATATTGTCCATTGGAAAAGTAGTCTGTTTGGAAGATGATTTTAAGTTACCTTAAGTTTTTCCGAGACATTCCAATATGTAGCTAGAAGTTGAACTTTTTGATTAAGCATGCAAAAAATGGTGCCTTCTTTCATTCTCAAACTTTTTTACCCTTCATCTGTCCTATATCAGCATGCCTTTTATTTTATTTCTTCTAATTTAATATATCGCGAAATGCTTCCTGTTTTAGTTTTTATTGTCTCACTAGACGTCTTTGTTGATCTTCAAGGAAATTGCTAGGCAATTATGTGTGGAGCACCAATTATTGTTCTCTAAAATGGTAGTTCTCAACTTTCATTATGTTGTTAAGGACTGAAAATATTATCATATGTATCATATTATAAGATAAGAAAGTCTTGAGCTTCTCACAATTATCATCTTTTTGCAGGCGTCATCCGACGATAACTCTCAGTTCATGACAGAGATGTTACGGTAGGTGCAAATAATCAGATGTACATTTTATATTTGATGGTTATGCTTAGCAACTCTCTGTACTTTGCTACATTTCCTTGGTTGGATCCATTTTCTTCTCTCATTTCAATGACCATTTTTTTTTTCTAGAGAGTGTGGTTTAGCTCACAAGACAGTCATTTTCCTATTAGATGAATTTGACCTCTTCGCTCAGGTAAACTGATAAATAAAAATATTCTCTACCAAGTTTTTCAAAAGTTATCCTCTATTTGAATTTTTTATATATTAGCATGCATTTGATATAGCAAATGCTATAGCAGTTATTTGTGCTGCATTTGCTTTATTTTTCATGTCAAATATCAGTGTTTGCAATATTGTGATGATTTTGTATCATAAGTTGTGTTTTATAATATATAACATAGAACATAGAACTTGCCCTCTTTGATACTACCAATTATCATGCCAATTTACTAATTTGATGGGTAAAATCAAAACTTTTCCTTGTTTGCAGGGGAAGCAGCGGTTGCTCTATAGTTTGCTAGACGCAATGCAAACTCTTATTTCTCAGGCTGTAGTCATTGGTGTGAGTTGTCGATTGGTATGGGACTTATATTAAAATAAAATGTGGATTTGCACAAGAATGAAATGAGTGTTAGAATTGTATTTAAATGTTATCAGTTATCTGCTGGTCATATGACAATCATTTTTTTAATGACATGTCAGATATATCATGATGATGCATATGACACTCCAACTAGGTTAGAGAATATTTAGAAAGTTTCAAATAGGCAAAAGCAAATTCCTTTTGCATGACAAAATGACCAAGCAATGAAAAGCAGATTTCTAGTGGATACAATTGGTCATCTATTTTTTTTTTTTTAATAATATATACATACATACACACAGAGAGAGAGAGAGTTGGACTTGGCGATACTTTCATATAGCCAAGCTCAAATCTAATCACCCTTTTCATCCTTGGATTTACATGGATCACAAATCCCAAAAATAGAAAAGGTATGGTGGCTTTGAGATCTGTGTGGATCCGATAGAAAGGGCAACTGGATCTAGGTCTTCGCATGTAGCCAAGTCAAGCTCTCTCTCTCTCTCTCTCTCTCTCTCTCTCTCTATATATATATATATATATATATATATATGATCGCCTCTTTCATTGATGGAACATATATCTCTGAGTATTGAACTCTTTGCAACATCATTTGCATTCTCTAGTGGGTGCACTTACACAAATTGCTTTGGTATTAACTAAAATTATAAAATCCAAACTGCATCAAATTTGTTGTTTTTGGAAACTGGGCTTCTAGTAGGTTACGGACTTGAGTGTTGTTTAGTTAATCTAGTAATGATCCTAGTCTGTTGTCAATGTGCACTCACCTTTGGACGAGCTAGTGATGTCCTGGAGGTTTTTTGTGTTGCTTGGTAGAGCAGATAGTTAAGTATGCACCAATAGATGTCTTGATTTGGAAAAAGAGGAATTTGAGCTAAGTATAACTTCCAGCATGGCACCTGTAGTAGAGTAGGAGCTTCTGAGCTACCTAATTACCAGTAACTGTACTATCACTCACCACAACTGACACGACTGACATAATTTTATGGAAGAGTGATTACTCAGTAATTGGATGGGGCAACAGACATAATATCTTTTCTTCTATAGGTATGAAGGAATTTTCAATGTTCAAGTTAGAATTAGTTGGAAGGAAACAACAGTCAACTATAGCTAGACAAAGTTTGAGAAGGCCTTAGAGAAGGAACCAAGATTTCAAAAGTAAATGCCATCAGTAGCAAATTAATTTGTAAGCCTGTTGATCTAGAAACCAGATTTGTTCTGTGACATGTAGGTTCAATGAGAATATGCCTACTAACCTTGCTATCTCTTAAGATAGATAGTGATTTGGTGTCATGTAATTTTTAATAACTGTACCTAGGTGATCTTACTTGTAGAATTGGGGGTGTTGCAAGAATTATAACTACAAGTACTTTTTCCTTTTTTTCCCCAGGATGCAGACCAGCTCCTGGAAAAAAGAATTAGATCTCGGTTCTCTCACAGGAAGCTTCTTTTTGTTCCTCCCTCAAAAGAGAACGTACAAAGGTGGTTCCTTCCCATTTTCTTACAGAATTTGGATATCTATGCTGAATATTCTTCCACCCTACTCCACAATAATCTTTGGCTTCCTCCCATGTGGTGTGCAGATTATTGGAGTACTTACTGTATTTGCCAACGGATTCAAGTTTTCCTTCCAAATATGTGACAGAATTCAACACAAGGATCTCAGTATCCTTCTTTTGAGCATTTCTTCAGGACACTAAAAATTATACCAACCAGGTTTCTTAAGCAGCCTATGAATGATAATTCTGATCATTTGAAACCAATATTGCATAAGTTTTTACTCTGGTTTTCATGGTACATCTTCAAATTTATGCTCATGCAAGAATTACTCATCATCCAGGTTGTCAGCTTTTGAGGTAATATTTGTTCTTATTTGATGCCAGTAATCTTTCTGAATATTTAGATGGTAGTATCATGGTGAATACTTTTGCTTCCCTTGTGTGTTTTCTGGAGTTTGTTGACTGTTTGGCTATTGCTAGAGAAAGGTGAGAAGGTATTCCTAGCGAAGAATCCTGAAAATTTTTTGAGTAAGCCCTTGACATTTTACAGAATATATTAGGTGACAAGAAGTGCAAAGAAATCCTCAATTCACTATTAGATGTTGATGGATCAATTAGGAACCTGTTGAGGCTCCTGTAAGTTCTCCCACATTGCAAACTATCCTTTTTGGCATCTTTTCTGTTTAAAATTTAGCTTTAGAAAAATCTTCTCCAGATTTCAGGCTGTGTCATGCATGGATATGAAGTCTGGATTGCTCACCCTGGAAAACTTCAAAAGTGCACATTTTTGTACTCACAGGCAACCCAAGATTGACAACCTTCAAGGTTAGTAATTTGGATATATGACTTGTGGATTATCTACTATGAGTCTGGATTATTATTTAATGACTTGTACACTTGATTTTTCTGTTCAACACTAGTAGCATTTCATTGTTATTTTAATCTGAAGATGTGACTTTCTGATTTGATATGGTCAACAGATAATGTATTGTGTTTAAAATTACTTGATTGATTTCTTTGTATCAAACTATGTGACAAAGCCTTAAGCACGGCTACTTGCATTTATTGATCCATTGAAACCACTCTTTTGGAAATAGAACATAAAACTACAACGTGCAAATACTTTTCTTTCTTTCTTTTTCCTTTTTTTCTTTTTCTATAAGTGTGATATCCAGTGATTTTATTGAATACTCATTTTTGTTGTCCTGTAATTTACATGAGTGTCCATAATTGTTACCAGTCATGTAGCTGTAAGCATGCTCAACGAGGATACTATGGTCTCAACGTCTGTCTTTAACTTTCTTTCCTATCATGGGCTCCATTTGCCATTTAAGCTTTTCCGATTCCAGATTTAGGTAAAATGATGTTCCACATACTTTATTTTCAAACATATTCAGAATCATATCTTCATGAGGTTCCTCACAATTACCTAAATTCTACTTTGCATGACCTAAATTCTCATTTTTATCAATCACTGCTACATCATCAGCAAGTGCTCCAAACCATTGGCCTTTTTGTAAATACAAAGTGCTCTTGCTAGTGTAATGTGTAGAGAGAAATTGGCATTTCTCCACAACCCCTAGCATGACTTTTAGCTGTATTTATTCATATGCCTCATTTGAGTTAGAAAACACCATTCATGGATCAGTTATCTTCTTTTACAAGTGGTTATAACTAAGGTCTACTGCACCGATCCATACCGACCATGCTATATCATATCGGTAAGGTATCAGTATGGTTCTGAGTTTTTTATGAACCGAACCGACTTATATTGCCTAATACTAAATGGTTAAGAATGAAAAAATGGCATTTTGTCTCAATATGGGATGCATATCATACCAAACTAATCTGTAGCGTATTGAACCGGTAATGTGTTGATATGGGTCTCGGTACCGGCTTTATAAACTTTGGTTATAACATTTCATTATAAAATCAAAATATTCTGTAATCTTTTTCACTTGTCTAAATCTTTGTTTCCACTTTATCTACCTATCCCTTAGAAATTATGTGATAAACATGATTTCACTCAAATCTCTACCATGTAGAACTTCACCATGCGATAAACAATGCTTTTGAAATACTTTTTCAGTTTTTATTTTCATGATTTCATTAATTATGAGGCTTTTCATTTGTAGCATTGTTAGTCATAATTCAAATTTAATTGGAAATTTTTAATTGAGCAATCATGTAGTGACCATATTGTGCTATTAACATGTAAAACCACAATTTCTAATGTGGTAAACATGGTATATAAGTCGAGCAAAAGGGAACAAAGCTATACAACCTCTGTCTTAATATGGTTCATTACATCATATATCCCTAGTGTTGGAAGAAAATGCACTCTTGCTTCTCTATTTTTATGGAGAGGAGAAATATTTATCAAAGATACAAAGGTCAATGGTGGAATGTTGATTCTTAATTTCATCAACCTAATAGATGGATCAAAATTTGGATAGATTTCTTTGCATGAAAATGATCTTACATAAATTTGGAAATCAACATTTCAGTTTTGGTGCGATGAAATTTTGCATCTGTAGAGAACTTGGCTTGACTGGACTGTTCTGTAGATAAGCACAACTGTAAGTGGTAGGCCTTGTCCCATGATACTTGTTTTACAAATCTGAAAGCTAGTGCCTAAACCAGAAGATTGTATCTGGAAGTATCAATGAAACCATCATATGAAGAAATATGCAGATATAGTTTTTGTTTCTTGCTTACAGAACTGCATGCTTTTTCTTTTAAGTGTGGTCGTGACCTGGCCCTCTTATTAATGCAAAGTTCATGTCTTGCTTTTTAACATTGAAGATGTCCTATGTGTCAGCATGAAAATTTTTGCAGCAAGTGCAGAATATTGGTGGATTTACCATATTTACATTACACATAAGCCAAGTTGTTTGCTGGAAACATAATTGTCTTTAAACTGGCAAATCTTTTCTGGTAAGCTAGTTGTCTCATTTGAAACATGTTCAAGCAGATGCCTCCATCCTAGAGCTATATATGTTAGTCTGCATGAACAGGTTGGAGACCAAAGAACAAAGCTCATATAACTTCAATTCTGTAATGAAAGGTTAGGTTTCCGTTTGTTCCTGATGCTACACTATCAGCTATGGAGATGATAGAATGCTGAGTTTGGTTAGTCCCATATTTTGCAGAATATAAGGCTATACACGATGCTTATAAGACATCTGACAACTATGCACACAATGTCTGTTTACGGGTGAGTATACCAATTCACAAGTTGAGCAGATGTTTCCTTAAGAATGTTGTTGAAATTACATACAACTTCTGGTTTTATGCTGCAGGCTTTTGAACATTTACTAAAACAGGAATTGATTGATTTTGCTGATAGCAAGGGACGGACTCAGTCCATTGAGTTTCGCCCTGTGAAACTTTTGATTTCCTCTCATGAACTTTATCAGGGTTTGAAGTCAAACTCTTCTTGTCCTGTAAGTTGCCTTTATCATTTCTAGTATGCAAGCTGAGATCAAGATAACAGATTTTCCTGAAATTTTTAGCTGGACAGTGGAATTTCTTTGAAAAACAAAGGGTTTTTTTATTATTAATCTTTTCTGGATTATATACTAATATGTGATTCAGATTATGATGGCATTTAGTGTTGAAAATATTGACCCACCCAAGTTTTCTCTGCTAGGCTATTCTTCAGAAATTGTTCGATCATGAAAGGTACAAGTAATTGGCTGGGATTCTCTGTTATTCCACAAATTGCTGATTGTCTGGAATTCCAACGCCAGATGGTACTTTGGTGATCTTGTGGTGAGAAAATTATTTGCTCTCTTTGGGGGCAGTATGTTGCTAATTACCTCCAGCCGAAGAAAAGACATGTAGATTGTTCCTTTGAAAAAGACATGTAGATTGTAAATGCTGGATGTGCTTCCTCCTTGGACTGGTGCTTGTTGTATGGCAATCAGTTTCCATATGCATGATCATCCTTTTAATCATGCTTTGATAGGATATGGAGATGTGTGTGCAGCGCAACCAGATTGGCTAGCATCCAGCTTTTGAACCATTATCAGCATTTATGGGGCAAGAGTTGTCCAAGTGGGAAAGCGCAGGAAGGGGCAATTCGATGGTTTTGTTATTCTGGCAAATGAGCAGAAATGTAGAAACCAATGGCAAATTCTAGCTTAGGCCAGAAGTTGAAACAATTGCCATCTGCATTCTTCATTGTCCCTTTTTTATCTTTGCTTATATACTGATGAGTCATTCCTAGATAATTTTTTATGTTTGGGGTCACAGATTCTCACCTCGTGTTTGCGCATCATGCTTGTGATAACTTGTGTCATGAAAATCATGAGTTCATGTAAATCCTTATAATTGCACTTTAGTTCCAGCAGCTAAGTGCTTGTCTTAAAGTTACGCATCTGAATGGATCGATATAGCAGCTTTAGGTTGGTTGAATCTGTTTCTGGTCACTATCTGCAGTTGAGAGTTATGTATGCATATTTATAATCTGAAAGACTTTAAGGACTTTAAAATGGAGACAGGTTAATATCCAGTCAATGTGGAGAAACGGAATGGTGATCGTTTGCTAGAGTTTATGGCAGGAGAGGAATACAGATCTCTCGTAAGATTGGCCAAGAGAGAGAGGCTTCTGAGCTCCAAAGTAATATCTTGCCACCTTCAGAGCCTTAAAATTCAAGCAGGATATTAATGAGCCTCAAGTTTTGTGAGTTATTGCTTCTCTTTCTTTTTTGTACTCGTGATTCATTGTCATAGATTAGGTTGGGCCTTGCTCTATCCATTTTTTCCCAAAAGAATACGTGTCGATGTAGCTGAAGCAAGGTCTAGATGCAGCTATTTTTATTTTCCACAGATTTGGTTTATGGTTTGGTTGAGTTTGCTGGATCTTGTCAAATTTGGCTTCTAGTCAAGCTGGGATCAATCAGGTCTGGTTAAGTTAGGCGAAATTGGATCTAGTCGCTCTGCGTGGCCCAACTCAACCGTCATTTCTCATGCCAAGGTCATGCAGGGGTCCATGGAGAGATGAGCGGAGCTGCTTGCTTTCCGGCGAATAAGACCTACATTAATGCCGGCAATTTCTTTTTGTGTGGGAAACCATTGATCGCATGACATCTCATCACGGCAAACAGAGTCGTGATAAAACTTTTGAAGAAAGAAAAAAAAAGATCATTACATCAACTGAGAGTGACATGATTATAGGAAAGCAGGGAATAGACTAATAACCAGGATAGGAAAGGTGCACGCCTACCTTGGTTTGCGCTTGCACAGGACTCGCTAAATTAAATATCATAACCAATTGGAAAGATCAGTCTGTCTTTCATATCAAAAGAATCAGTGCATGGTCCATTCTGAAGCCGCCCTCTCTCGCCAAAAAGCTCTCCTTTTGCTGATGCTTGCTGATGCCGTGTGCAGACTATTTCTTGGTAGAATGAATTTACTCTTTATTTTTGGCTACAAAGGTTGTTGAAGTCGTGGGATCCCGTAGCAGATACCATCATATGATAACATGTGGAGCATAAATTATTTGAATCAAAATCATCATCATAAAACGAATGTTTCGTTACTTTTTACTTTTGGAAGAAAGTCAATGACAAATCGCTAGAAAATGCCCTTCTAACTATGACACTAAAGGTGGAGACGATTTTAGAATTGGCTCAGTATAACGTAGAAAAGGCACGCGTGCCTCGCTGAGACTTGGTTTACATTAATATAACAACATTAATAAACTAATATTATTTTACAAAATACCCAAACCACTCTTCTCCCTTTCCTCTAGTAATATATCAGTATAAATATAAATATATATATTATAATAATAACTTAATATATTGTATTTGTATATTAATGTTAAATTCTCATTCCCTCAACTTTTTGACATAGCCCCACTTGACTCAAAACTCTTGCCTCCTCTAGTATAAATTCATCATCGATGGACTGGTCTCACCGAACCGTTGAGGATGGAAGCCAGGGTGCGATAAAGGCCTGCCATTGTCCCCGTTCCAGATCATAAGAAAACCATTGACTATATCTTTCCTAACGTTGGGAGAGCAGTTAGCTTGTCCCTACACCTTTAGAAACTAAGCGATTTTTTTAGAATTTTTTTTTTTAAGAAGCATTTGAAGACCAAATAAAATAAAAAAGGTGGGGAGCGGGGACAAGATTTTTTTTAGAAAAAGAAGTCATCATCCATGTCATCATCAATTTGTTAAAATGATTATTTCTCATACGAAAATGCATGAACTTAACGACCATTTCGTTGAGTATGAACCTACCAACAAATTTAAACCCCTTTTTTTGAATATTAAGGATGACATCAAGTCATCGTACCCCTTATGTCCCGAGAGACGCGTGCTACAATGACCAGGACCAAGCATCTTGGTGGAGGGTAAGCAAAATCCAAAGATCCATTCTCTGCTCTAATGGCATGCTGCAGCATAACGAATTCGTTCCAAAATCTTGTACACGCCACCTATCACTTTCTAAGAGCCAGCCATGTTCAAAGACATTGCCTTCCCTGCAAAAAGGAGTTGTCAATTATAGAACTAGCAGTCGGAGTGATTCAAGGAGAGATAACACTTGTTAGATATTTTGATTTGTTAATAATTATACATACTCAGTTTTTCTTTCAAAAAAAAAAATCATAATTTTTTATCAAATATCTCTCTCAATTGGACTAGTCTATGCTGCATTGTATATGTTTTAAATTCTAAATTGTTTAATGATATTTCTTAAATCAATACAACCCATGGGTAAATTTTGTTAGACTTTTAGCAGTAAAGGTGCAAGTAAGAGACAATAGCGACTCTATCGGTTTCTTAAAATCTATTGAATTTGAGTATATTGTGCAAGAGCTATATTTTCAGGTTATCATTCAAGGTATTTTACCTGTGTCCAATTTAGGATCCGAGACTGGGTCTTTTTTTCAAGGAGTTAGGACACCACCTACTCTGAGTAGGCTATACCCCAGTTAATTATCAGCACTAATTATAACATCAAATTCTTGGTTTATCTTGACTTGTTCCAAGACAAATGGGGAGCGGGGAGTTGGTGAGGGATGGAGAATCTAATCGAGTGAAATGTTGCCGTCTTTTTAAAGAAAGTGTCTTTTTATGTCCACTACTTGTTATCACTTTTAGAAAAGAAGTCAAATGATTCCTTACAATCCTGATCGTTGATATTACAATATTAAAGCACAATATATATTTCCATGTACCTAATGCTATTTAAGTGAAATGTTAATTATGATAGGTTAGTAGTGATGTTTCAAAAAAAAAAAAAAAAAAATCAAGATATAACATATTATATGTTACACCACGCACAAGTGGGATAACTAGGTTTTTATTATCAATCTTAGGCCTCTAGCTAAGCTAAACGCTTTAGAAGCAGGCGAATTGGGCTATAAACAAACTAATAAATTCCCCCAAGGCATATCTTGGGGTTAATATAAGACACTGGTTGAAAGAACATTTATAATTCAGCATATAACATTTCAAGACAGAAATTAACTTTCAGACATCAGTGGAAAAAAATTAGACTAATATACGATATAAACTACTTTAGGTGTGTAATATCTTATTTTCCATTATTTATACATTTTAAGAGTATTTACTTCGTTAGAATATCATAATCATAATCATAGTTGCCGTATAGAAGTAAATATTCCAAGTACGTCACTGTTTAAGAAATTCTTTATCATCTCTATTTTGAAAGTAGCAATACAGCAGAGTATCTGTCTTGTTCTTGTGAGCAAATATTATAAAATTTCTATTATCATTATTTTTGTCATTTTGTTTTTCTTTTTTTTGATAAAAAATCCGAACATATTCTACAGGTAAAAAATAGATTCATTTCTGAGCATTTAGTGTCACAGCATCCAAAGTCATGTAGTTTGAAAATCATAAGACCATTCACTTTAAATATTTGTTTTACTAAATGTTCGCATGATTTAAGAAGTTTTATTAAGGTAATAAGCTCTTTTCTGAAGGCTATTTATTTACTCCACAGAGTTGGTGGCATGACATCGCATGTTTTCAAGGAAATTTCATTCTTTGTAGCTAACAGTTTCAATAATACTTCTTAAAAAAAAAAAAAAAAGGAAACACAGCAAATAACTCAACCATGGTCATCATTTCTGTTTGGCAATTGGCATCACACCATGTGAGCAAGAATCCATGGACTCAGTCCATCACTCTAGAACACAAAGTCGAAGAGGGCAGTTCAAAATTAGGCCGTGGGTGGTTGCGTGGGTTGATCGACCTCACAGTTCCCACCACTCATTTCATACATGTCTACCATATATAAAGGACTAGAATGATCATGAGGAGCACTAAGAAACTTATGTACAGATGAAAACATAGCTCTCCAAGGTCCACCAAATGCTGTTCAGAGTCCTCTGGCGTGCCTTTTGATAGCAATTCCCCTGCACGGAGTTGAAGGCAAGAGACAAGCAGTGCCAGGATATGGAGTACAAGATGAAGTTGCTTAGAAATCTCGGCCGCTTCGAGCTGCAGAAGCTTAGCTTGATCGCGATTGTTGGATGCCTTCTCCTCCTCTCACCGGCCATTCTCACAGTGACTAAACCCCGTGTGGATTCTTTCTCCAACTGTAAGTTCCTCAATCTCAAAACTCCTGATCTAATGGCCTGTTGAGCAAAGCCTTGCTCTCCGTTGATAATTGCTGAATTAGTAACGCTAGATTCTTATAACCTCAATCAGTTTGGCAGCAAGTATTATGCTGTCAATGAGTGCAGCTCCAGCTGGTCTCTTAAAGGATGGCAGGTTCTCAACGGCTACGTAGGTTAATGGCTTGACCTTCTGAGCTAGGAGATGAACCATCTTCTCTCTTTTCGAGTAGAGTTGTATGGAAATTAAACACTTGCATGGGGCTGCAAAACTTGTTTGGTTTCTTTGATGATTTGCTCGAACATGATCTGGTTTGATCTAAATTTGAATAAAATTCCTTATGACTCAAATCAGTTAAAGGGTTCATGGTCTTAGCTTTCAGATCAGCAAGTCAGAATTCAGCTTTAAGGGAGGAAAATTTTTGACTCCACAAACTCAGGTAGAATTTTAGGGGTGCATTATACTCTTGAAAACACTTCCAGGAAGTAATCCTTTTTTTTTCTTTTTTCTTTTTTTTTTTTTTTTTGGGTTAAGGGTGGTGTAGGAAAATTCTTGGGCCTGGCCGTGTTTGCCATCCGACCCATTGGTCCACATTTTATTCAGCCTTGGGCTAAGTCACAGAAACAAGACCCAAGTGGTGTGATGTCTAGATTTAGAACAAAGCCAGTAAAACTTATGAAGACGCCTACAGTCTGGCCCTTTGGGAACCCAGCTCATTTGTTTCCAAGGTCGCGTTTGGAAACCCTCATGCTGGTCGTCTAATTCTGACCATGGCTTGAGTTTTTAACCCCTCTATCCGTGTCTCAGGGATCAAGAACATGACACTGGTGGAGAGTTCATGTCGAGAGGGTATAAATGCATCTCTCGCCGGTGCAAAGCAACATGGTAAGTCCATCAACTTCCTAATCCAACTCGGTTAATTTTATTTGGATGACACTAGCGTTCAGTATAACCTGATAATGCTCCTCGTCTCTCTCTCTCTCTCTCTCTCTCTCTCTCAAGCTGAAAGGAGGCATGATTCCAAGCTGGAGAGCAGGCCAACATGTGATTTCTCGGGTCCAAGATCAATTGTCTGTGAAATGGCTGGTGATGTAAGGATCCATGGGAATTCTTCCTCAGTTACATGGATCACTCCCTCTGATACCCATCAAACAAATGAAGCATGGCAAATTAAACCTTATGCTCGGAAAGGAGACAGAACAGCACTGGCCAGCGTGCGGGAATTGTCTTTAAGATCAACAAATATTCAGAGTGAAGCCCATCATTGTACTCAAAATCACAGCGTTCCTGCAATCATCTTCTCAACTGGTGGATACGCCGGGAACTTGTTCCATGACTTCTCTGACATGTTGATCCCTCTCTTTCTAACCTCCCACCAATACAACGGGGAGGTTCGATTTCTGATAACAAACATGAAGTCTTGGTGGATAAACAGGCATCAACAAATGCTGGCACATCTCTCACGCTATGAAGTCATTGATATTGATAACGACGATGCAGTGCATTGCTTCCCGCATGTCACCGTGGGTCTTCGGTGTCACCAGGAGTTCAACATCGACCCTTCAAGACCTCCGACCGGGTACTCCATGGCCAACCTGTCGCAGTTCGTGAGGAGCTCTTACTCTTTGGAGAGGGAGACGATAAGCAGCATCACAGAACGCTCTGGAAGGAAACCGAGACTGCTGATCATTTCAAGGAAGTGGACGCGAGCATTCACCAACACTGATCGAATAGTTGAAATGGCTGAAGAATTGGGCTATGAAGTTGTGGTCAGGGAGCCAAAGTTAGGGATGGACATGGCTCAATTTGCTCGGATAGTGAACTCCTGTGAGGTGATGATGGGCGTTCATGGGGCTGGGCTTGCTAATATGGTCTTCCTTCCAAGAGATGCGGTCCTCGTACAAGTTGTTCCATGGGGTCGGCTGGAGGGAATAGCTAGATATGACTTTGGGTGGCCTGCATCTAATGCTGGACTAAAGTATTTGCAGTATGAGATTGGTCTAGATGAGAGCTCACTAGCAGAGCAGTATCCTAGTGACCACCCCATCATCAAGGACCCTCTCTTGGTCCACAAACAAGGATGGAGTGCTGTTAGGGATACATTTTTATGCAAGCAGAACATAAGGCTTGATGTAAGAAGGTTTAAGGATGTTCTATTAGAAGCCATGAGGCATATACGTCAATAGGGCTGTAGAAGCATTGTCTGAGCTTTGGCATATACACAATTTCTTTTGTTTGTTTGTTTGTTTGTTTTTTGTTTTTTTTGTTTTTTTTTTGTTTTTTTTTAACTGTAACGTACAGACAATTTCAAATATTTTAGTTTATGCTTTCACCATTCCATTTTTAATAAGATAATTCAGGAATGTAACAGGACGGAGCATTTTGTTTAGCAGTTCTTGGCTGGTGGTTTAGGTTTTAATCTGTTTTCTGATATCTTTTGTTTTGGATTAGAATAGAGAAGAATATATATATATATATATAGGTTAAATGGAGAAAAAATTGAGGTGGGCACATTATGGTTTTTATATGGCATGACAGAAATTTAAAAATTTTTCTTATTGTTTCTTTTATTTTTTGGAATAATTTCTACTGTGAGAAATTCTTGAATTCTCATCAGAGCTTTTGTTATCTTCTTTCATTCATCTTTTTTTCACCTTAAATATCTTGTAATTTTTATTCATTTTAATAAAATCTTACGAGGGAAATTCCGTTCCCTCACTGTTCTTTAAAAAAAAAAAAAAAAAAAGTAACCTAATATATTGTACTGCACTAGAATTTGTATCATTTGTGGAGGATTCAATGGAATGGTGTGTTTGTGAGCAGAGGTAATGCACCGGCATCTCCGATTCCAAAAACACAAGTCAAATCTAACTTGCAAGAAAAGACTAGTAATTCCGGCTGGTTTCAAGCAAAAAAAACATCATTAATTGAAGTTCAGGAACTTTATTTTTATAGAAAGAAAATAGGGAAATGAAACAAAAACATTCTCTAAATAAGAGAAACCCTTGGACAAACCTGATTTATTATAGACTAGATCAATTAATAAGCACCACATACCCAACCACTACTTCTAGGTGACTGAAAACTCAGTGATGAGATAGAGATAAATTAGAGAAAGAGTGCATGCTTACAAGGAAAAAAAAAAAAAACATTGATGTAGTACTAATTGGCTTAATCTACAGCTCACGTAGTAAACTAGGTCTACACAAGAATTTCTTCTTTAAATAATACTATTTGTTATAGAATCAAGCAAAAAAAAACAAAGATCTACAATGTATCCCAATGGACTGCATCTTCCAAGGGTAGCGACTTCTATTAACTTGGAAAAAACTGAAGAAGATGTTGACTTCTAAAATTGTTTCATATCATAGTAGGCACAAATTCAGATTGAATTAGAACTAGTATGAATCATGAATGATAGATGAAAGAAGCTTAAGCATTGCTAAATCCTATCTGTGACCTTGAATAAAGGTTTCACCAAGCTTAGATCAGCCCTAGGGATGGAATTGAGCCGGGCCGGGTTGGCTTGGGAATCCATGCAGGTCGGGCCCACCAAAAAAAAAAAAAAAAATCAACATTCTAGTTTGAGCCTAAACCTAAACTTGGCTAAAAATATGATTGGACTAGCTTGAATCTAGGCTTGAGCTTCTCCTCCTGTTAGTCTCGAGCCTTGGCCTGAGGCTCAACAAGCCGTCTTGATCAAATGCCTCAAGCTACCTCCCAAACCCATGACTCCTCTCAACCTAGCCTGCATTTCAAGTGGGTTGATTGCATATAAAATGTGCTGGATGGTTCACAAGTTGGAAATTGTTGACCTGACATCAACGTGGACCAAGCATATGTTGAGCCTCATAATCTATTCTACCTCACCTCAAAATATAATCCTTGATCACCATGTCATAAATATTTAAATAGAAATTGAGAGTTTAAGAAACAGTTAATTTTCCTTTACTTAATGTGAGCTCTGCCAATGCTCAGCCACCTTAGGGCAAGTGGAGCTTTGGTTTGATTTGATTTGATTTGGTGTGGCTTGGCTATAAATAGAGCCACAGCCAGCCAGACTCCACTCGCGAGCACTTAACAACAGGAGTTTTTTGTTGGCATGCTTTCAGGAATTCTCCGAGGGTTCCGGGTTGTCCTTGCGAAAAATCCAAGACTTCCAAGCATATAAAAAGAGAGGAACATCCAAGGCTTCGCATCATAAAGAAAGGAGACGCAAAGAAAGAAGCTAGCGGGCATTTCATTCGTACTTCAGCTTTCCACGCGTCGTAATCCGACCTCGTGGTGATCGTTCTTATGCCCTTTTTTTTTTCCCTCTTTAGTTCTAGCCCCGACAAAGCACAGCCTTTTGTTAACTCCACAAGGCCTTGAAAAATCCAGACCCCTGACAGAAAAACAAATAAAAAAAAAACTGCTCGCCTCCCGGCCTAAAAACTCGAGGAGGATCTATTGGCCACTCCGCCAAACTTTGGATTCTTAGCGAATCCTATAAAAGCCATGAAATCAATACTCTTTTTCTTCTTAGGAAGCACTCCTCTCTACTGTATCAAATAATATCTATAGTAAACACCATGGCATCCCTTGCCTTTGCTTTCTTCTACCCAACCAAGTGTTCCTCCACGAGAGAGAATGACCATAGAAGCCATGATCCAAACAAAGGAACCATCAAAATAAATGGCACCTCCACTGCCCTTTCGGCCACCGCCGTCAAGGTCGAGGCTCGCCTTAACCAGTCTGCAGCCAATATCGCCTCCCCAGCATTCCCCTCTGCTGCCACTGTGATCGAGGACATCACCCGAAGGGAGAATCGGCAAAATATACCCACAGAGAAGCAAACAGCCGATCCTTTCAGACAGGGTCTCATCGTTGAAGGTGGCGTCAGGTATCGGCAGACCCTTGTCATCCGATCTTATGAGGCTGGCCCTGATAAGACTGCAACGTTGGAGACCATACTCAATCTTCTTCAGGTAAATACCACTACAAGTCCATATCATTTAGTCAGTAATACATGAAAGAAAAGAGTAAGCAATACAAATAAAGGGTAGAGCTATGCGTCAAACCAAATGAACAAAGCAGTGCTTCATAAACTATGCATGAATAATTATTGTATGGTTTATGATCTATTCTTTTGCCTTCATCACTTTACATCTGCAAGGAAACAGCTCTGAATCATGTATGGATGTCGGGTCTACTTGGAGATGGATTTGGAGCCACCCATGGTATGATTAGGAACAATCTCATCTGGGTTGTCACAAGGATGCATGTCCAAGTTGATGAGTATCCCATCTGGTAAGCTCTAATGTTGTCCCTGTTCCCTTTTTTTTCTTTTTTTTTTTTTTTTCAAAAAAAAAATCTAGATGATAGTGACAATGTATCCAAGACTCTTTTAACATCTGCAGTCTATTAACTGTGGAACAGGGGGGAGGTGGTGGTGATTGATACGTGGGTTGGGGAATCAGGGAAGAATGGAATGCGAAGGGATTGGTTGATTCAGAGCGCCCTAACAGGACGTGTATTCGCTCGAGCAACAAGGTACAATCTAATCCATTTTCCTCTAAATTTTATGACTTGGCTCGCATGTTGCTATGGGTGCGATCATGATATAAATTGTGGATGAGCAGCAACTGGGCGATGATGAACCAACAGACAAGGCGCCTTTCCAAGATGCCAGAAGAGGTCAGAGAGGAGATCTCACCATGGTTTATTGAAAGGAGGGCTATTAAAGAGGAAGTTCCAGAAAAAATCATTAAGCTAGATGACCATGCGAAGTACGTTGACTCCAACTTGAAGGTACGTTATCTTTGTTTGTAGGAACTCTCTGGCTGTACTTTCTTAGCACCCAGAGTTCCACGTGGTTGTGTTCCAACTGTGCTGCTCTAAGAGCAATATAAAGAAGTGATTGTTCTTTATCTTTTCTCAGAGGTCACTCATGTTATATCATAAAAGCCAAAAGATGAAGACTTGATGACATATTTAAATAGGTTCAGCCGCAAAGAAATTAATGGTAGCTAATTAATGGTAATTTTGACACTCCAAGTTTGGTTTCGGTTTTGATTTTGTCCTTCAGATTTAGTTTCAAATAGATGTGAGAGTTCATTCAAGGGACAGAAATAAAGTTCAGTCTTAAACCTGCCCATGGCTATCTGAGAAAAGAATCCAATGATTTGCATGACCAAAATTTCATTTTTTGTCCAGACTATGTTTCCAATCCAATCTCATAGGCCGTACTTTTGGATTTTGCAGCCAAAGCGGAGCGATTTGGACATGAATCACCATGTCAACAATGTTAAGTATGTAAGATGGATGCTAGAGGTAAGGGTTATGGCCTTCATACTTGATTTCCCTCTATGGTGCACATTACTGATTACTTATTTTCCTAATACTGATTACTTACCTAACTTGCTTGTAAATGGGATGAATCGAAACTAATCTCAGTAGTTATGTTCTATAGACTATACCTGACACATTCTTGGAGAATTATCAACTGTCAAGTATCATACTAGAATATAGAAGGGAATGTGGTAGTTCTGACATGGTGCAATCGATTTGTGAACCTGATGAAGATTCAATTCCAAAGGATGATAATATCAACATATTGAGGGGATTCTTATTGGCACCTGAGATTCTTGAGGGTCATGGATTATCAGGAACCTTTGACAAATGGCCAACAAGATATACCCATCTCCTCCAGATCAAAGGGGAGGAGAAAAATGAAGAGATTGTCAGGGGCAGGACTACATGGAGGAAAAAGCCACCAAATACTTCGATTTAAGCTTAGTTGGGCATTGCTATATCATACATAAAAGGTCAAGACTCTTGACGTTCCCTGACGTCATACCATTATTTGATTGCACAAGATCTCATGTGAAGTAATCCTGAAGTACTTAAGTTTGTGAAGCGAAAACTTCTTCACAACTCGTGTAGAGAGTCATGTATCTTTTTCTTCTTCGCTTTCCTTTTTTCTTCTCATTTTACTATGTTCAGATGATTTGATTAGATGAAATATTTTATCAGAAGATGTGTAGAATTGAAGCAAGTGTTTTGGTTTCAGATGGTCCAGAACTTCAAGTAGGGACCATGGCATAATGCTGGCAATTTGAATACTTCTTCTTTTATCTGATACCCATGCAAGAATTATTTCATGTTCCTTTATAACAATCTATGGCATACACGATGTCATTCTTTTTTTACCGAGAATATAATATTTAGTATGTGTGAATTGATGCTGTTCATCTTATAATTTATGAATGCGCAACTTTTAAGAGAGAAATCCAACCTCTATCTGCATTACCTGATACAAATTTTTATGCACACACTTCAGATGAGCTAGAATTCTTATCAAGCCAATGAAATGGTTCTTACATTAAGGCCTAAGTAGAATTTTCTTTTGCCATCACACAGGACAGAACCTTCATTCCCGTAATCCCATTTCACAAATGGCTGCCCAAACTCATCTTGCTATAATAAATAACAATGGAATATCTTCTTCAAAATGAGCCTCCGTTTCCATGACATTTAAATCCACAAGTTACAAGAATCCTTATTCGTGTCGAAGAATTGAAACAATTTATATCATAGATGCAGCAAAACTTAACCTTACACCAATACAAGTCCTAATTGGCCCCTTAATTTAAAATGGTCAGAACACCTAAAGACTCCCCATGATAATAAGGTCCATAGATCTAAATCAACAATTCCTATCATGTCTAAAGGTTATTTACTTTTCTAGACTTTTTTTATATGAAGCTGTCTTTGCTGCAATAAAAAGGAAAAAAAAATTAAGATTTGTATATAATATTGTAACAACCCTTGACACTTAAAATTGATTTTTTTTTTTTTTTCAAGATTTACATTCTAATTGAGGTACTCTCAAATGCATATATTTCCATAATTGGCACCCTTTGCTACTTCAACTTAGAATCTTGAGTAAACACCTAGGGCTTAACTTTTAATGGCCAATTGAAATGAAAACATTAATTCTTTCACCAAAAAATATCTTTTTTCCAATACAAGAGTATTAAGTAAAAAGCCCAGCACAATAAATATTATCAATAAAGTCCTGTTCTATAATCATTAAAATCAGGAACTTTTTATTAAAAAAAAATTGCATACCTCTAGAATGTCATCCTTCATCCTAGAAATCAAACAAGCTACTTGTTTCTTCTACAAAAGATCGATATTGGCTAAATCTATAGAACTTGAATTGGAGATGTATTTTTTAAATTTGATAGCACATCTCCAGCACCTAAAAGTGCCTCTATGTTGATACTTCCATATGGCTAAATTGATCCATGACAACCATATGCCCAGCCTCTAGTTAACATAAGATTCAAAATTTTAAACAATGCTCATCTGGTTGCTTCCACCTGATGCCTTTGTGACATAGAAGCTTAGAAATTTTAGCTACACAATTCCTAACTCCATAACCATCCAAATGCCCCCATCCCTCACCTACGTTGATGGATCAAAATGAGACGAAACTACATGGTATAGGCTCTTATAGGCACGATGCAACTCTCTGCAGAGTAGACCAGAAAATTGACAACCTCAATGCATTCGTTACCAAGTGACTTAAGACAACTTTGTCATTATCAACGAAAATATTTTTAACTGGCTCACTGACAGCTGAACGATCTCCACTAGAATCTTCTAATCATCATCGGCAAGAATATATAATTAATTTACTGCAGTAAATCCAACAATCTGTATGCAGAATATGCCACATTATTTATCAACACAGCATTCTTCGACAAGTGATTTGGACATCTTCATCATTCTTATCAAACATACTTTTCAACTGGCGTGGAGACAGATGAATGATCTCCCCCACAAGAATCTTCGCTAAGGAATTATTATATATCTACTGTAATTAAACCGATACTGCAAATTGTCCTATATTGCTTGGAACAATCCATTCATATAGCAGTAATTATGTTCTTGAACACAAATATATGGCAATAAACATGTTACTGAATATATATAAATTATGTGGGCAATTGGCAGTTAGTAGTGGTATTTATTCAAAAAAAATTCATATTCTTATTCACCTGATGGCATTCAGTGCAAAGACAAGCATCTCCAGCAAAAGACGAACGAATCCAAGCCAAGAAAATATGGCAATCATTATCTGTAAATTTATTATGTTTGAAAAGAATAACAATTAAGACAACTGGTAATAATAAAAGTTCTCTGTGACGCAAAATTAATGAAGCAGGTTACATTCTGTGCTAAGCCTTCTATTGATGAAAACAACAGTTTAACCTAAGAATACTAACAGCCTGACAAAAGCTCATACTTTTATTAGATAATCAGTATCCAACTTTGTACTTGACTTTTATACAATAGAAGAAGCTTGAATGATATTTCTTGCAGGGGTAAAATATGTTAAGTCTCAAGATATTGTACATCCAGATTAATGTCCAGTCTAAGCAACAGCCTAAGCATTTATAGAACTTGATGATGCATATGTACAAGGAATCTATCCAGGAAAACAAAAATGGGAGAAAAAAATAAATAGAAAATCAATGTGATGGAGATCACTGCCTCTTTCTCAGCATAGTAAGATGAATTTTCCAAGACCAAACTAGCAAGAAAATTATGAGCACCATCCCCATCAATCCCCAGAAAATTATCAACCATGGAGGCATCGGATTGGGAAACAGACCTGGTTAGAATACTGTCCGTCAGTGTTTAATATGCAAACCACATAACAATCAAAGCAATCTGAAGATGATCTTCAAAAATGTACTTAAAAGTTAAAAGTATGACAGATCTAGCACTCACCATGCCCGAACTTTATACAGATAAGGAGCTCCACTATGCATATGGCTAGAGAAAGCCAACAGAATGCTCCAACCTTTTTCACAGGTTTTCTGAAATCATTAATGACATAGAATCTGTTGTCAGCCACAAACATGAGCACTGAAAGCACATACACAAAATGGATGATAAATAAGACTAAATAAGCAAGCGAGCAAGAGAGAGAGAGAGAGAGAGAGAGAGAGAGAGACCTGTCTTGCAAATAGGAATTGTACTCACGGATGGTAGGTATTGCTACTAGCCACCATAGGATCAACCTATACACAACCACAGGATTTCGAGGTGGAATCCAAAGACAGAACTTAAGAAAAAAGGTGTTTAGTTCCACTGTCATAAAAGCAATGCAAAGACTGAGCACTTGGATGAACCTCCATGGCCCAAGCAGAGGGTGCCACTCATCTTTGTCCCATCGTGCAGGTGTAAACTGGCCCAAAGTTCTTTTCACCTTCAAGGAAAAAGGTAGTCACTCAAAGAAATGAAGAGAACAAATTAAAGGATGTGTGATAATGCAAGACAATAAACTTATGCAGGATATTTTAGTTTATGACTGTGCAAACCAACCAGTAGGCAGAAGAGATGCCAAACACAATGTGTGATATCTACAGCATTTAAAATAATGTGATCTAAAGTGCAAGGTTGTTGACTCAGTTTGCATGATCTGAACATGATCTGAATTATAAATACCACGTGCTCTGCATAAAGGCATGCTTTGTCAAGAAGAGGTTTTAACATAGGAAAATAGAATCAAAAGTCAATAGGATGATTAGATGATTCTAACCAACAATATATGATTGTTGGTCATGAAGATAAGTAATGGATTCACCAAAAGAGTCCAGCAGCAAAATTCAGACACCAGAGACTTTGAAAGAATTTTTTTATAAGATGAAAATCGAACGATATTTTCTCTGAAAAAAAAATAATATCTGAATTTCTTCCCATATGATCAAGAAATATTCCTTTCACAACCAACACAAATGACAATGATTGATCAAAATGAGAATTTGATGACCTATGTACTTTTAATCATTAGAATGTGGATCACTTTTACTTATCCAATAAGCAATGCTGCTAAATTCTACATTGATCAATGAACCCTTAATGCATCAAGCTAATCTCAATAATGCATCAAGTTGATGGACCACTAAGAAAATATTTGGTTAACAGAGAAAGAGGTATTAATTTGCCTAACTTCTAGTCTTAGTATGACAACCACAACAGTTAAATAGTGCAACAACTTGTAGTGGCTTAAAATGAATAGCTTGTTTATTATCTTAAATGAGATTAGTTATAGTCACAACTCACAATTCCTATGTTATGTTGACCTTTGGTTCACCCCAATTTACCCATTCCCAAGTCCCAACACTTAGAATAGGTATTGGTATGGCACCTCGGTAATGGTCTGCAAGCAGAAATTTTTAAAAGACTTGAAGAATTCAACACTTGGACTCACATTTGTCCCCAAATTTCATATTCAAGTCCATGCAGCATAGCACAAATTTAGGCCCATGCAGCAACAGAATCTGGAATCACATGGTGGAAGCCATGTTCAGAAATGAAACACTTTTCATCGACTTACCTTACCCATGATGTTTGGCTGGCGGCTTAGACCAACCCATTCATACGTTTTACCATCAAAGTACCTAACAGTATGCATTCCAGCCCAGATACCTAAATAACAACAAAATGGATATCATCATGGCAAGCCACAGAAATTACCAGACTCCTGCATATCTTTTAAAATGAAAAATGCAGTAGGAAATGAATAAATAGCATACTGGATGTCATTTAAAATGATACACAATCTCTGAGTTAAGGTATGCATAGGAGAAAAAAGATTAAGTTATAAAGAAGGTGTCACTAGGGAATGTTCGGATTTCAAAATGGCATACCGGAATCAGCAACAAGCATCTAGTCTTTGCTTTGCTTAAAGCAATGGAGTTGTTAAATGATGATCTTCCATATTTTACCATTTCAATTATATTAGTTATGCCTAGAATTAGGCATCATTTTGGCAATGGTATTTTCTTTCTTCCACATTCAGGTAAATTTGAGTATGAGAGGCAATGATAAAAGCAATGATGCAGTAAATTCACTTACGGGAGACAACAGTCATAATTTCAAATAGGCTATAGCCTAAACAAATATGCTTCCCTACATCTGCCCCAAAAGAAAAAGAAAAGGGAAGGAAAGGAAAGGAAAGAAAGAAAGAAAGATACAGCTAGATGTTTAACACCTAATATCTGTCCCTCTAATTAACTTCTTATAATGTCCCTAAGATTCTTGTATTGACTAGGCTGCTAGAAAACTCAAAACATTATGTACAATCAGTCTCTAGATGAAAATCTAGGCATTAATTTCAGCACAAATGCCCCAAGCATAATTTCATGGCCTGCATGTGAATCCAAAAGGATAATCTCCCCTGGGCTTATCCCAAGATGTTGATTCATGTCATAAAGCAACAACCAATATGCTTTCTCCTGTCTCCCACACTCTCTCTCGAGTGACAACAGATAATGTTGAATGAATGCATAGAAAAAAGGAAAATTTTGAAATAATGCAACAAAATCCATCATTCAAATCATGCATCTAGTCATCTATTGGTTCCTTGCATTCTTCCAATCAAGAATTATTTTAATATTATAACCAAGGCTTTAAAAGTCGGTGCCAGAGCCCATGCTTGTCATTTGACAACATAGCACACAAGGTTGCAAAACTATCTCAAACTAGACAGTTTGGGCTCCTGAGACGTGGTTAGGTACAAACCACTCAAAACCAGACTAAACCAGGCTGAACTTAATGGTTCCACCTAATTTCGAGCGGTTTTGACCCGGTTCATTCAAACCAAAACTGGCCTTACCATATAAAAGAGAGTCCCGACTCTCTCTCAACCGCAAACCAAACCCTCGCCTCTCTCTCATTCTCTAATTTCTCTCCATCAGTCATCAATACCAGACCAGTATAGGTCATCTTACTGGTTTTGCAAACCTAGAAGACACATGTTGTGCTATGTCGTGTCATTTTGTGCCAAAGCAAAGAATTGAAAAATACTTTCAGAATCCTTTTTAAATCAAGTGTTTAAGTACCCAATTGTGTCGGCACGCAGTAGAAAATCGTACCATAATGTAGGAAACTAGTTCTTGATACTCAGCACCATACCATATCAATTCATGTAGTTGGTGTCATCTTTGCTACGTTGGCACCAGCTAATGCAACTCCCTTTCCCTAACCAACACTGGTTACGATTCCAGTACCTCAACACTTGTATTTAATTAAAAAATTAAAAATCAATTTAATAGGTGTTCTGCTGAACTATAATGTTGCCAGACATATGACATGAGTGTCAAGTTTCTGGAAAAGTTGGACATGAGATTGTTCAAAAATTTAAATAATAGGACAAATCTATGGTGTGCATGTGTGTGTTTATAAGTATGTATAAATGTATTTTCATAATGAATAATTTGTTGGACCAACTACTTTGCAATTTAATAGGATTCATCAAACCTTTGCTATATATATAATGTTAGACTGGAAAACCTCAAGGTATAAGTGACAAAAGTTGATATGCAATTGAGATGATGTTGTAATTTGCTGATTTTAAGTCTCAAGGAGTTTCATGAAGTGTCCACATGTCTGAGTGTGCAGACAAGACAGATATCCAAATTTGAAGTGTCCCAGTAAACAGTGCTAACCCATGCCATGTGCCGGTGTTGACTCCAATAGTACGTGCTAATTGGCATGGCCAACACTTGAAACCTTGAGTATAATAAAAAAAGGCTTGAAGTACAGCCACGCATTACCTGATTTTGAAGCCCTCACATAGCACTTGTTATTTATTACTACCAGTACATTGAGTTCTAATGCTTCTCTCTCAATGGCTAAGCGCCTTTTATATTAATCTAACTTTTATATCAGAACCATCACCCTCAATATACCTCATTTTAAAAAAATCATGCCATCATCATCATCATGATAAATACTAGTCAGTATAACTATCATGCTATAAATCTGATCAACATGTCCTTGACTGCCTGCACAAACTAAATATCAAGCATTCAAGAGGAAAAAGGTAGATTTATGTAATTTTTTAAGTTTTTTGAACAAATTTTCTTCTTTTTTTCTTTTTTGAGAAAGAATAGGGGAAGCCTAATTACTTCTAAGTTTTTTGAACAAACCAAAACTACCTTTAGGCAATATAGCATTTTCACATGTCAGGCTGCATTAAAAAAACTTATTTCTTAAATAAACAAAAACATTAATAAAATACATTAAGCATTATAAAAACACACAACAAATGTTGTGCTATTTTGCCCAAAAATTTCGAGAGATTCTCTCTAATGGTACCACAAAAATATTATCATAATTCTATATTGTGTAGTAGAATGAATAACAGTAAATTTCATGAAAGCCTTTGAAACTTAAGATACACCCGATTATAATTTCTTTATCAAGACAGCTTTTTGAACCAATACAAATATATTTATAAGTTGCAAATGATTACTGGTCTAGAAATATTTTTTAAGCTGACACTGGAAATTTTAATTTAAATAAATGAGGCTAGAGTATTGGCATAGGGTTCTCACCAAACCAATTGCAGATCAAAATATCCAAAATAATACTATCCCACCAACACTCATTAAAGTTTGGCAGCATATGGCGAAAAGTGAGCTGCAAAATATGAGCATAAAAACTTCCAGCATTAAGTGAAAATATTTGAATATTTGGGCCAACTTGTGATTAAACTTTCAAAACAAACCTCCATTAACTCAAATCCAACTGACAGCACCCACAATAGCGGTTGATTCCGTATCATTATAGCTTTGCCCCACCAACCAAAAATATGAGCAAGAACGAATTCATCAAACAGCGTTTCCTAGAAAAACTTATACTCTAAATTAGTAGAGTTGTAGAATCCCAAAAGCTAATGTATGATGAAATTTAAAAAACTGAATGAACAAATACTAGTTGATGGTGAATGAAGATGCCATACATAAACATTGTTAAACCTGTTTTTAGGATTCTCTGGTACATAAATACGGCAATCAGATCCATAAGATCTTTCAGGTAGTTCTGCAAGGAGATAATAAAGAAATTTTTTATTATTGATTTGCTGCAATAGTAACTTTCTCTCATCAAACAATACCACTTTCAATTTTCAATGACTAAATGGATTACCAACTCCAAGATCAGGGTGAAGGTACTTCATGAACTGTCGAGCATCATCACGATTCTGCAAAGAAGGATGGCTTAAGAGATTGTCATGAAGAGAACTTTCAGTCATGCGGAGGAAGAAAGATAAGCTTTTATATTTTGAGATATAATGTTAACATAGTTAAAAGATCAGAATGCAAAGAATCTGGCAATCAACATGTCAGAGGGTTATCTTTCATCAATGACTTAGGAAAGAGAAAAGTGTCTTACATGAAATATATTTTAAGCTAACTACAATCTAACATTAACAGTAAAACAGAAAAGGGTTAACTGAAATCTGGATGGTGCCATAGTTTCAAAAGATATCACAAGAAAATGAATCAATATAAAATAAAATCTCACATGATGCCTGGGAAAAAGAGAAAAGAAAGGATATGCACTGAAATCCTTGATTTTTCAATTACAAATGCATCAATTTTCAGAGTCCAATTTTGTAAAACAGCGCATGCCAAATCAGACGATAGCAAACACAGGCACAAACAAAATAAAGTGATGTCCTTGAAAAAGATAACAAAAAAGGAAAAACTTTCATGAAAAATCACTATGCCTTCACAGGCAAGCACGCAAGCACACATGCATAGACATGATGAGCACATGCGCATGAGCACATTCACGCAAGAAGGAAAGAAAGGACCAAACAGACAAACCTGGAAGAGCAGAAAGGTAACGGCAACGAGATAGACAACAGCGATTCCATGAACCAAGCGCCAAACAGCTGGATGTGGCCTAATAAGCACCCTGAAAAACACAGTTCCAGTAACCATCATAGAAGGAATTATTAGCTTTTGATTGCTAGATAACAACCAGCAGCTGCAGCCTGCAGAAAAAATCTTAACATAGTTTTATAGCATTAGCAACATTTTGTAACTCAACTACGGTCTTCAAAATTTAAGACAATTTTTCCAAGCTTTTCTCATAATTTTTTCTTGATCATGCAATGATTTGAGTCTCAATATGACCAGGGCCGAAACGGCTAAGACATTTTATCCTATAGAGATTTGAGGATTGATCTCGGCTGTTCCGTTCCGTCCCAACTCGGTCATAATACATTATGATGTCAATTTTAAATCAATCTAATTTATCATAAGGATATAACTTTTGAAGTTAAAAATTGTTTAATAATTGAATAAAATCCTAAAACTTTACAAATTATTTTTTTTTAAAAAGAAAATTCCAAACAAGAACCAAGAAGTCTAACCGAATCAGGGATCAAAACTAAACAGGACGCAGGACGTCTCGTTCCGTGGAAAAACCGAAACACCTCTATCCCACGAGATTTAAAACCTTGATCATGCTTATTTTTTACCTATTGGAAGGCAGTTTCAATATTATCATGGTCATGCTCATGTCTGAACCAGTCATCGCATGAAAAAGCACAATTGCTACAGCTTATAAAGAAAAAAGGATCAGTTGGGAAAGAAAAAAATTTAACTTCAATAAACAATCTGGACCAACTATTTCGACATTTGACATTGGATATTGAAAATCTTCTGTGATAATCACATCCTACTAAAACTGGAAGCTATACAAATAATCATTAGATGAAAAGTCAGAGATGGTGACATACAAATATATGATAGTAAGAACATATGTTGCACTTATAGGTATTGAGTCAAATTACAAGTATGGCATATGATTATGCTTCATATCTTCCACATCCCATAAATAGTGAAAGGTTCTACCCTAGACATAGACTATTCCAGGGCAAAAACTTAGCTTTTAAGTTGCATTACTAAGCAAATTACATCACCATATTCAGTATCATCAAATCATTGGAATCAGCATAAGGAAATTGTATCTTACGTTGAAGGTGCTTGAAGCAAGCAATATGAAAGAAAGACTGCAATCATTGCCCAGACACCCCTGAGAAATAAAAGAGAAGGGATCAGCAACTTTTCCTTTCTCTGTTTGAAGTGGTAATCAGAATTCCAAGAGCCATACAGCATATAAAAAATAATAAAAACAAAGAAATCATATGTCACTTTATCAAGTGGGAATAAGCATCATAAATCTTTGAAAAATGGGTTTTAATTAAATGAGAGAGAACAATGCTGTCCTGCAGAGAGATGCTCCTTACAGATGCAATAAGGGCATCTAGATTAGTTTGTACTGTTGCTAGCAAAATTTCATGCAACAATTTTATCAAAGTAAGGTATACCTCTTCACAGATGTGACACTGTCATTAGATGCGGTCCTTTCTGGATCAAGTGCTCCACTTGCCCAACTGAAAGAGCATGTAGAAAGATCAATATGTGGAAACTCAACTTTTTTAATTAAAATAAGGAAAAAAGATTATCCATGCTATCTCAGAGCTCTTTCACACAATTACTGAGAATGCACATTATTTTATTGCTTTTTAAGCCCATCAAGCATGGCCTCACCTTTCCCTTTCAGAATCTGATTTTTCTAATAATTGCCAGAACATAAAAGCTATCTCCACTTAGCATGGTTCCATGACTCCTAAGACCTAACTAAGGTTACCCAAGCATTTGCATCATAGCATGTTCTTGTCAAATTGGCCACTAACCTGTAAAATATAGCTCATCTAGCATATCCTGTTATTTTTTGCATCCTTTGTGATTTTAAATTATTTAATATTTTTGAATAGGCAAATTATTTAGTATTAACATGTTGGATATTATCGAAGCTGCTGTAATGGAGTTTTAACACAAAATAACAAGAAATAATGAAAGAATAACAGCATTGTTGTCCAAAACATCGTTCTCTGAATAAAAATTACATTTTTAAGGTTGTGCCAACTTTTTTTGGAGGAAACTTGCTGCCACATTTTGAATCTTAAAAAAAAAAAAAAAATTTGTTTTATTAGAGAAACTGCAAAGATGACAAATAACAGCTGTTTCTCCTATTATATAACAACCACAGAATCACAGTCAAATAATGGCCATTATTTAAATGTCCACTATTAATATTTATAATGTAAAGGATCCCCCTCTGAAGTCATCATAAAGCCATTAGAACATTATAATTGCCACTGTTTAAACCATGTCAGAGAGGGGGTACCTCCATTTTTCAATTATTAGGAGAGAAGGGAATATACTCCATTTAAGTAGTGCCTCCAATCTCTCCAAAGGAAAAAGAAGAGTAAGCCCCACCCCCCTGATATTCAAAATGCAGGTCCACAGTGCTAGAAAGTTTAACTTGTGAAGATTAGCGGCTCTAGGAAAACAAGAAGAGTAGTTCATGTCATATATTTGTTTCTCCTTATTTGTGTGAAACACTCATTCTGTCCCTTGTGTATCTCTCGTGTCCTCCCACACAATCTAGGGTATAGACAGATCCTAAAGGTATCTCCTGGTAAGCAATGAGGATATAAGTGAATAGTTAGCAGGTGCATTGAGTGGACACTATGCCTTGACATTGTCGAGCATGCAGTCGTCAATAGAAGTTTGAAATTGCATAGGAAAATTTTGCATGCATATCTCAGTCTGAGAGCTCATGATAGTCTTTTCAGCTGCATATTCTCTTGTATCATGCCTTAAGCAGATAGGTAAATATTTAGCAGGCAAAAATTTTTGATTAAAACATAAAGAAGAATCAATTAATTAATATTCACAAGGACTCACATTAAAAGACATGCACCAAGAAGCAGCAAGGATATTGTGCGAGGCTTGTAAGCCCATGCTGTCCATGGGTCAAACTCAGTAACATCATCCAATAACTTAGAATCATTATCCTCTTGAACAGCATGTTCTGCTCTATTTATTTGCTGTAGGCCGTTAACCTCCATGAGCAAAATTCTGCAGCACTACCAACCTGCTCCCTGTTCGCCATAGAAATACAAACTTCTACATTCATCATTTCTTAGAACTTGAAATCATTTTCTGCCACAACAAAACAATATTCCAACCCTATTGAAAATAATATTTCAACATATAGGATCCTCTGATAGACAGGGGACATCAATACATGGTAATATGAAGTTATTTTAAATGCTGAAGATATTTTATCCATAGAAATCTCAAATTATAACATCAAAATTCTTTGCAAATCCGAAATCAAAAACGAAAAAGAAATTCAGCTTCACAAATAATAGCTGAAGAAAGAAAAACCACCACCAATACCACGTATGCAAAATCACCTGCAGAAATTAGAAAATAAAAGAGGAAAGGGAGAACAAATACAAACTTACTAATCTTGCATAGACACTATCATTCCAATGCATATATTTATCTGATTTATTCAAAAATATCTCCATTTTTTTGAAAATTCTAGGTCAAATAAACTCCAAAACTAAATCCATCCAGAACTTACTGGCCTATAAAATCTCTTATTTCAAGTGGAGATAATGATCACAGACTCGATTCTCCCCATTTCATGGAAAGATGGGCATCTCAAAGACAAATCTCCCATTACTCCAACATCCAAGCATTAATAGAACAGACTTCAATAGAACTAGACTTCAGCTATGATGGAAACCATTTGCTGGCCTTAACTAGCTTAACCAAAGCGTATGGTTGAATTAAAAGACCATTGACAAGTATACTTACAACCTCCACATTTGCATCGTTTATATGGATGTAAATCAACCAGAGGATCAACATCAGTAACATTGAGAAGCATGAGGCATGCAAAACCAATTCAAAACGGAAATTTAAAGATGTTACGTTATCCCAGATCATTAATTAGCCTATTCTTGAAAGAAAGCAATGCAAAATGATTTTATTCACCCATTTACAATTCTAATAACCAAAAATGAACGATATTAAGTCGCCAAACAACAAATAGAATCCAAATATCGCAATATTTATCTACACAAGATGAAACAGGCAAGCCCATATCTGCGAGAGCATAGAAATTAATATATTTCACAACGCATCGTAATAAAAATGGCTCTCTTCTGGAAAACCTTTCCTCTAAACCTCAGCAGGAACAATCAAGAAATAAATATACCTAATAATCAAAAAAAAAAAAAAAAATACGAACTGGCAGCATCAAAGAAGATCACATCTGATTAAAAATTACGAGTGGAATCAATTCCATACACAGCTGTCCGAGGAATTGTATGCTCCGACAGAATCGTTTTAAGTGGAAATACGGAAGAATAGAAAGAGGACGAATCAAAAACGCAACAAAGAAAAGAAAGGAAACAGAGGGGAAAATAAAAAGGCGGTTCCTTTAAACGGCCATCTTACTTTCTCCATTTTATTTTATTTTATTTTTACTTTATTTCTGCGGTCACGTAGAAGGGGCCGACGAGCTCGCGTCCTCCGTACGATCACGAGACGAGAAGATCCTGGCCGTCCAAATCGTTCAAGATGATCACGACGCGATAGCTTTTCGCCAGGGGAACGGAGAGAGAGAGAGAGAGGCCACGAGGACGCATTTATAGAGGTCAAGGTTGGGGAAACGATGCTAAGATACGGCGAGCGAGGTGCGCGTGACGGGTGGGCGTCCCCCCTTTGGGCTTTTCCGAGCGGAAGCATGGATATTCTCTGGCATCTGGAGATATCCTGGAGATATTATTAAATTTTTAAACATGCTTGGAAGATAATTTATTTTTTTCTTGCCAGAAAAAAAGAATATTTTTTTCTTGCCAGACAATGATAATTTATTTATTTATTTTTAAATAGGAGGATTGACATGATGCAGGAGTTGAAACAAAATACTTGAATGTAAAAAAGTATTAAAAAAATTTCATAATTGCAGCTAATGTTACCATGTATTTTTTTTAATAATTCATAATTTTGCATGTACTGCATCGATTTTCCACAAACTTTTTGATGTGCAATGAACTAAATCCATGAAGCATTAACCCTGATGAATAACTTGGATGGCGATAATAAACTTAATTTTTTTTCATTAGGAAAGAGGTCAAGTTTAACCCCCATTTAAGGTTTGATTCATAAATATGTGTAGTCTAAACATTCTATTAGCTGGCGGACAAAAAAAAAAAAGCAAAATGTAAACGCCGGAATTGAGCTACCGCTCTCTGAAATGAAGCAAGTCTAGAAATCTATTCTTATGGTTCAACTTTACAGTGACATCAACTCTACTTTGAATTGCCATTTGTCAGATTCGGCAGGCGTTCCTTTTGGCACAAGTGTTTACCCATCATCTGTGTTATTTGAGGTGTAACTTTTCTTGCATCTTGTTTGCTAGCAGCCCCTGTAAATCTAAAAGTTAAGGGTTTTTATTAACCAATGCCTTCAGGACATTTAATACCCCTTCATCCCTTTTTTTTTTTTTTTATTTCATGCTTTATTATTTACTGGTTTAAAGAAACAGTGAAAAAAAAAATAATGCATACTTGGATGATAAAAAAAGTTAAAAAAATTATAATTTTTATTGAGACTATTTTGATGGTATAAATTTTATACCGTAGAATGATATGCATGTTTTTGATGATTATCATATAAACATAATTTTTTTTACCATCGGTGTGATTTTGTTTTACTGTTACTTTAAAGTTTGTATAAATTTGGAACATTAAGATGCTTCTTAAAGTCTCGTCTTCTTCTTCTTCTTTGTTTCCCGTAAAAGGCTGGATGGAGAAGTGTTAAATGCTCCTAAACTTAATTTTGGCTCTACAGATGTCGGCACAGCAGTTCGGGATCATTCTAAGTCTTTACCACCACCTGCTTTAACGGGGCTTGGCAAGCACTCCGGCTTGACATTTTTTTATCTCATAATGCTGGTTTAATTCTAAAAGTTGGCTCAGCAGTTACCATGGGCTGGCTAAATACCGACACTGAATATCTACCTCCGTTTCTGATGAAGTTCAGAACACTGACATTCTTTCAATCTTTTTTTTTTTTTTTTTTCTTTTCTGTTGACATGTTTTTAATGAGGAAATCAAACAGTTGATCATCTAGCAAAAGCCGCAGCATCGAGTTCTCAAAATATATATAGAGAGAGAGAGAGAGAGAGATGATTGTCTGCTGATGTGTGGAAGATTTTTGAGACTGAAAAGACAAAGTATTGCCGGTATCATGCGCGCAGTGCACAAAAAAAAAAAAAAAAAAAAAAAACGAAAATATCTTTCAACTAATATTATTAGCATTGCTCTATGTGGTGGTGTACTAATATTTTGAGAGAAATTTAATAATAATATAATACAAAATTTCTACAAGAAGTATGTTTCAAATATTTTTTTATTGTTTACAACTACTTGAAATGAGTGACTGTTATTTCATCGAAGTTATGACATCGTGCGTAATTTTTTTCTTTTCCCTTCACGCATGAGGATTTTACTTCTGTCACTTCCGAAAACAAGGGAGGAAGAAGAAAAAGATAAAAAAAAGATGAAGGTCATGCCACAAATATTTTTTTATTGTTTACGTGTTACATGAGAATTTACCTATTGCTTTTGGTGCGTGTGGGTGTGTGAATAGTAAAAATTATAAAAAAATAAATAACGGTGAAAAAGAAGGTTTGACAAAAAAAAAAAAAAGAAGAAGAAGAAGAAAAAGGGCCGGAGTGACGGCAGACGCCATACAAAGGAAAGAATCGGCCGGCGACGAGAGGTAATAATTGAATAATTAAAAGAGAGGACAGGTATCAACCGAGGGAGAGAACATCAAGGAAGGAAGATGACAAAAAGGACCACTGGAAAGTACTGCCATCACCCTGCCAGCCCGCCCAAAACTACGGGCAAGGCAACAAACGATGCAAGACGACAGATGACCATCGCCTTTCTCTGCGCATTATAAACTGGCCAATCGCTGTCACCTTTTCTCCACCATGCTACGGCGAAATTATACTTCGGTCCTCAAACTTTCCCTCAAAAGTTTGTTTTGATCCACAAACCTTCAATATTTTATAAGTTAATTTCTTATATTTTAAAAATATTACTTTCATTCCGGAAGAGCCTATTTGGTCTGGTAAAATAACCAAGGAGTTAGAGTTTAAACTCCCGATCCGAGGTTACCAATTCATTCGAACTAACTGCCATCTAATGCATTCTATAAATATAATACTATATATAATATTATATTATATTATATTTAAATATAATTAAATATAAAATTTAATTATTTTTTATTCTTAAATTCATCTGAATTCTTGAGTCATCCTTATTTTTTTTATTTTTTTATCTTTTTGAGATATATGAATTATGTGGATTCAAGAATAAAGAATGTAACTATATACAGGCTTCCTTACATTCGAATATAGTTAAGTCTAACTCATATTATAATATATTATACATAACAAATATAAATAATATAATATTTATTATTTTATTATAATAATAATTATTTTATATTATAATATTATTATAATTAATTATAAATATGAGATGGATTTAGCTATATTCTAATTTAACTAAGTTTATATTCCGATCATCTTTCCCATCTTTGAATCCATACGAATCTTGAAACTACCTCGGATCTTTTTTTACTCTTTTTTTTTTTTTTCTTTGAGATTCATGAACTACGTGAATCTAAGGAATGAGGGAGATGACTGGATCTATATTTGGTTATATTCAAATGCAACCAAATCTATCTCTATAAATATTATATTATAATATTTATAATAAAAATATAAATTATATATTAATATAATATCACTAATATAATATTACTAAGAGGTAGATTTGGTTATATTTTAATGCAGCCAAGCCTATATCCGGTCACCTCTCCTACCCTTGGATTTACACAGTTTACAAATCTTTAAGATAAAAAAAGTGAAAAAGATGAGATGGCTTCACAATTCGTGTGAATCCAAAGATAAGAAAGATGACTAGACCCTGAACTTGGTTATATTTTAATATTATAACATATATCTTATAATGATAATATTATATATAAATTAATTATATAATATTATATTGTAATATTATGCATTGTAATATTATATATAACATTGTAATATATAATATATTTATCAATATGTATTATGATATTATATAATCTTATAATATACATTGTATTAGAAGGATTCAAAAATCATATTTTGATTTTGATTTTTGCACAAACCAAATGGACAAAGGGAATGCGGGATTCTGATTTCAATTCTAGTAAAATTTAATTTCAATTTTAATTCCGACTATGATGTGGAGCCAAATAAACTTAAAGTTTCAAAATTAACAAACATAACTAATGTGTTATCCTAACACAAACATTTAAACCGTCAATTATTCTATATGGCAAATTAATTATAAGCCATTTGACATAAGTGACAGTTTGTATGTTCATGTCTGGATGATATTGTAACATCCTAAAAAATAGTCTCGCATTGGATGGAAAAGAAAGTTTATTTGCTTATAACTTAAGTCCACTTGCTACCCATTAACTTCCATTCAAGTTTTTGGGCCACGTAGTTTTAGCCCGCTAACGGAGTTAATTTGAGCTAATAAGGTGGGCTTGAGGCATTACAAATGGTATCCGACTCGAGTGGTATGAGGAAAGGGCTATCCATGGAACGATTGTAGAGTTCTACCATAGTGTGAAGCTATCATTGCACATGATTTCGATCCGCTAACGAATTAATTGAGTCAAGACTTGAAGCGTTATAGATATAATAACATGCTAGATATTTTATTAATTTTAATTATTTTTATATTTAAATATAAAAACATAATAGTTTTAAAAATATGAAGAACTAAACTATAATTACTGGAAGTTTGCATTTGGGACCAAAAGTATATTTTAGCTTCCATATTATCTTTAGCCGAGTATAATCAAGAGTGCAAGAGGGTCGGTGTGGTCCAGTCCATCCTAAACACGACCCAGACCCCTCGGACGGGGTTCATTTTCCGAAGGCACGGAACTCAAAAGCCGGGAGGCCTTGGCTCATGTTATAATTTGAAAGGTGATAGCTGACTCAGAACCGAAGCTAAAACTTAATCTAAACATTAATAACTAGTTTAATGTAAAATTTTATCTAGACAAACACTTAAAAATATCATAAAGAAGATTAGTTTTCAACAAAGTCTATATGTTTTTAAAGGCTATATAATTAGGGAAGGGATACGCATGGACCTGCTCTTGCATCACATATTATGTACCTTGATGCAATCATCACGCCTAACTTGCTAAAAAAAAATTTGGACGCCAAAATTATAACTCAATTTGTTGACATTACCGTCAATATAAGGTAGGATAAAAGAAACGGCACGTTAAGAAAATGATATAATAAAAATTATCATACCTAATACTTGATAGAAAATAAAATAATAAATTAAATAAAATATTTATATTATTAAAAAAATAATAGTAATAGTAAAGATAAATTTAAAAATAAATAAATAAAGTAGTAGTTAAATAGAATAAAAATAAAAATATTTTTTTTTAATATGATAAACTCTTTAGAGGGAATTAGTCATAGTATGTAACACATTTTTGAATCGTTTTTATGAAAAAGAAAGGATTTCAAAAATTCTACTTCATTCCTGATCTGAAATGCACTTCTATGGTGTGAGACTGTCAAGGGTTCAAGAAGACCGTTCATCAACTAATTAATACGGTAATTAATATAAATATAACTTCCCATTTTCTTTCCGGTTGGCATTGCACGTCGGTAGGATGGCATCAGTGCAGGCGGTTCGCAAGCCACACCGGCAAACGATTCTATTTCCACTGTATATATGGTTTGCAATGTGTTATTTAATTCCTTCGCTTCCACAACTAATGGAAGACTAAATATACGATAACACTCTCATATATTCCCTTCAATTAAGTCTCAATATTCACATTATGTTAAAGATCCAAATTCAATCTATAGTCAATATCCCTTGTTATATATATAGACTCCATTCTTTCATGAAAAAATTTTATAGAAAAGTTGATTTACTTTTTCATCAACCAACTTATTTATATTCTTTTACTTCGATCAAAAAAGTCAGAAGGATAAGTTGTATTTACAAGTTATCATTTATCCATCAAATTGAAAGTAATACTTAACCATATGAAAAATGCTTAAATTAGTTTCCTACGGATTAAATGATTTTTTTTATTTTCCTCAAATATCTAAATATCCCTGCATGATCATAATTCTTTTTTTCATTAATATTTCTTTTTTTTTTTTTCATCTATCTTTTACTCTCCATGCATTTCGGAAAGAAAAAGACAAAAATATAATATTTATGAAAAAAATTCTATAATTGAAATAAAAATATATTCTTATAATATAATATATGTTTTATAAAGAGATATAGTATCATTATTTAATTAGTAACTATGACAATTTATTTTTATTTTAAAAAATAAAATTTATATATGATTAATGCATATATCGAAAGTATAACTGAAAATATATTTTGATAAGAGAAAATTAAGCTTCAATTACCGAGAGATAGTATATAATTAGTATGTACAATATGTTTGATAGTATAAAAGGTATTATAAATCTTAGCAATTTATCAAGGAAAGTTATAATATAAAAGAATATGGGTAATGGATATCAGGGTTTTTTTCTAATGTACAAAAAAATAAAAATAAATTATTTTCTCATCTAAATGTTGCCTAGATGATACTTATTCAAAAAAAGTGAATTTCTAAGTAATTTTGATATTTCATAAAGAATGATGCTATAAAGTATACTAGTTTAACTAAGATATCATTTATAGTAACTTAGAGCTTTATTTAAAAATAAAAAATAAAAAAATTTATTAAGATTCATTAACTCTTCGTAAGTATTCAAAATCTAATAAGTATATAATAAATACTAATTTGATGAAACACATAATAGCACAAGCTCCAAATACATATCTAAAAAATAACCATAAGGTATGAAAACTTTCTTACATAATTACATCATGGATGAGCCATTACAAACAATTCTTCACATAAAGGTCACATCCATGCATCTTTTCAGCCATCATATGATACCAGAGAAAATTTTCGTTTAGGAAGGATGCTTTTCTTTCCTTGTTTTCATATATTTGATTGAAGTAAGAGAAGAAAATATATATGGGGCTACACATATTTTCTACCCTCCCCTAAGATAGAAAGGTAATATTTATTTTTTTATCCTTTTTTTTTTAATATTTACTTTTTTATCCTTCTTTTTGCTCATTAAAAAATATTTTAGCACCAAAATATCAAAATCATTCTTCAATATTTTTCTTATTTTCTTTTCATATCCCTTTAATATTTTAATTCCTTTATAAAAAAATAATTACTTAAAATCTTTATTGTTGAAGTATTATAATTAAACTTTTTTTTATCATGCAAATTCTTTAATCAAACATTAAAAAAAATATTTTTAAAACTATTTTTTTATATAAATTTCATATCAATTAAGCACGACAAAATCTATTTTTCTCAGCAAAAATTTTTCAAAAACAATATATATATTTAATATATATATATATATATATATCAAACGAGCACAAATTTTTCACTGACGGAAAATCACCTTTCAGAAGTTAGTCCAAGAATTACAAGTAAATAAAAATCAAAACAACTCACTGCATTATTGATGCTTATGTGGTGCAGCTTTTACCTCCCAAGCGAGACGCGGCCAAGACGCTGGGCCCTTCTTGTCTTCACCGCATTGGAACGCTGACAAGGTCGATTAGGTCGCTGTCCTCTTCATGGCAGTCGCGCATGTCTTACATGGAATAAGAATCTGTACACCTTTTGAAGTAGACGCCAAAAGACGGCGCGTTCTCCCTTTAATCCCATCCCTCCCTCGGCTGTTGGATCCCCATCGGACGGCGTCGAGGCCTTGGCACGGAAGAAAACAACGCAATCGGGACCCACCGGATGGACCACTGAGGAAGAACGGACGGGGGATCAGCGGGAGCGTGGGACCGCAGAGGTCCAATTGACTGGTCAACGCGTCCAGCGCGCACGGTGTCCCTGACGGCCCACTTAACCAGATCCTGATCCGCTCTCTTCGTCCGGTTCTTGCCATCGAGATCCGATGATGGGGGCGGAACGGCCCACGGTGATGCCATCGACAAGTCACCATCTGCTGGTGGTGCAAGGCAAAGGGGCACCAGAGAACATTTCTGACCTAATTTTTCTGATTGCCGGGAATGCCCAAAACTAGATCCTTTGTTCATGGCTACACAGATTAGGTTTAAGCCCCGTTAAAAATAAATAGGTTGGATATTGGTTTTTTTCTTCTTTTGTTTTCTCTTCAAGAGATTTACTATGGTACTCATTTGTTATTTTTAAAATCATCATATCATTTAGTAAAGCAAAATTATTTATGATATTTAAAAAATAAATTGATTGCTTCTATAATTCTCTACCTTACAATTGCCAAAAAACAAAAAAAAAATTGATGCATGCTCTTTCGATGAAGTTTCGTTCAAACTTGCTTCCTTCACTCTTCTCTTTCATTTGCCTGCTTGAATCCCACCTTCTCTTTTCTAAGATATATAAGTCATGCAGATTATGAGTTTTCAGCCATCTTTTTTCGGTTCTTCAAAGAAGAAATCTTACCATCTCCAACAATCAAAGGCTTCGTTCTTCAAATCCAACGCCATTTTATCTCTTTGAATCCACCTCAAAATTCATCCTCCTTTCATTCCTCTAACTTGCTAGGACGGCAACAAGCCAAAACAATCCTCACCATTGGATGCATTAGTTATGCATACTATTAATTCAACCGGCTACTCTTTCACTAATTTTGGTACATTAAAAATAAATTAAATGATCAAAAAAATTAAAAAGAAAGAAAGAAAGAAAAAAAAAAAGAAGCATAGAGTACCATAATAAAAGCCTCCTTTTAATCTAATTACAGAAGGGAAGGTTATGAGATTAGGGATGTTCCAAAATCAACTCAGCCCATTACCCCTCCTCCTGAACTGAACCATGGCCTGCAAAATCTGCAAAAAAAAAAAAAAAATCGGTTAACTATCTGAACGAAAGTACTTGACTCCTAGTTTTTCTCTGTGGTAGGCAACTCTGACTTTTATTATTGGATATTGATTTATTGAAACATGATTCTTAGTTTGTACTGGAGAAATTATGAGAGGATTTAAGTCTAGAAAAAAAATAAAATAAAAGGAGAGATGTGGTACCTGACACAGAGTACCCTGCTAATTAATCTCCCTGGCAAGACAACAGATGTTGCATGTGTTTGCTGATTTTGCTCCTCTTGCTGCCTCTTTTGTTTACCGCAGGCTGGGTGTTTACCGGCAACTTCCCAAGATTTACTTGGTAGTGGATAAATTATTAAAGAAGTCCAGCAAAACTTAAATGTTTCGCAAAGGATTTGCTATCAATCATTTTTTTTTTGTTTAAAAAAAACCCACAATTTCATTACAAATAACTATAAGATATTTGTACATAATTATTCATTATAGAGATACATAAAACTTTGATAATAATAACATTATATTATCGATTTAGTGCAATAGAGATCTATGGTATGCATCCGTATCAAAAAAGAATACTAATATTTTTTATTTTTAATAATAATATCATTTAGTATCAAATAATGTATATTGATATTTTTTGGTGCGGACTAATTTGACTCGTATTAATTCAAATTTTGATTTGATATCAACATATATATTATAATTGGCACAATAAATTTTGAATGAGACTTTTATTTAGACCCATTTTTTACCTTCAATAAATCGTTAAAAGTTTTAAGTTACACCTTTTTACAGGTGCATATTCAGTAAATGATAAGTTTTGAATTTTGTAAAATTTTTTTTAATGATTTTAAAGAAACCTTGTAAAATATAAAAAATTCAAACACACATTCCCCGGTCTCAACCATTTGATATTAAAAATAAAAATACATCTCACGCTTAACCAGTTCACTTAAAGAAAAAAAAAAAAAAAATATATATATATATATATATACACATTAACAACAAGAAATATGTACATTTAATTCTGAATAAACACAGAATGCATTTGCCATGAGCAATGGCAAAAGAGTTTGAAAGTTTCAATCCAGACCATTCTTTTAAATAAAATAAAAGTAATTATCTTTTACTTATCCAAGCAGCAAAGTTCTCAAATCTGAAAAATTATTGGTGCTAAAATATATAATCTTGACAAGATAAGTGCCATCCTATGACAAGATAAGTACAACCGAACAAGATAAGTGCCACCTCAGACTGCCCTCCTGACAAGAACTGCATCCTCCACGTAAAAATCCAAACAAAAAAAGCCCAAGATTAAACGACGAGGACAGCTGTTTCAATCATCACTTTCTAAGGTACAGTATGCGAGCAAGGATGTATACAGATCGAGATTATACTCATATGATTTATTTGATGCCCCTGGGGTGAGGATCGGAGTTTCGCCAACATATATATTAACAAATCCACAAAAGAAAATTGATAGCAAAATCAAGTAGCTTAGGGAGTTACACTGTGGCTCAGCATCTCGAGTGTACATTTAGCAATTGTTTCAGGAGATGCCTTCTCTTTGTGTATTTAATACAGTTTTGGTGGTTGTGATACTAACATAGTTCCTGAGTGTGTCGATGCTTGAGAGCAACTTAATCCTCTGGTTAGAGTTTGTAGATGCTCCATGTACTGATCATAGAAATATGACATGAATTATCAGTTATAAGGTCATGCATTCAAGCTAATCCTCTGTTAACACTTCGGCTAAGAAGTCAGGGGAAAAAGGCATGGCAAACAAATAACCAAGTCTCTTAGCTTCGAGCTCTCACAAGGAGAATAGTTCTTCTAGTTTCTCGTGAGTAGAACGTTCATATATATATATATATATATGGGTGGGTGCTCCACCTCAACAGCCGCCGCAGTGCAATTGCCAGTAGTGTATAAGGTACCCACGCAAGAGAAATTAGTAATTACATCCGGTGCTTGGTACTGAGTTGTTTATCACTGGCTTGCAAGCGTCCCTGCTGTCCTTTTGACCAGAAGCATCATCTTCCACTAATGGATGTAGTAACATGAGCCAGACTTCCAGTCCACCAGACTTCCCAAATGGACACCAGGTGGCATTGGCATGATGTCAGGGTGGAAGCAGAATGTCCAACAAATTAAAAAATAGTCTGCTAAAATGATCTGGTTTTAATGCTGAGAAGTATCATATGGACACCAAGTGGCATTGGCATGATGTCAGGTGGAAGCAGAATGTCCAAAAAAAAAAAAGTCTGCTAAAATGATCTGGTTTAATGCTGAGAATTATCATATGGACACCAAGTGGCATTGGCATGATGTCAGGGTGGAAGCAGAATGTCCAAAAAAAGAAATAGTCTGCTAAAATGATCTGGTTAATGCTGAGAATTTTCCACACATGAAGTCTTAAAAGGTCCATGATAATAATGCTTAGGGGTTTAGCATTGCAGGTAGTTCTTTCCTAGGACCATTCAAGGATGCTAGAAGGGACTGAAGGAAATTTCTAGGAAGACATACAGAGGCAAAACCATTTGAAAACTCTCATGCACAGTTGATATGTTAACGAGTGCACCGTGACAAGAAAGATCTAGCACTGACTAATATGAGTTGTTTGTACGCTTAAAGGACAAGTCTTGAGCTGATCCTGATCTTTCCCACTCTTGTCCATCCCCATGTCATGTGATGAATCTCTAGGTGTTGCTAACCGTTCGATGTATAATTCTTTACCAGGACTTGATTTCTTTTTGCTGGGCATTTGGGAGGTTGTCCTGCAGAAGCTCTACCATCCGTAGCTCATACGGGTCCCTCATTGTCATACATTAAATCTTCCATCACCCTAAATTTCGAACATATGATCTAGACCTTATAATAATGAGATACTCAATGGAACACGACATAACTAAAATTCAGTTTTAAATCCATGAAAATTATTGCAAAAGGCATTCTGTGATTTACTTTACGCTTGTAAATGTATGATCCCACCATGCAATGATCCTTCAGAGGCCAGGAAATCCACAAGACCATTGGTTTCTAAAACACAACTCATCCAATTTTTCCTATACAGACATATTCAGGCAAGATTTACTTTGTTTTTTGCGCAATATTGGAATAATCACTCTCTCTGATGTATGTTATACAACCACTTAGATCCAGCAAAGTAAAATCAACCATTGCAATCTTGCAGTACTCTGGCATTGCCACAATTTTTTATCTTATTAGGGCTTATTCTCACAGGCAAGGTTCTGTCTGTTAAGGTATTTCCAAGACCAGCTTCCAGTGGACTGAATGATTGGGGAAGCCAAAATCCCCCTTGCCCTCAGCCCAACTAAAAGAAGGGAAGAAGAGAGAGCAAAAGCATGGGCCATCCTTCATTCCAAGACCCCAAACAGGTCTGAACTCGATCAACTCAGTTCCACTTACTAGCAGCAAAACAAACAGAGACATTAAACCACAAAGTTACTAGCATGTGACACTCTGCCATCATGGCCATTTGGTAGTAACCAAACAAGAATATCTCATGCTAAGCAAAAGTTTTTTTTAAAAAAAATAATTTTTAATTTTTTGTATTGCACAGAACTTTATTTTAACCCAATGTGAGAAATTTTTAGAAGTTTAACATGAGGGTAATAATGGTATCGATCACAATTTAGACAATTAATGTATCAGCAATCATTGCATCTCCAACGAAGTAGTTGAGGAAGAATCAGAGTCCACTAAAATAACTGTCACAAAGCCCCCTTCAATAGTTATGCAGCAAGAACACAAAGTGGACAGACGATGGCACCGAGTAGAAGGATGCTTGGAGATCACTTTGTTTGATCGATCACCAAGGAGTTGAGAGTAACTTCAAATACCTGGTTTCTGTGGAAAAGAATTATGTTGCCATGCCATCATGGCTGAACACATTAAGACAGGAGATAACATTTGCTCAGATATTGGAATGCTCCTCACCAGGCTTTGGTGTTTTGCAATTCAGAATTTTACAAACTTAACAACCATCTCCAATTTGAATATTTGATGGTTCCAAAGACATCAAAATAGTAAGTTAAACTACACGTCCAGATTAATCATCGGCCATGAGGATAATCATCAAATCAATGAAGTGTTCACATGCTGATCATGAAATAAATCAAATACTGGCCAGAGAAGTTTACATTTTTCTTAAGGCAAATAAATAAAGTGCTCATACCCACTGCAATAATCATCTCCGATAACCGTCGTGCTATAGAGCATGATTTGATTAAGAGTGACATTTTCAAATTTGCGTAAGAAAAATATAGACAGGTACATGTGAAATGAACATGCCACTTGAGACACAAGGCAAATCCAGATAAAAAGAAAGAATGAAGGTGTACAAATTTGCTCACTAAGAACAAAAATACAAACAAAGTTTAACTTTTGCACTTGGTGTTACGTATCAATGGAACAATTTCCTTCACCGCCCTAAAGATATGCACCTTCATATGATTTCTTTTGATAAGCTCAAAGACACAAATATCATATTTCTCGAGATTATTGACATAAGAGAACCCTCCCCAACCAGCACTGAAACCGCCACGATTTCCATGGTTGACGAAGGTGACTGCCCATGGCTTCCTGTTTGGGTCCCAAAGGGTCATCTTTTTATTGACCTTGGGAAGATACTCTCTTACAAAATGAAAAGGAATGTTCTGCATCTCATGATACAAGAGGACAAGTCAGAAGTTTAAAAGCTATATAGAAAGGACTTCTAGCATTCGAAACAGATTGTACCTTAAACTTACAAGAAAAAGGCATTAGATTCTACAAAATACAAGCTATGTTTCACAACATGATAAGAAGCAGAGCGTATAGGCCAGCTAGTTTAGTGAAAAAAAACCTTTGTTTAAAGATTGTGCCAGGATCCTTTGCATGAGTTTTAGAAATAAATGCAATGATTCTGCAGAGTTATAACAAATTATGCACAGTAGCATCTATTGATGGTCAAGACCTGCTATGTTTCTAGGGAAACATTTCTGATTATATACTCAAAAATCACTCCCTTCAATCCTTAGCAGCAGGTCTAATAGTAGAAAAAATTATAAATAGAGGTTATAGACAAACAAAAATTAAAAATAGAACCTTTCAGAAAATTATACTCAAAGGCAGGATTGCATATGAACATGATCTTTAGCCAGATTCAAACAGAGTACCTATGCTGTCAAGTGACCTTCTTATATTGAAACACACTTCAAGGTCCTATACATTTTTTTCTTTTCTTATGTGTCTTTCTTTCCTCCATTCTTTCTTTCTTTTGAGAGGGAGGGAGACCCGCCCGGTATAAACTACCCAAGTTCAAATTTTAGGGGATGCACAACACAAGACTTGAACTCAAAACCTCCTCTTCTTACTCTACAAAATGGCTTGCCCAGATCTTATTATTTTAACAAAAAATAGTATCTTAAAAATGATCTAAAGAAATCCTAATTAAATGATTTCTACTTATTGCTTACATCCATAGCTTTATAAAGGCATCAGTAACCAAAAGGGTCTAAGTTACGATATGGTCTCAGACTTTGTCTATAGAAAAAACCTTAAAGAATTCGCTGTTCTGCTCCTTACAAGAGGTTAAGCCTCATACGCTAGGGGAGTGTTTCTCCAGCTGCTTTGACAACTAATCCTGAGCTGTCACAATTAGTCCACAGCATGTAAGAAGCTAATCATAAAACAAATGACAGAGCATTATCAAAATCAATGAATAGTTTTGTCAGAATCAATTAACAGTTTCTCAAGAAGTTTCCTTTGAAGCCACTTCTCTGTCATTTTTTTACAACTTAGCTAATATATTAACCAAGGTTCACTGTATTGAAAACTAATATCATTTCTGTACCGGACCGGTACAATTCGGTATGGGCATATCGTACCAAATTGGGTGGTTCAGTTTAGGGCAGGGTAGTTCAGTTCAGTTTGGTATGGCCAATTTGATCAATTCTTCTTATGTACCGAACCAAAAGGACGGATCATCCCGGTTTCAGACTAGTCCGATTTAGTTTGTCTCGAACTGAACCACTCCGGTTCGAGATGATTCGGCATACCATGATTCTAACCAAACACTATTAAAGTATGAAGTATAAACCATTCATTGGAGCAAATAATAGGTTTCAACTCCCATGCAGTGTTTTATTTCTCAAATTGTTTCCAGGAGCCAAAACCTGCGTCAGATAATGCTACCCTCAAAAGAATATAGAGGGAACAGAGATCCTCAAGAAGTAAAGCAGCCAGATACTTTATGAAGGTGAAAACCAGTACAGAGCAAACAAGCATAAGAAAATAAAACCTTTGCACTGATAGCAGCAGAAATTGATGAGTATGCCTTGTAAAATGTTTTATTTCTCAAGATTTTTCAAAACAGACGCACAAAAAAATTGAGCAACATTTCTAGTAACATGTGAAAGAAGAAAATACACTACAATTTTAGGTCTCTTAAACAACTAATCAGAAATAATAAGCAGGACAATTAGATAGGAAAACTTTACCAAGAAAAAGCCAGCGTAAACGAAGGATTCCTGCATAACCACGTGAACAAAAGGATTTTTTGATTTGAATGATTTTACCCATTTGATCATCTTATTTACATCCTCTTCTGTGACAGGTCTTCGTTGTGATATTAGAGCCGGCATTCGTCGTTCCTTTGTGCCAACTAGAAGAAGCAAGACAATGCAGGACTTATCACTAACTGAAAGGAACTCATATCAATAAAATTATGCTTCACAAGAATGATAATTGACAACTTAAGAAGACCCAATCACAATATTTGTTCAGAAAGGCAAAATGCTCGCCTTCCCCGCTTCGAGGCACATAATTACACTCCAGCAATTCTAACCGTTTTGAATCCTGACTAGATTGTTTTGAGGCCCTCTTCTTACAGAGTCCGACTAGTTTCTTACTTAAGGATTCTGCTGTTGTTGCAGAACAAGGACTAGTTTTAGCAGCTGGAACTCAAGAATTTAGCATGTTAGCAAAATGTTGTGCAAGTAATTCTTAAGAAGAAATATAATTTTCCAGAAAATGGATCAACATTAGAACTTAATTTCTCACTAAAGATTTGAAAAAAACAAAAAAAACTTATGGCGCCCAGCACCTAGTTTTGTCCTAGCCTTGTTCAACTTATCCTGTTGTTTCTTCACGGTATTATATCTCCGCAGTGTGGTTAAAGCTCCAGAAGGTGGACTAATACGACCTACAGGCATCGAATTCATTCAATGATATAAAAAATTTATGACCAAAGATACCCGGATAGATGTTAACAGTGGCACGGGAATAATTATATAATGTAGTAAATAAATAAACTTTCTTACCAGGTGTCTCCTCCTTTGATTTCGAGCTATCCAAATCATGTCACGCCCCGGACCCAACTGGTGGTGGCCCAGGGGTGACAGCCCGCCGCATGCCAGGCATGCAAGGCATCCAGTACAATATCAATTATAAACAAGGAGGGTTAACAACTATATAATATACAAAGTTTAATTCTTCATATACAAATTATGTAATGTTGGGCAACAAACCAAAGTTCCAAAATAATTCCAAATGGGGTTATATATAACTAAATAAAATTAATTTACATCAAGAACTCCCAATTACCCCTGTTGTTGCCCCTGATAATTCTGTGGCTCTGAAAAAAAACATTGTAAGATTTAATGAGTTTACACTCAGTAAGTAAGCATACTATTACATATTATAGCCAAATAAGAATTTTTTTATCAAGTCAAATACAAGTCATGCTTCCAAATTTAAAAACATTTCATCATATTATAAAATTGTACAAATCTCATATTCGAATAAATTGAAAGCAATTAATATGAAATAATATTTCAAAATACCATTTCAATTTTAAATCACTGTAAATCTCATTTCATACTAATGTCCCACGTCCACGTAATAACATCGTAAGGATGTAACCTCCCTGTACGCCCCCAGTAGAGGAAGGGTGTCGGAGTCAATTAGCATCTAATGCAATATCCTGTCACAGCACATCCCTAGGATGTGTGTTCTCCACATATTCTCCCTGTGGAGGTGGGTCCCGGAGTCATGTAACATCTAGTGTGGACCGTGACGACATATAATATCACAATCACAAATAGCATTTATTCGCATAATAGCAAACATGTATCAATTTACTTTTCATGTTTTACCAAAATTTGGTAATTTTCTATAATCATGTGATAACCAGATGCATGTATCAAATGCCAATTTAATTTACCAAAATTAACAATAATCAAGTCAAATATTCATTTACAAAAATGTGGTACCACAACTATCATTTTTTTTTTTTTCAAATAATACTATAAATTAATTCATTATTTCAATAATGGCATAATTTAATAATGATTTAAGAAAAATCATTATAACTGGCTTACTTACCTCACAACGCTAATCCAAAAGTGTAAATCAACTGTAGGAATCTCTGGGTACCTACAACATAATTTTTCAGATTTTTAAATTTCAATTTTTGGATGTCAAACTGACTCCTACGCTTAACCCAATCTAATCCTGGGCCCAACTTGGGGCTTGAATATCTCCAAATATAGAAGCCCAAATGGGGAAATAAAAATTCCCTGACAAACTAGGATCCATGCTGATCCCGATCATATTTTTCTTTTATTGGGCCGAGCCCAAATTGGAGCCCAAAAATTCAGCCCAAAGGGGCTAACTGGACTGGGCCGAACTCGGCCCAGTCCCGGTTTCTTTTTTTTTTTTCTTTTTCCCTTCTTTTTTTTTCTCTTCCCTGGCTTCACCCCCCGGTTCACCCGAACCGGGGGTGGGCGTGGCCGGCGGCCTAGGGCCACCGCCGGCCCTCCCGGGGTCGGCCCCGGTCACCGACGACCGGCCGCCGCCGCCGCGGCCGGCCCTTCCTCTTCTCTTTCCTCTTCTTTCTTCTTCTTCTTCCTTTTCTTCCCCTCTTTCGTCACCGTGCCGACGGCACGGCCGGCCACCGTTGGCCGGCCGGACCTCACCGGACGCCGCCCCGCGCCGGTGAGGGCCACGCCCGAGCCGGGCCGGCGAGCCGGCGGGCACGCCGCCGGGCCGGACCAACGCGGAGCCGGTTTGGCTCTCGCGGCGGGGAGGGGCCATTCGGCCCCTCTCCCTTCGTTTCGTCCCATGCCGGCGATCCGGCCGGCCACCGGCCGGCCGGTCGGACCCCGCCGGACGCGCGCCGCGCCGGCGGGGGTCACCGACCAAAGCTCAGGCCCGGTGGGCCGGCGGGCATGCCGCCGGCCCCGAACCCACGGTGAAGGAAGGGCCGTGGAACGGCCCTCCCCCTTCTTCCTTCTTGGCGGCACGGCCGGACCCCACCGGACGCCACCCCGCGCCGGTGGGGGCTACCGCCTAAGGATCGGGCCCGCCGAGCCGGCGGGCACGCCGCCGGGCCCGAACCAAGCGCGGGAGCCCGCTTGGCTCCCGCGTCAGGGGAGGGCCTCCTGCGGCCCTCTCCCTCTCTCTCACGCTCTCTCTCTCTCCCTCTCCTCGCCGGTGAAGGGGGGCTTACCGGACGGCGGCGAGGTGTCGGGGGACGAGCGGAGGGCGACACGGTGGCGGTGTGCTTGCGAAGAGCAAGGAGGGAGGAAGAAGACAGGGGGAGAGGGCTTCAGTCCTCTCCCCAGCTATTTTCCTTTTTTTTTTTTTAGCGAGGGGAGGGCTGTGCCCTCCCCTGCACCCCCATGTGCGCATGGGGGGGTGCGCGCGCGCTGGCACGCATGCAACGCGCCGCGTGTCGCGCACCCACGCCGCTTAAATTATATAAAAAAAATTGCCTGACGGGGGTTTACATCCTCCCCTCCTTATAAAAATTTCGGCCTCGAAATTAATGTACAACACGAATAAAATTTTTGAGGCCCAAAATAAAAATTACTAGCTGTATTTATCTATCTTTCTGGTCAAAATACAACAGTAATTACACTTTTGTGCTTATATACAAATATCTATCGAGATACAAATAGATGAGGATATTTCTTTTTCACCTCCTCTTCAAGTTCCCACGTAGCCTCCCGTTCAGAATGATTACTCCACTGAACCTTAACATAGGGAATGCTACGCCGTCTCAGAACTTGGTCTTTATGGTCCACAATACGTATCGGATGCTCTTCATATGTCAAATTCTTCTTTAGCAAAATGGGCTCTGCTTCTATGACATGACTGGGGTCAGAAATGTATTTCCTCAACATAGAGACATGGAATACATTATGTACCCCAGAGAGTGCAGGAGGTAGTGCGAGGCTAAAAGCCACTTCCCCGACTCTGCTCAAATCTCAAATGGACCAACGTATCGTGGACTCAATTTTCCTTTAAGCCCAAACCTCATCACATCTTTGGTTGGTGAAACCCTTAAAAAGACATGGTCCCCAACCTGAAATTCCAGCTCCCTTCTTCTAACATCAGCATAACTTTTACGTCGGCTCTCTGAGCTACTCGGAGTCTTTCCTTAATCAGCTGCACTTTTTCTACTGTCTGCTGAATCAGCTCAGGGCCCAACAATTTTCTTTCCCCCACATCATTCCAACACAAGGGAGATCTGCATTTTCTACCATACAAAGCTTCAAATGGAGCCATTTTGATACTGGCTTGGTAACTGTTATTATAGGCAAACTCCACCAAAGGTAGGTGGTTGTCCCAAGCACCACCCAAGTCCATTACACAGGCTCGCAACATGTCCTCTAAGATCTGTATGGTCCTCTCAGATTGTCCATCTGTCTGGGGGTGAAAAGCTGTGCTGAAATTCAGTTTGGTCCCCAGAGCCCTATGAAGACTCTTCCAAAACTGGGACACAAACCTGGTATCCCGATCTGACACAATCGACTCGGGGACACCATGAAGTCTCACTATCTGCTCAATGTACATGGTGGCCAATCTCTCGCTTGAGACCCCAACTCTGAACGGCAGAAAATGGGCTGACTTGGTCAATCTATCAATAATAACCCAGACCGCATCATTGCTTCTGGGAGTTTTGGGTAAACCAGTCACAAAATCCATGGTGATCTTCTCCCATTTCCACTGAGGGATCATTAGAGACTGAAGAGGTCCCGCAGGCCTTTGATGTTCGGCCTTCACTTGTTGGCACACTAAGCACTTGGCCACATATTGAGCAATTTCTCTTTTCATTCCTTTCCACCAGAAATTTTCTCGTAGATCTCTGTACATTTTGGTGCCTCCTGGGTGAACAGTATAGGGAGAATAATGAGCTCCCCTCAAAATTTTAGCCCTTAGATCTTCCACATTTGGCACACAGAGCCTAGTATTAAATCTCAGGGATCCATCATCATTTATTCTGAATTCATTCTGAACCCCTGATTGCACAGCTGCCTTTATCTTTTGTAGTTCCAAGTCTTCTTTCTGGGAAGACTTAATCCCGTCAATCGTGTTGGCCGAAGTACAAGTGTTGCAAGAAGCCCATCGATCGCCGTACTCGCAAACCAACCTCTAATTTTTCAAGGTCTCTACGAATGTGAGGCTGAGAAGTAATTATGGAAGCTAGCTCTGAGGAGGACTTTCTGCTTAAGGCATCAGCTACCACATTGGCCTTCCCTGGATGATAATGCGAGTTCGTGTCATAATCCTTTAATAGCTCCACCACCTCCTCTCGCCTCAAGTTTAGCTCTTTCGGGTGAAAATGTATTTTAGACTTTGATGGTCCGTATACACATCACAAGTCTACCCATACGAATAATGCCGCCAAATTTTCGGTGCAAAGATTACGGCGGCTAACTCCCGTGTCATGAGTAGGATAGTTCTCGCTCATAAGGCTTCACCGCCCGGAGGCATAGGCTATCACCTTCCCTTCCCGCATCGAACACCTCCCAATCCCTTTCGAGAGGCGTCGGTGAATAAAGTATATCCTCCGTATATAGATGGAAGAGTAAGGATAGGGGCCGACACTGTGCGCCGTCGAGTTCCTGAAAACTTCCCTCACACTCCTCTGACCCAAACAAACTTTGCTCGCTTTTGAGTTAGCGAGTCAGAGGCAAAGCAATGCGAGAGAAGCCTTCCACGAATCTGCGATAATAACCAGCCAGCCCCAAGAAGCTTCTGACTTCTGATACATTGGAAGGCCGACACCAGTTCACGACGGCCTCAATCTTCTTAGGGTCTACTGATATACCGTCTTTGGATACGATATGACCCAAGAAGGATATTTGGCTCATCCAGAAGTCACATTTCTGCAGCTTGGCATAAAGTTTCTTTTCCCGAAGAGTCTGCAGAACAATCCTTAAGTGATTTTCATGCTCCATATGACTTTTAGAATAAATCAAGATATCATCCATATGACCACTATAAACTGATCCAGGTATGGTTTGAAGATTCTGTGCATCAAGTCCATGAATGCTGCCGGGGCATTAGTCAACCCAAACGGCATCACCAAGAACTCATAATGGCCGTACCTGGTTCTGAATGCAGTCTTAGAAACATCCTCAGCCTTTATCTTGAGCTGATGGTACCACCGATCGAAGATCAATTTTGAGAATACCCGAGCTCCTTGAAGCCGATCAAATAGATCATCAATCCTCGGCAAAGGGTACTTGTTCCGCACCGTTACCTTATTAATTTCTTAATCAATGCGAGCCGAAGACCGCCATCCTTCTTTTAACAAATAATACCGGAGCACCCCAAGGAGAGACACTAGATCTAATAAATCCTCGATCCGAAGCTCCCGCAACCGACATTTTAACTCTTTTAACTCGGAAGTTGGAGCCATACGGTAAGGAGCTTTGGATATAGGTCCGGGGGCTAAATCAACAGTGAACTCGACTTCACGATCCGGGTAATTCCGTCAATTCCTCCGGAAAGACATCGGGAAACTCTCGAGCCACTGAAATATCTTCCAACTGGTGTTCATCCTGCTGAAGGTCCCTAACCATAGCAAGAAACCCCTGACCACTTTTTCTCAAGTATTTTTCAGCTTGCAGAGCTGACACTAATACCGAAGCCAGATGTTCCTGACTCCCACTAAAACTGAATTCAGGAAGATTAGGAATTTTAAAGATTACCCTTTTCCTGAAACAGTCAATAGAAGCATGATAGGAGACCAACCAGTCCATCCCTAGGATTACATCAAAGAATTTCAAAGTGGGAGGACTATCGTATCGCCGTTCAACCTCCTATCTTCCATGTCAATCAGGCAAGATTTACACACTGAGTCTACCATCATGACATCTCCATTAGGAAATGCAATATGCAACTCTTGCTCTAGAGGAATGGGTGTCAATGATGCATTCTTGGCAAGAAAACTATCAGATATAAATGAATGTGTGGCACCCGGATCAATTAAAGTTTGAGCATAAGTGTTGCTTACTTTAAACATACCTGTCATAAAGATTAACTTAACTTAGATGTCATGCAGCATCATATGTTTTTTCCTCTATCTACTACCATAATCCATGCATTATACCAGGTATGAATGCAATAATTTTTAAAGAAATAATTTAATTTAACAGACATACCTGTCACCACAGTGTTAGAGGCAGCAGCGTCCTGCTGAGTGAGGGTAAAGACCCTCCCTTAGGTCCTGGGCTGCTGTTGGCTCTTCCCCTGATCTGGAGGGGGCTGCTGATCCTTCCGAAGGGGACAGGTGGCCATTTTGTGGTCCATCTTCCCATAAATAAAGCAGTGCACCGGTCCACTCGCGGCATCGCTGCCCTGATGGGCCTTCCCGCAATGAGGACAACGGGTCTCCTTATCCTTCTATCCTGAGGGAGCCTGAAGGAAACCCTTCTTCTTCTTAGCTCGCCCGAAGACCGGCCGAAGGAGGTCCTCTCCTCTTCATCCGTCGCTCTCTCATCCGCCGAATGGCGCTCATGTCCCTCTCAATGACCAAAGCCTTGCTCACCACTTCACCGTAAGTGGGGAGCTCAAACACATTGCGCCTCGGCCCACTGGTGCGGTCCCTCGGTGAATTTGGTGATCTTGGCCCTCACGGCCATAATAAAATCTGGGGCAAATCTGGCCAATCGTCTGAACTCGGCTTCATACTGGGCCACAGAAAGGTTCCTCTGCTCTAACCTCATAAACTCAGACTCCATCTGTCTCTGAACACTCCTGGAAAAATACTGGCAATAAAAGGCCTCCTTAAACTGTTCCCAAGAGATGGCCCGCCCTCCAGAGTGCTGCTCCAACATCAGCCACCAATCGTATGCCTCCCCCTGGAGGAGGTAGGCGGCAAATCTGATCCGCTCCTCCTCCGGGCTACCCAGGGCCGTAAAGGCCTTCTCACCCTCTTATCCACCTCTCCGCATCAAGTGGGTTGGTGGATCTAGAGAAGGGAGGAGGGGCCAAGCTCTTAAACTCAGAGAAGCTACGACCCCCTCCCAGCTAGGGCTGAGATGGAGCGGGCTGAGTAGACTGATCGAGCTGGGCCGGCTGGGTCTGAGGAGTAGGAGGGGCAGATAGAGCCTACGGAATAGTAGAGCCAGATATAGCAGGCAGTATCTGCTGAATCTGCTGCTGCATGGCCTGAACAGCCTGAGTCACCCCCAAGAATGCCCGGAGTAACTCGGCCTGCAGCTGCTGTGGGTCGTTGCCAACTGGGGCAACGGAACCCGCATCTGGTGAGGCTTCCGGGCCTCCCTGCTGGTCAGGGTCACCAGCCTGAGAGTCCCCCTCATGTCGCTGACCACTGGTGCGACGATGCATTATGAAATCTGTCATGGTTAGATTTCAATCAATATCATAATAAATCATCAAATCTCAAGTATTTATTTAAACAAGTCACTTGAATTTTTCTAATGTTATTACCCTCCTGATGTCATGTCAATATTTGGCCTAATGTAAATCATGTGTTTGGCCCTAATGTCAAACCTTGCTCTGATACCACTACAAGCTGTCACGCCCCGGACCCAGCTGGTGGTGGCCCAGGGGTGACAGCCCGCCGCATGCCAGGCATGCAAGGCATCCAGTACAATATCAATTATAAACAAGGAGGGTTAACAACTATATAATATACAAAGTTTAATTCTTCATATACAAATTATGTAATGTTGGGCAACAAACCAAAGTTCCAAAATAATTCCAAATGGGGTTACATATAACCAAATAAAATCAATTTACATCAAGAACTCCCAATTACCCCTGTTGTTGCCCCTGATAATTCTGTGGCTCTGAAAAAAAACAATGTAAGATTTAATGAGTTTACACTCAGTAAGTAAGCCTACTATTACATATTATAGCCAAATAAGAATTTTTTTATCAAGTCAAATACAAGTCATGCTTCCAAATTTAAAAACATTTCATCATATTATAAAATTGTACAAATCTCATATTCGAATAAATTGGAAGCAATTAATATGAAATAATATTTCAAAATACCATTTCAATTTCAAATCACTGTAAATCTCATTTCATACTAATGTCCCACGTCCACGTAATAACATCCCAAGGATGTAACCTCCCTGTACGCCCCTGGAGGAAGGGTGCCGAGTCAATTAGCATCTAATGCAATATCTCGTCACAAAGACATCCCTAGGATGTGTGTTCTCCACATATTCCCCCTGTGGAGGTGGGTCCTGGAGTCATGTAACATGTAGTGTGGACCGTGACGACATATAATATCACAATCACAAATAGCATTTATTCGCATAATAGCAAACATGTATCAATTTACTTTTCATGTTTTACCAAAATTTGGTAATTTTCTATAATCATGTAATAACCAGATGCATGTATCAAATGCCAATTTAATTTACCAAAATTAACAATAATCAAGTCAAATATTCATTTACAAAAATGTGGTACCACAACTATCATTTTTTTTTTTCAAATAATACTATAAATCAATTCATTATTTCAATAATGACATAATTTAATAATGATTTAAGAAAAATCATTATAACTGGCTTACTTACCTCACAACGCTAATCCAAAAGTGTAAATCAACTGTAGGGATCTCTGGGTACCTACAACATAATTTTTCAGATTTTTAAATTTCAATTTTTGGATGTCAAACTGACTCCTACACTTAACCCAATCTAATTCTGGTTCCAACTTGGGGCTTGAATATCTCCAAATATAGAAGCCCAAATGGGGAAATAAAAATTCCCCGACAAACTAGGATCCATGCTGATCCCGACCATATTTTTTTTTATTAGGTCGAGCCCAAATTGGAGCCCAAAAATTCAGCGCAAAGGGGCTAATTGGACTGGGCCGAACCCGGCCCAGTCCCGGTTTTTTTTTTTTTTTTTTCCCTTCTTTTTTTTTTTCTCTTCCCCTGCTTCACCCCTGGTTCACCCGAACCAGGGGTGGCTGGTGGTCGGCGGCCTAGGGCCGCCGCCGGCCCTCCCGGGGTCGGCCGGCCGCCGACGCAGCCTGGCCCCGGGCGGCCGCCGGCGGCCGCCCCCTTCCTCTTCTCTTTCCTTTTCTTTCTTCTTCTTCTTCTTCCTTTTCTTCCCCTCTTTCGTCACCGTGCCGGCGCACGGCCGGCCACCGTTGGCCGGCCGGACCTCACCGGACGCCGCCCGGCGCCGGTGAGGGCCACCGACCGTAGCCCGGCCCGGCGAGCCGGCGGGCACGCCGCCGGCTCGAACCAACGCGGAGCCGGCTTTGGCTCCCCGCGGTAGGGGAGGGCCATTCGGCCCTCTCCCTTCGTTTCGTCCCATGCCGGCGACCCGATCGGCCACCGGGCCGGCCGAACCCCGCCGGGACGCCCGCGCCGGCGGGGGTCGCCGACCAAGGCTCGGTGCTCGGCGGGCCCGCGGCACGCCGCCGGCCCGAACCTACAAGGAAGGGAGGGCCGTGGAACCCGCCCCTCCCCCCTTCTTCCTTGCCGGCGCACGGCCGGCCACCCCCGGCCGGCCGACCCCACCGAACGCCGCCCCGGCGCCGGTGGGGCTACCGCCCAAGGACCGGGACCGGCGAGCCGGCGGCACGCCGCCGGCCCGAACCAAGCGCGGGAGCCCGCTTGGCTCCCGCGTCGGGAGGGCCTCTGCGGCCCTCTCCCTCTCTCTCACGCTCTCTCTCTCTCCCTCTCCTCGCCGATGAAGGGGGGGGCGACGGACCGGCGAGGTGTCGGGGACGAGCGGAGGGCGACACAGTGGCAGGTGCTTGCGAAGAGCAGGAGGGAGGAAGAAGACAGGGGGAGGGGGCTTCAGTCCTCTCCCCAGCTATTTTCCTTTTTTTTTTAGCGAGGGGAGGGCTGAGCCCTCCCCTGCACCCCCATGTGTGTGCGAGTGGGCGCACGCGCGCTGGCGCGCATGTAACGCGCCGCGTGTCGCGCACCCATGCCGCTTAAATTATATAAAAAAAAATTGACTGGTTTACAAATCAACTTCAGATATTGAAGCAACTCCCTTGTTCTTCTCCTTCTTCAATGGTGGGCCCTCTATCCCAAGACAATCAGTGCTCCTCATTGTCCTCTTGCGACCAACTACAAAACTTCCACTTGGTGACAAAACCAGAGCCTTCGAATCATGCTCTTCCAGTGGCTTCCCTTCCTCACCACCCTCGCTTCCCTCGACAATGGTGATGTGCTCTCTGTATGGCCTTAGCTAGGAATGCCGTTTCCTTCTCGCAAGCAGTGGCATCAAAAACCAGAACCGAGAAGTGCAACCGGCCTTCATACCGGAAAACCAACAAGTCCCCAAGCACTATCGAGTGGTCGGCGACGAACTCCTTCCACCCGCTCTCGAACAAAAGTCCCTTCTGGCTCTTCACCAACTCCACAGTCCATGTACGCCCACCCGGTCCCTTCAAAGAAACAGTTCCCGGCGACTCGTGCTCGATGTATCCACGGAACGCCGGCGGTATTTTCTACAAGACCCGCAAAAGATTACAACTTCGAGCTACTCTTTGGATCAAAGATCGAAATAGAGGAGAAAAGGGAGAGAGAGAAGGCATACCAGGTGGTCGGAGGAGAGATCGGGGAAGTAAACCTTGACGAAGTGCGGGGTCGCTCTCGCCATGGCAGAGCATTCGATCGCTTCCACTGCTCGCCTTTGAGGTTTTCTAAACTACTTTTGGGAGCGCTGGGTTTGCTACTGGGGAATTTTTTTTCCCTCCCTACCGAGCGCGTCCGTGTTTTCTATCAAAAACCCTAGGATTGCGATCTTTCACGCATACGCTTAAGCGTGCCATGGTTCCGAATTCGTTCTCTAACCAAATATGGGAGATGGAACGCAGCAGCAAGGCCAGACAGCGTACGGATTCTCGTAGAAAGGAACCTTTGGGTTACAGGAGATGAGCCGTGTTTTAAGTTTTACGACGTGGCACTAAATTAGTGGACCATTGGAATGATGTGAATTTAGAGGCTGCATTTGATCCACAGCTTTCGGAGTCCTAACGTCGAACACCGGGGGAACGTGGCCTAACCGCCCGAGGCCGAGGGCGAATTGACTTCGTGAGCTGCCACCGCCCTCCGATGTTGTTCTCGCTTTTTAGAAAGGCCGTCAAGATTTTTTTTTTTTTTTTTTTTTTTGTGAATTAATCAACTATTAGTTATTTATGGAAATATTTTCGTTAAGTAATGGAAGGTTTTTTTTTTTTTTTTTTAAATTTCTATAGGAAGAGATCCGGTCTTTCTTTTCACAAAATGGTTGGAGAGAGAGGATGAAGAGAATTATAATTAAAGAAGTTATGGCTAGAATATAGTTATAAGGCAATTCTATATTTGTTGTAATTACCGAACCTGGCATTTAAGAGAAATAAATAATAAGACATGCTATATATTATATTTATAACAAATATAAATCAACATCAAATAAAGAAATTGAAAGAAGAAAAAAAATCAAAATACAATATTACTAAATAGAAAAAAATGTGACATATCTTATAAACTTATCTTCAAAGCACAAATATAAATACATGATATGAGATATCTCATGATAAAAATATAGCAATACGGATAAAAAATATTATATATATATATATATATATAAGGCAAACTTGGCTATATTCAAATATAAATAAGTTCAAGATCCATTTTTTTTTTTTCATCCTTGGATCCATACAGATCTTGAAGACACCTTTTTTTTCACTTTTTTTCATCTCTTAAGATTTATAAACTAGATTAATATAAGGGTAGAGAAGATGACCGGATTAAGGCTTGACTATATTTGAATGTAACCAAATATACCAGAGAGAGAGAGTCAAACTTGACTACGTTGAAATGTAGCCAAGTTTTGGGTCTGATTATTTTTTCTACCTTTGGATTCATGAGGATCATGAAGCCACCCCATTTTTTCTACCTTTTATATTTTTGAAATCCATAATCTACGTGGATAGTGATCGAATTTAGGCTTAGCTATATTCAAATATAATCAAGTCCAATACTATATACATACATACATACATACACACACATATATATAAAGCATGGTTGGACATTAAAATAGCATCATCATTTAGGCATCCATTGGATCCATAAATTTCAATCAATTATTCATATTTGAATGTTAACATCATTGATAGTATTTATTTATCATTAAATGATTGGCAATGAAAAAAAAAAAAAAAGCAAAACCATTTCTTCTTGCATTTAAAGATGTTAGAGAAGTATCTTGAAACAAGTAGCTATCATTATCTTGCCAACCCAAAATTATGAGAAAGGCTGAAAAATGATACAAGCTTCTTTACCTGTACCCATCCATAAATGTGCAAAAACCCTTGCATAGTTTTAGCTACACCAAGGTGCTAATATGATCATGATTTTTGAAGACGGCCTAAGCTACCCTTTCAACACTTTTCACTACATCTAAAGTCTGATATAGCACATCACTTTCAAGACCATCCTAACTTTAACAATTTCCTAAATTGAATTTATATTTATAAAATATGACTATAGTTTTATATTGGCATCAACCTACCGTATTCCTCCTTTATCTAAGTGTGGGATTAACTTTGAGTTTTATACATAGACAAAGTTAATAAATCTCCTCAACAGCCTTTACAAAATCTTATTTAAAGTGTTGGCTTTTAAACTTACTTTCTTCCCGACTCACAATCCTTATTCATTAAATGTACATTAGTCATGGAAGATTTTTTATCTATTCACGAAATCCTTACTCATTGCAAGAAAATTAGTGCTACAAGATTGATTTTGAAAAAACTTTTGATAGCGTTAGCTAGAATTTTTTATTTGCCTTATTCCTAATGAGAGTTTTTCACCACAAGTGGATTGGCTAGGTTAGGGCTCTTTTATCTTCACCTTTCAATGACTCCTTCAATTAATAATAGCACGCTAGATAAATGGATGATATGCAAGAAAGGCCTCAAACATGATAATCCTCTCTCTCCTCTCTTCATCTTGATTATTGATGTTCCTTTAAGAATATTGAAAAAAGCTTACTCTCATGGTCTTACTGAAGGGATTGGACACTTGCCAAGCTTTAAATATATTTCTAGTTTTTATTTTGCTAATGTCATAATTATTTTTAGTGCTACAAAGAGGCTTCTTTAAGATATGTTTGGATGGAGAATTTTTAGAAGTAATTTCATTTGAAGTGAGGATTTTAGAATTTCAAAATCAAGATTCCTTGTTTGGCTTCTCTCAACGAGGATTTCTAAAATTCTATGGAATTTCAAATCTCCAAAGTGGCCATTTACAAATTCTACCTCTAAAGATGTCATTTATAAATTCCTCCTAAAAATCTACTTAAAAGTGATCAAAATATTTAATTTTATTTACATACCAAAATATTCACATAAATATCATTAATTAATTAATTAATATTATATAAATAAAATAATATTTATTAATAAAAATAATAATATTATTATTAATATATTTATCAAATATAATATTAATAATATATACTACTAATATAAATATCATTAAATTAAAATATTTACGTAATTAAAATAATATTTAATATATAATTTATGCTATTAAATATTATTTGTATTTAATAATAAATATTTATAAATATTTTATGATTAGTGTATATATTTTTATAATATAAAATTATTTTTAGTTAATAAATATAGTATTATATTAATATTTCATAAATATTATTATTAATATATATTAATAATAAAATATTAATATGGAAATAATAAATATTGATGAGTATTATTGAAATAAATATTCAATATTTACATAAAAATTTTAAAATATTTAAGTGAAATTACATGAATTTATATAAATATTATAAAATAATATTTATAGAAAACTTTACAATTATCAGATAAAATTTTATTTTTAAGAGCAACTATCCAAACAGAAAATTTTTTAAAATTTTGGAATTCCAAATGCTGCATTTCTAAAATACTTCATCCAAATGCAACCTTAGTGGCTCCTAAGGCTATTAGATTGGGTTTTGAGGGTATATTAGGTTTCAAAGTGAACTTTCTTGAGAGTATTATTGTATGCCTCAACATTATTAATAAGAAGGAAGAATTATTTATTTCTATCTTAAATCATAGGAAAGGCAACCTATCATTCTCTTACCTTGGCCTTTCTCTTTGTGATTGAAAGTTATCTAAGCAAGCTTAACTTCTTTTCTTTAAAAGAATGCAATTAAGGTTAATCTTATGGAAAAAAATTTCTTTCATTGGGTGGGAGGCTTATTCTAGTAAACTTTATTCTTATTATATTGCCATCTTATTATATGTCTATGTTTAATTTATCTAGATAGATTTGCATGTGAATTGATCAGACTAGAAGAATTTTTCTTTAGAAATGAAAGGATAATTTCTATGGCTTTGACTGTTTCGTGAATTGAGAGACAGCATGTAAGTCAAAAAAAAAGAAAATATGGGAATCAATGATACTTACACATTTAATAAAGCATTGCTTACTAAATGGGTATTGAAATTTCTCTTCAGTCTTATCCATTCCTTTAAAAAACCTTGTGAATTAAGTATACTACTCAAAAAGAAAATTTGGCATTCGAGCGAAAAGGTTTTTATTTCTTTTTCTTTGGTATGAAAAGATATTAATCATGATCTGAGGGGTTTTTAGATTTGCATTTTTTTTTTAAAGCTCGTCAATGTAAAAGGGATAGGATCATGAATAGACTCCTTGCTATGTCCTACTCCACTGGGCTCTCTACCCCTTGATCTCTATTGTAGTATTCAAAAAAATTAGATTTTAATTTGTAATCTATAAAGCTAGAGAGTAGGAAGATAGCGCATTAAACCAATCCGTCCCCGCGCTGGAACTCAGCATAAATAGCTTTTGGACCTTTTAAGACTTTCTCGCACCAATTCAACCATCCAAGACAACGGATACTCTGGTTTGAAAACATTTCAACAAAGATTCCTACTCCATAAATTTTTTCTATAAATTTTTAAATCAGGGCCTTTCTAACTATTTGATAATATTATGAAATACATCTGGCACTTACCAAGTATGCTAGTTCACCATAAAAATATGTGCAGTCACAAAAATAAATATGTACATTTGACTCCAACTAAGCATTTAACAAGTATGCTCATTCACTACAAAAAAAAATGTACATTCACATTAAAATATATTTGCTACATCAAAGGGCAACATTGTTTGAAAGTTTCAAACTAGACCGTTCTTGTAGATAATAATAAGAGAGAGAGAGAGAGAGAGAGAGAGAGAGAGAGGGGGAAATTTTCTTTTTTTTTTAAAAAAGCAATCCCTCGGATGTTCTCTAAAAAAATCCAAATTTTAAAAAAAGGGGAAATAAAGTAGGCCATTATTGAAAAAATTCCAACTTTGAATTTATAAATGTAGCCTCACTTTCTACGTTCATATGGCAAGCAAAATGATTGTGGCAATCACTAATCATCTCCATCAATGGTTCCAGTAAGCACCATTGTTCATACATGTCACAAACCAAAATCATCTTGGTTTGAAAATCTATCTTTTTGTAATAAAATGATAGTTTGGCATAACAAACATCGAAACAGCATTTAGCGCTTTTAACAGCACAATAATGATGAAATGAAAATTTTGTGGTGGAATGGATCTGTCAACATTTTTGACAATATAAGTAAAATCATAATTACAAAGAAGCTTTGCTGATTTCTTTTTTTTTTTTTTAAATAATGGTTGTTATGATCATTAAAATAATATAATACAATAAGAATCACCAAGATACAGTTATAGCGAACATCATGAAAACAACACAAAGATGGCCTAAACTATTGCATTTAAGAATATCCATGCCAGGAACCCACCTTTCCCAACTGAACCATCTTCAGTCCTTTAATCGCACGATTGAACAATATGAACTTAATTTCCTGTTCAGCTTCTCTCCTACCAACTGAAATGGGGTACCCATATGAAAAAATAGAAAATGGCAAATGCCATTTGGGCTAAATGCCTTTTAACATTTCACAAACAGGGAGAGAGCCTGATTATCATTCCAGTGTGTGTTCAGTTACCACCTAAAAACAGATTGCATCAGGATCGGACAGCAAACTGAAAAAGAAGAAAAGTGTGAAACTACTATGCTCTAACAGCATCAAATGCTTTAATAATTGTTAAAAATTCACTCCACAGTTATGCCCCAATTGCATCTTAACCAAGAAGCAAGGTTCTTCAATCTGATTTTTTATTTTTTTGGGTTCCTAAAATATATAATCATAAACAGATAAGTGTCATCCTATGAAGTATAGACGAGTACAACCCAAGTTGCAATCACCACTTATTCAACAACAACATCATACCGAACAAGAAGTACTTGAACAAGGACCCCTCAGAAGCCCATCTCTATAATAATAGAGACAATAAGCAGTACTGTCTCCAAAATATGAATCCATTACCCAAAAGGAAAGATGAAAGTAAGGATGTGCGGATGGTGTGTCTCAGTAGGTATAACCTTTCTGGAACATTCCTTTCTTGGCCTCCTCGCTTTCACCCTCTGCAGAGTAACGACCAAGCTGGGCTAGAGAGTTGGCCTTGGCACGGACCAAGAGAGCTTTCTGTGCAGCTTTTACATTCTCTGGACGCCCCTGCCATGTCTTCAAGACTGTGTTCTGGAGGGCTCGTGCGTATGAGAATGAGACGTGCCATGGGTTAGGGCCTTGGTTCATTTCATTCAAGTTTAGAGTTGCTTCCATCTCAGACTGACCTCCTGACAAAAACTGCAAAACATTGGTAGGAGTAACATCTTGTTAATTGCAACAAGCATCATCCATGCAAAAAAAAAAATTAAAAAAAAAAATTCAGCCCAGGATTAAATAACACGGATCACTGTTTCCAATCATCACTTTCAAGGATCCAGTATGCGAACGAGGATATATACAGATCAAGATTATATTCATGATTTATCCGATGCCAGTGGAGTGAGGATTGGAGTTTTGCCAACATATATATTCAACTGGAGAAAGAACAAATCCATAACAGAAAATTGATAGCAAAATCAAGCAGGGAGTTACCATGATTCCAGGGACTGCTGGTGGTACCCTGCGGTTCAGCATCTTGAGTGTATATTTAGCAATGGTTTCAGGAGATGCCTTCTCTTTGTGTTCAGCACCAGGGGTCACCATACTAGGTTTCAGTAGGATTCCCTCGAACACCACATTATTCTGGGCCAAGTAATAGAAAACTTCTGCCCATACGTTTTCTGCCACCTCTAGTGTCCTTTCAATTGAGTGGTCTCCATCAAGCAGGATCTCAGGTTCTACAATTGGCACCAGACCATTATCCTGTAAAACATGAAGATAAACATTGCCCAGGCTACAATCATTTAACTTGATAGCGTAAATTATGGGTCAGAAGTAAAGAAGAAAGATCTAATGTAGAATGAAAATAGAGAGATATTCTATAATGGTCCTATTTTTTCCCTTCTTCACCATAAGAGTCCCCTGCCATTAACCAATTATAATTAAATCCTTTTATTTTTATCAAATGACAATTTTGATCTCAGATTCATACATTTTTCACATTAATGTCCCCAGTAAGGTAGTCTGGAGCAAAGAAAATAAATTCAAATAATTAACTCACAAATCATACCATATTTTGCACTTTGAAATTGCTAATCCAATGGAAACATAGCAATTGGAGAACAAATATGAATTCATGCATGCATTAACTGAAAATATAGACAATTTCATAAGAATAAAAGAACATAGTGAGGTAAACTTTCAAACTATTGCTTTTAACTCAATTAAAAAAGAAAAAAGGAGAAAGTGTGTGTGTGCGTGCATGCGTGCACGTGTGTGTAATCAACTTGAGAACAGAATAATACTTGATTATTCTATTCAAGAAATAAGTAAAATACCTAGGAAGAACTTTGCTACATATGATACAATCAGTAAAAAGTATTATCACCACATAAGTTCCATTATATTTTCAGTTTGTTGCAAATATTAGATCGCTTGCTTATATCATATATTTCTCTTCCTATAGAAGTCAAAAGAAAAGATAATGCAATACAATCCTTTTAAGGTCATCTCTTTCGCATTTCAATTTAAATGGTTTTTCTCCCATATTTTTTGGGGTGAATAATTTGTCTCCCATATTTTTTTGGTGAATAGTTTTTCTTCCATGTTTGATGGTAGCATTTGCTGTAAGAAAAACTGTTATTTTGCCGGTCCTTCCCAGCCACACCACTTTGACAGGCCTCTTTCTTTTCATCTTCTGCATTTTAGTATTTGCACCAAACCAATCAATTTCACACCCACTTGTGACCTACATGAGCCCCAGCTATGACCAATCAATCCTGGAAATGTACTCAGTATGGCAATGAAGGATGACCAGACAGGCAATGGCTGCACATATTCCTTCTTTAATATACAGTCAATACTTTAAAAAGGTAAACAAGAAGGGGAAATTCCATGCCTTGGTTACATCCTTTTGTCACGCTTATAAAATGTTCTTGAATGGAAGATCTATACTACCATGACAAAAAAAGCCACTAATCTAGCAACATCTCTACTAAACAATTCAAATGGTCTGACTTTAGAGTATATGCACATTAATCATACCAGAGCAACTTGTGAGGACAACAAGTGATGGACATGGGCAGTTATTTAGCATGCTTAATTTCATTTTGGAAGCAATTTAACACTGTAATGTTTTCATAGCGTCCACTTGTGACTGGTGAAGGTAACAGAGTACACTATGACATGCAAAATAACTACTTCTGTAACTGACTGCTTGAGAACAAGGGACTCAAAGGGGATATATTAAGTGTTATCAATACAGCACATGAATGATCAGGCTTAAAAGGGCAAAGCCGCCATCATTTTTCCCCATAATCCAGGAAAAGCAGGCATTTGCTGCTGGAAAAGTGTCTAGACATATGCCAGTGAAGACTAAAAAAAATGACAAGACTTCTGTTAATTGTTCAGATACAAGACATCTAAAAATATTTAAGAGCAGAAGGTAAAAACATAATAAAGTTCAAAATAAGCGAATAATTGGCTGTAGAATTTTTGACTGCCTAGAGTTGCACTTGTAAATTATAAATCATAAATGCAACTAAAAGGAAGCTTGTATGCCTGAGAAATTGCAGCATAACGAGCAAGCCCCCATGCTGCCTCTTTAACAGCCAAAGCAGAAGGACCACAGGGAATGCTAACCACTGTTCGCCTGTAAGCAAAATGACAAAATAAATCCTTGTAGAGGCATAAAACCCAAGCTAGCTACTAGCTAAACAATATATTTCACAAGTAGCAACCTGATAGAGGTCATGATAACAATAAGAAGAAGAAAAAGAAACCATAGAGGTACTTCTCTTGGTCAGCTTATTTTAAAGATGGGGTTAGACTAACCACTTAGCGAAACGAGCCCCTTGTTTGTAATATTCAGCACATCTTGAGGCCAATCCATCTAAACCTTGGCACCAAGATTCATTATTTGATCCTGGTAATGGAACCAGTCCCTAAAAAGGGAACAGAAAAGATGCAGCAATATTAAATATTATAGGATTTTTAATGAATCAGAAATTCCTCTTAAACAAGATGGAAGTGTGCAAGAAAAAGATAACCAAAGAATCAAGAAACAAACAAGATATAATTTGAAACAGAAATACCTTATCTACTTTAATACCAGGCATGATCTTCTCTTCACACAAGCAATCCACAAACTTCTTTCCATCTGTTGTGGACTGGTAAAGTGTTTCCTCAAACAGAATGGCTCCAGAAATATATTCACCTAACCCAGGAGTGGTCAGCAAAAGTTGCCTATATGCTTGGCGGTTGGCTTCTGTATTGTCCAAGCCAATTGAAGCAAGTCTCTTCCCACAAGTAGCATTTGACTCATCAATAGCAAGGATTCCATGTCCAGGAGAAGCAATAGATTTCTGCAATACAATCATGTGAGTTATAAATAGAAAGCACTCTCCAAACTTCACCATTTAAGCTTTGCTCCTTGTTTGCCAATTATCTAGGCTACAAATGAACATGCTTCGCCTTGACTGATACACATACACAAGACAGCATATGGGGAAGGCACAAAACAAAGGAATACGAGCCAGTGAAAATCAAGTAGTAACACCAATATCACATGAAACTTACCATCACATAACATGTGATGGAAAAAGATAAGTAGCCTCAAATATAAGTTAAATAATAAAAGATAACACAATTTAGTTAACACATAGAAACTTTTATATCTTACCTATGTGGTTGTTAACACATATGACTATTGACAGCTGACACCAGATCCAAATGATCCAACCCCATAAAGTTTCAGGATAAAGAAAACCATTTTATAAAATAATACAGAGAAGTTAGATCAATCTGTGAAAAATTCATACCATTTACAAGTCGATATCCTCTCTAAATTGTCGCCGCTTAACAAAGCAACTAACTAACAACAATAATACTTATAGTAAAAGTGACAGGAATTCAATATGAACATCATGGCTTCTCCAATCTATCTAATATTGATCTCCTGTTTAAATGTTGGGCCCTACACAAGACCAACAGAATAAAAATTGTGTTAAAATCCCTTCTAATCCCTCATCCAATTCTTCCTCAGTCTTCTTTCCTCCCTTCAAACCTTTTGACAAGGACCAAATCCTAACCAAGCCCCTCTCTAGCTTAACAAAATATTAAATTGGCAGGCTACTTATCAAACAGCTAAATTGAGGACCACAAAAATAAGACCACTATTGTAGTAATCTCATCATTGAATCAGTGATCCAAATAATTTATCCTATTTGATACCACAACTTCATAGGGTTTGAAGCCTTCCATTCACCAATATGCAAGACATCCATCATGATATCAATAAATAACTGAGCAATGAAATAAAATGAAAATTCAGCAGATAAAAATGTCCAAGACAAAACTCCATAAAATCCTTAGTACATCACAATTATTTTTCAATACTAAATACAACATAATCAAAAGGGATTTTATGTCAGAACAAAGACTTTTCTCTTTTAACTACACACTCCTCCATCAGCACCCTATCAAAACTATGGCTCTGGATCTGAAAGGAGAAAGATAATAAATTTACATTGTAAGTCAATAAATGGTATGATAGCTTAGTAAGCAATGATCACCTTAACTAGATAATATACATTGTAAGTCAATAAATTTTCTTAACAAACATGCCATGCATATGGTTAAGTCATTATGTCAAAATACAATAAATTATCTAGAAAACCAGCTTTTAGAAACAACATGAAAGAAAGTTCAATGGATAGAAACAAGCTGGTTGAATGACTGGAGCAGAACTTTGGAGGTATTTTCCTAGGCAAATCCTAGTTGATTGTGTTCAAACTCTAATGGAAATTTTGGAAGAGATTTTAGTTTGAATGAACTCAAGACAGGATTTCTTCAGGTACTTAATTGCAGAGTACCTCTCAAGAATGCACCTATATGAGTGTGACAGTATAGGGAATTGTGTATGGATATATATAATTGAACCCTAGGACACCCATTAATCTGAGATATTTGGGCATGATTTTTAATGTGCCACCCTAAGTACAACCTTTGACAAGCCTCAAACCATGCATGTGTCTAATAAAAGTCTGAACTAAAAGAGCCTAGTTCATGGACTTTGGTTCACTATGGTATCCTTCAAATGGATGTCAGTCTACAGTAAGTGAAGGTGCAAGCCTGAAAGACACTCCACCCATTGCATAGTGAACATCACTCAGAAGATCTGATATGCGATATTCTCTTTATCTTTCCAAAGTTTTGAATTATGTGAGGGATTGTTATAAATTTAAATGTTTCAAAATTTCTATTATTTTTCCATTGGATTTGATTCTTTTTCTCTTTTTAAAAGTCCCGTTCACTTTGGTATTTTGTCTTTTAGTTCCTGGCCTTGACATGTATCTTTCTTTGACACATTTCCTGTTACATATTTTAAAACCACCCATTTTATATTTTGGAAGGGTATTTTGGTAGGGTTTCCAGGAAAACCAAATTAACACCATGATCCATTGATCATATTCCCTGCAGTTTTTGTAAATAGAATATTTCTCCTATGGTGAAGACTCATTTTCCTTTAAAGTTCACTGTTTAAGACAGAAACCTACAGAAAGCAGCCTTCCTCTTTTCTTTGCATTTCCACATATTTTGAGTGATAAAAGGTTGCATGTTCAAAGTTCACCATACTTTGCTCATGCATTTTTCCTTGGGTGCAGTAGTTACCAAGGAGTAAGAGAGCATATGGGCATTTTTTCAGTGGGTGCAATAGTTACCAAGGAGTAAGAGAGCATATTCACCACATGCTCCATGAGAGGCTCAATCTACTCAAAGGACAGCATCAGAAATGCGCCTCCACAACCCAAGGTACTTCTAAACCTATTCTTTTATTTAGTTTTCCTAGTTAATATTAAATAATAAATCCTATAGAACATAAGCTAACAGATCATACAAGCAAACGGATTGTTAAAGCACTCATTTGTCCTTTGTCTCCTTGAGTGAAAGATAAAGGAATTATTTTTATTTGAGCTTTCCCTGTTCAGGAACAGAATAAATTCAGTATGGTGGATCTTATGGCCAAAGCAACATTATACTTGTATTTCCCTTGTAGCTTCCATATTGATTCTAAATTTGGGGTTTTATCGCTCAACAGACAACTGCTGACGATTACAATGCTTGACCTTTTCTTGTCAGTCATGCCTTGAATAACAGATTAAAACGAGATCTATTCAAAATAATCAATTACTAGATGATAGAATAATAGAAAAAAGAAAACGCCAACTGCATTGGTCTTATATTTAATCAAAAAATCAAAAGAGATTAAAATATAGCATCGGGTATTTTTTATCAGAACTTATTATGAAACCAATATCTAAGACAGGAAAGCAAAAGAATGATAAAAAAACGAATTTAAATAAGCAACAAAATCAGGACATAAGTACTTTATCAAGCATATTCAAACAACAAAATCGCGAAACCCTCAATTCTTTAACTCCCAGAAAGCCCACGAGCCAAAATGAAGCAGAATTACAATCTCCCGGGAAACAAAGTATATCAGAGATCGTCATAGATCAAAATTAAAGCTTCAAAAAAATCAGAAAAGAGAACATAGGGGAAAAGATAGTATGTAAAATCGAAGGCAAGCGAAGAATATGTAAAATAGTTGGGCTTGGAATGTAGAAATAGGGTTCGGGCAACTCACGGCAGTCTGGACGAGCTCGTCGGTGTAAGACCCGGCCCGGACCGGCAGGGCAACCCGCCGGACAGCCGGACGGACGGATACCCGATCCAACGGCTTCCTGCCGCCAATCCATTGGCTGGACGGAGTGCTCAGCTTCACCGACGCCATCTCTCTCTTTCCCCCTCTCCCTCTTCGAGATCGTGAGAAAAGAACGGTTTTCTCCGTCGTGCGCTCCGGAGCGGAAGGTTTTGGAGCGTCCTTCTCCTATAACGTACTTGATGCACTGCTTCGATAGATCTCTGTGGTACCTCCATTCGTTAAATCTTAATCGGACGGCAAGAAAATGACGAGTTTGTCGCGGAGCGCGGTCCTTGATGGTCGGAGGGTAGCTAGAGGGCCTCTTAGTCGTGGGGTGGCAATTTCATGTCCGAAATGAGATGCAGCAGTATATAATTTGATATCAACACTGTATAATTACGCCGTACCATAAAAAAAAATATATTTAATATAACATCAAATAAATACTGAACCTAAATGGATCAATTTTGAGTTGACATGAGATATGATATAACTATCTTGTATTATAATTATATTGATATGTTTAAAGCATGAATTCACTTAAAATCAACTTGAACTCACTTATTTCATATTATGTTCAAATCGTATTCACATATCATATTCTATACTGCTATCCTATACTTATTTATCCAAATCATCATGTAGTTTTGGTCATCGTTACCTCAAGATGCAGGATAATAAGATATAAGACTATTACAGCTTGCAAGATACGTTCACTAAAGATATCCAACTATCCATGATTTGATGATTTTGAATATCAGGGACAGCTCGTTTGAAAGTTAAAAAAATCATTCCTAAGAAAAATAAAGCTTAGAAAGCACATGCTATATATTAAGTAAATTACTGAGTTTATAGTTAGTTGATGACAAAAAAAAGAAACACTTTCCTAAGTACCTCATATTTGATTAGCCATCCATTTTCATCATAAATGACTAAAAATATTATTTTTATAGCAAGTTTAAGAATTTATAAATTTTTTTATCTTTGACAATAATAATCAAAATATATTATAAATTAATATTATCTAAAAAAATATAGGTAATTTTTTTATTAAAAAATCACAAATTCAACGAAGCTTCTTTCGAGTCAAGGGCATTTTTTATTTTATTAAAAAAAATATGGCTTCCTTCTTCCTGAAATAACGACTTTCTCATCTTTTGGATGGTTTTCTATTATACCATACCTGAATCACTTTCTTATGAAAAAATTACTTTTCCATTGCTTAATTTGAATCCACTAATCAAACAAAAGCTACTTTTTTTTGACTTTTCTAAGAAACTCTTTCTTATGGATAGATTATGCAAACTGAATGAGATCAAAAATTTAAAATCATATCAAAACTATTTCTAAGATATTTTTTTATCATAAAAATAATTTTTAAGCATTATTATAATTATAATATTATAATATTATATTTTAATATTATATATAATCTTAAAATATTAAATTTTATTATATTAATAAGAATAATATTAGGAATCCTTTTCTCTATGAATGAAGGGCATTTTAATTGAAGATAATTATCCTGTGATAATCTTTGATATCCATTCTCAAAGGTGATGGTGAGTATAAGATTGTCAGGTTAAGCTATAATTTTAGAGATAAATGTGATTTAAAATCACTATCACATGGAACTGCTAAGATACAATCAAATATAATGATCCTATTACTTTTACCCAAATAATCAACACAATCAAATATAATGATCCTATTACTTTTACCCAAATAGTTGATAGGATGGATGGATGTTTCCTTTCAATCACTATCCAAGGCTTTAATAACATTGATGTGCCCTTTTGAGTCGATTATTGTTTTCAATGAAAATCATGTATACTATTTATTTTGTTCAGATACACTATCAAATCTCACGGTATACTAATTATCATAAAAAGGTAAGATAATTGTTAAATATTCTTACATTCCACAACCTGCAAGATAAATTTTTTTCATTAAAAAGATGGCATTATCAAATCTCAAATTGTAAGTCAACTCGTAAAACTGCATCTTAACTACTACTCTTTCTCGTTCCTCTCTTTTTAATTATACAATTATTTATGCTCACATCACATGTATTTCGGTCTAGTTTATTCTAAAAATAACCATATAAATTATATCAGTTATTATCTTTGTTGCTATAAAAATGAGAACAAACTATACATTGTTGTAAATTTATATTATTTGATTATGGCATTGTTCGCATGATAAATAATTTAAATTAACATACAAAGAGAGAAGCTTTAAGTTTTTAGTAAGAAAAGGTTGTGTTGTAAGAGAAGTCATCATGATCGAAGGGCATGGAGACCATTTCAATCAAAAGTTGAAGAATGATTCCTTGTACTTGCCAATTGAAGAGGTGATTAAAGATTGTATTGGAGAATGCTTTCTTGTACCTACCAGTTGAAGAGGTGGGAGATGAGGATTCGGAGGTGATTAAAGAACGTGTTGTTAGATAGAGGATGAGAAGTATGATTTGGCAGTATAAGAAGTAAGGAGAAAGAGGAAACATGGACAAATCTCGGAAAACAAAGGTGGTATTGAGCCCAAGTTATTTGGGGGCGATAGCAATGCAGGTGGGAAACCTAGAAAAGTATCTAATAAGGAGATTGCATACTTTAAAGAAAAGTTTACGTAGGTGATGATATTCATTGATGAAGACTAATATGGTGTCTGCTTATGATGAATATTATCCTTCATAGGAAAGTTACTCGATAATAGTTTTCTTCTTGATTTATTTCCAAAGAACCAAGTGTTTAATAGAAAATAATGAGTAGGTTCAAGATCATCCCCATCTTTGTTGATCATATGTTGCTTCATTTCTAAGCGCTAAAGGGTAGACATTGAGTGATGTCTAATGGATCATGGGTCATGACAAACCAAGTTTTGGCTCTAGAGCATTGGAAGTCTATGTTCACTCCAAGACTAATACTATCAGGCATGCCCTAATATGGGTTTAGTTTTCTAATCTTTTGATCGAGCAGTGGGAAAGAAAGATTGGCATTACGAATAGTTATAGTTGCCGGCACCCTATTGTTTGTAGATAGTTAGATAAAATAGATTATCAGAACAAATTATATTAAGGTATGTGTTCAAGCAAACATTACCATAACCTTTCGCCCTAGAGTGGATATAGTTGCAAAGGAGAGGAGAAGCTGGCATAAATTCAAATATAAGAATCTCTGCAATCATTGGCTTCCTCTATGGGACAATCAACCACCTTGAGAGCCATGTACATACATCATAGAAGAAGAGGTTGAGAATATTCATCAAGAGGGGAAAAGATTGTGCAGACTTTGGGTGGTAGCATCTAGGGTTCAGGTTGACCAGGGTCCGGGGAGGAAGGAGGCAAGTTAGGCAATGAGGCGTAGGGCACTTTACAAGGTTAATTAAGGTTTAGGGTTGGATGGGGGGGATCAACGTTGTGAAGGAGAACTTGGGTTGATGGATGATTAATAAAAGAGCTCATCAGAGAGCAATATACCCCATCCCCCTGTTTCTCCTTTTGTTGTTAGGCTTTGGTAGCAGGTTCCTCTACGTGGCTCTCTCTAGGTAGGAAAAAGATGAAAACATCAATCATATTCATCCGATGGATCTAACTAATATATGCTATATGGACAATATAAAAGATTCTGAAATAGGTAAGAAAGAAAAGTAGAAGAAAGAAGGGGCTAGAGCGTATCGATTTTATAAATTGTATTAAACAAAGCAACTTTCCGCATTTGTGTCTCTACGCGATGAAGCCCGTTGGATCATTGGCGTTATTTAGGCCTGCGCAAGTGGGTCTACGATGGCGGATTGTTTGGGATATAACTTCCAGTGCGTAGTAAATGGGCCTCTCAGCACAAGATAATGTTAATCTGGCCGGATTAACTGGATTTGGCTGATCCGACCGCCGCTCGGGTTACGTGAGGTCAGGCCCCGGCGTCCCCTCGGTGCTAGCGGCCCAGCCCCAGGCTGGCGCCCGAACGGGAAAACAACCGGGTCGGGTATGCGTGGGTCTCTACATATCAACCCGGTTTCCGACCCGTGAGATATCCATACCTCCTGCCCGTGAGGTATCCGACCTTTCTTCGCTTCCTCCACGATCTTCCAAAGCCCTAAACCTAGCCTGTCTCAGGGAGCGAACAGTGACCGAAGAGGGGTGGCCGGTGGTCATTTGCTGACGTTCGCCGGACGATCTCAGGTAAGTTGATTCGCGTTAAATCTCCTTCTCCTCGCCGGAGTAATATCATCAGCTCCCTGCGAAATTGCCTATTCCGTGGAAAATCTCTAACCATTCATATCAACGCATGAAGATGACCCAATGCATCCATCCATATGCATGCCCCAGTTATATAGTGATTAAATGTTTGTATTGTTGGTAGTCAATTGCAATCTTTTAAAAGGTTAATTTTTTTTTTTTTTTACCTCATGTTTCTAGCTTCTTGATTTTATTGCATAACTCTCGAGGGCATTTGGTAATAGAGCTTCTGGAGGAATCATTCTATCAGATCCTCATATTAGAGCAAGTGACTGTTTTTCAACTATCCAGGGTTGAGGAATAATAAAAGATTATGGCCGATCATAAACGCGAAGCTGACTTTGAGGATGAATGTTTGGTTGTAAAGAGGACGAAGGTCACTGACTTAGGTGTTGAAGATGGGGACAAGGAAAGGGTTGAGAAAGAAAATGATGCGGTAGAAAGAAAGCAGCCAGTTTCCAATGAAATTAAAAGTCAGAATGAAAGTAATTTGCAAAAAGAGCTTTCCAAGGACTGTAAGAAAGATGCACAGATGCGGGAGATAAGAAATACATCGGCAGATGCAGTCTTGTGCAATTCAGAAGTCGTGCATCAAGAAGTCAGCAAACTAACATGTATTGAAGCTGATGCAGCAGAAGACAAGGGTTCGAGACACACGATGGAGGATGCATTGGTGATTCTTCCAGATGCAAGCTTGGAATATCCTGGAAATTTAAGGTACTCAATTGCTTATTGTCTTCTTGTCATGATGTCTGGCTTGCTATTCTTCCGAATTCCCAGTGGGTCTTTCTAATTGATGCGACTTTCTTGCATGGTATCAGGTGCATTTGAATTTTGAATTGCTTTACTCCTGATTTTTTTTATTTTTTCTGAACGAGTTTGTGAATACTTTGCTTAAGATATGATGTTTTATGGAATAAGTGTTTTACTTTCTTGAGCAGAGATGACATTTACCAATGAACCTTATGCTCCTTATCATGTTGCAGTTATCTAACATTTTAAAAGTATTATTCTAACTGTTGTCTGACACTAAGTATTTACTGGTTGACCACTTCATTTCTGTTAGGAAATTGTTACATTTTAAATTAATCTCCCGACTATATGTCATTCCATCTGTCATGTTCTATTCTTCTTTTCCCCCCATCCTTTCTTTTCTCTGATTTTTTTTTCTTTTTTTTTTTTGTGAAGGGATGGGGAGGGGAGGGGGGGGGGGTGCATTAAATCAATCATTTTGCTGTCACAATTTTTTTTTCATGATCTAGCAGATTTTCTTTATATTTTAGTTATACCTAACCTGGTTGTGGTCTATGTTATTGTGGTCATGTGAGATGCAGATAACAATCTGCTGCTAGATCAGTTCTATGTTCTTTTTGTGTAAAATTGTGCTTGTGATTTATTTCATTTAAATATTCTGTGCAGATGTGCACATTTTGCAATTTATGATGGACATGGTGGTCGTTTGGCTGCTGAATATGCACAGAGATATTTACATGCAAATGTTCTTGCAGCAGGGTTACCACGTGAGTTGGTGTGTTTGTTTAGTCTGTTTACTCTAAATTTTAACACATAACCAGTGTTTTTTTTTCTTTGATTTGTGTATGCACGCGCACGGCTTCTAGTTTTCTTCTCAATCTCATGTAATATATTGATCTAGAATTGAAAAATCTCGTTTTGGGTACTTATGGCAACTGCAAATACTGATCTGAATCATATCTGAATCTAGCCACAAAATTAACTAAAATGGCTTCTCTTGTATCTGTCAACTATTATAGAATGTCAAACTGTTTTAGATAACATTATTATTGTTAGATCTTCAATCTTTGGCAGTGATAACTGAAAAAAGGTGTCCTAAGTGAGTTCTACAAAATTGATGACTTTAAAGAGAAGGCATTGATTTGTTGCTGAAAAATGATGGAAGCATGGAACATAGGATGTCAAATGGATTAGATGAAATTGATTTGTTGCTGAAAAATGATAGAAGCATGGAACATAGGATGTCAAATAGATCAGAGGAAATCAGTGTTACATGGATATAGATCAAGGTCTGTCTAACTGTACTGATGGCCTGTGCCAACCGGTCACTGGTTCAATATTGTACTGGTTTATACCTCATCGAATTGTGGCGAATTGATGCCATAGAATAGAGAGAGGAGAAGAGAAAGGAGAGGGAGAGTAGGGAGAGAACTTATTTTCGATGACCGGTGAAGAAAATTGCGACCACAACGGATGACGAGAGATAGATAATAGGTGACAGATGATGGGCATCCGGCAATGAGCAGCAGGTGACTGGCGACAGGTGATCGACGATGGATAACGGGTGGTGGGCAATGGGCAAAATTGCTAGCGTTTTCCATGGGAGAAATCAAACAAAAGGGCAAAACAACGGCCTTTTTAAATCTACTAAACGGATCAAACTCTCACAAAATTCAAAGCCACTATCCTAATCTGGCATCTAGATTTGATAATCTGAACCGTTTCAAATCGTGGAATTGGCTTGGCTCGCGGCTGATGCCTCTCAGTTCACCCCAAATCGACCGGTTCGGGATGGTTCAACGGACATTGATATGGATACAAGAATCGGATTCAGACATGTATCCAACTGTGTAACTCAGCGAGATGAAAAAAAAAAGGAGATACAAGGATATGTAAAAAAATAATTTTAATTAAATGATATATTTATATTTCAATGCAGTGGCAGGAGCCTTGTGCCTTAAGATACCTTTTTTTATATAAAATGAATATTAGAATATACATTATTTGTTAAAATCTTTCACTATATATGTTTTTCAAACTTCCTAATTTATTGAGAGATATAAGAGAGGTGATTTTTTTTTTTTTTAATGTTTTTCTTGGTGGGTTGGACTCATTAATGAAAGAGTTGAATTATCTGTCAATTTGTAAAAGCTGGAAACAAAAAGAAGCTAAGTATCCAAATGTCTGATGCTTCTCCAATGTGGATACGTATCCAACACTTATTCTTGGAGTTGAACTTGAGTGTCCATTGATCACAGGATGGAACTCTCTATGAAATACGTGTAGCACTATGCTTTTTTAATATATGTTTGTCTAAATTAACCCTGGTTCATTTGCTTATTTGTGGTCACTTTGTCACTCTTTATTTGTTCCTTTATCCTAAATGTTCTTGCAAGATTGATGATATAAAAGAAAACACTTGAATTGTTTTTGAAAACTGATAGGAGCTTCGAATATAGGATTTTAAGTAAATTTGCTGAAACTCTTCATGACTAGATATGGCACTATGTTTCTTCCGTTGATGCTTGTCTAACTTTACCACTGTTCATTATGTTTCTTCCATTGATGCTTGTCTAACTTTACCACTGTTCATTTTCTCATCTTTAGTCACTTTGTTACTCTTTAGTTGTTCCTTTATTCTTGTTTCATTCTTAGTGATAGTCAACATGCCTTAACCGATCTTTCCTGAAGTTGCATGAAACCTTGTTTTGCCTTTCTTTTTCTCCCTTTTGGATCATAGAATCTCACGTTGTACCTTTCCATGGCTTCCATCAAAACTTATTTGCACCTTAATCTCAATCAGCTAAGCTTTATTTGTCTTGAATAAGTTATTTCATGAGCTACCTTTGATGTTTGCAAGTCTTAAACCAATAGCTCAGATGGTTACTCTCGGTATGTGTCCATTGACATAAGATTTTAAATATGCTTCCTAGTTATATTTTCTTTTTGTATTTTAGGTAAATGTTGTCCATTGACATATGATTTTGAATATGCTTTCTAGTTATATTTTCTTTTCGTATTTTAGGTAAATGTTTAGCTAAGTTTAGCTTATTCTATGGTTGTAATTGTTTTGCATATTGTAGGATACAAGTTGGTGTCCTATAATGTCATCCTTTGTGCATTAATTTTTTTGCCTTGCAGATGGATGTAAAAGCTGCCAAAAGGGCCATCCTTGAAGGTAGTTTGAGATCTACATCTATAGCATATTTTTAGTTGTAAAGAAAGTGTTTGAAATTATCTATGGGTCATCATTTTTGCTGTTGACGTCTAATGTTGCAGTTATGATTAATTTTTGTTTGCAACTCCATAATATAACAAATATTTGGATAAAAGGTGCTGTTCTTTTATAGAAACTTTAATTTGGAATGACTCTTGAGTTGAGTATTATGTTGTAGTATGCATGTGTATTGGAGTGTTGATGTGGCAGCTTACTATAGCTTAAAATACATGATGTGGCAGCTTATAGCTTAAAATACAATGTCACATATATATGTAAAATAGTGCCGAGCTGTGCTAATTCCATATGACTGCACATGCATGTTAAGTAGTAACGTCTTCTGTTTTTTTGATAGTTGTTCATCTCTTGAAGTAATTACTTACATGGGGGTTTTGTATGTTCTCTACATACATAGGGATTATATTTGTTGTGTTGTGGTTGTTGTTGATTTTCAGTATTTTATACCTGTAGGATTTCAAATAAATGCTCTGAAAAGATAATTCCATATACCCTGTTAGTTTCTCCTGAAGATGGATGGCATTTAAGCAGTAATTCTTTGGATTGAGTTCAACCACAAATTGCACCATACATCTTACCAAAATGATTCACCCTTTGAATTTTATCTTTAAGTTGCTTCATGTTGTTTGGTTGATTATGTATTTGTTCATGCAATTAGGATAATTTTTTAGCTACTTCTTTTAACCTTGAGGCTCTAAGAACACTGGCAGAAAGCAATGATTTAATAGTCCTTCAAATCAAGTAGCTTTTTTATAGGCTATGGCCTGTGAAAATGAAGTCACTTTCTTGTTCCTAAATCCTTTAGGGGCAGATATGGAGCAAATATGGATCAAATATATGCACATAGTGTTATAGACACTAGTGTCTACTTTCCTATTTACTGATGCAAATACAAAAAGGGATATTGATTGGATCTTGATGTTGATTTTTCCATTATTCACATGGACAAGTATAGGTGAGTCAGATATGTGTTTGCTTATGCACAAGCGAAACAAGTATGGGGACTGTTCGTATTTGATGCAAGCAAAAATGAATACAAAACAGTATGGCTTTTGCAAAAACTTTCTGAATACAAGTAAAAAATATTATCATGTTGGTAAATATATGGTTGCAGAAGCAAAAGCTGATAAATGCATGGAATGTAAAATTTATTCTTTATAATTGAATTGACAAGCTGTATGCATAACAAAAGTGAACTTATTCACAAGTGGAGGATACCAAGAGCACTAGATATCAATTGGAGATAAGAGAATATCTTAGTTGGTCACCAATTGCTTAAGTTTTCAGACATTTATCATAAAATGTTTACAATATGTTTATAGTAATAAAAACAGACATTCAATATAATTATCTGTCTGTTATCTAATGAATAAGTGAGCTCTGAAATCTATGCAGAATCTGAGTGGCAATTGCAAAAGTTTGAGAACAATGTTAAATTACAAGGATAACTGCTGGTGTGCCCTGAATCCATGCCTCTCTCTCTCTCTCTCTCTCTCTCTCTCTCTCTCTCTAGTGGTAGGGGTGGTGAGATCAATATTTAAACTTTAGAATTATTTGGTGTTGCAGATGAGCTTACACCTTATTCACATGATCCTATAAGGGGCATGTTATTAAGGAGAAAAATTAAAAAGAATACATGCTTGTATCATAACTTCTGATCCATGTGCCTTGCAAATACTATAGAAGCCTTAAATAGAGCAATTGACATGCACATCAGGACACGCCTGATACACATTCTCCTATAGGTGGAGGCATTTTTTGAAAAGAGGTCAGTGTCACTTGCAAACTCACCTAAGCATGCTTGAAATAAGACCTGGCAGGAGCACCGAAGCAGTTGGGGGCCTGAGCATGTGGAATGGACATAAATGCATTTTTCATAAATTTCTAGTTCGACTCTGAAAAGCCTTCCTGCTCTATTCTAATGAAATATCAAGTAAATTGTCTAGAAAATAAGAGAACTAGTTTTTATATTCTTTATATAGGTCTGGACAACCTTTGAGCTACAAATATCATGCATTTGCAAGAAGGTCATTTTGGGCCTGTTGTTGGTTGGCGGTGTGACTGTAGAAATATGAGGCAAGGTGCCTTGAATGTGTAGTATTTTGTATATCTAATTTGCAATAATTTTGGTGGCAATCATTTGGCTCATTGGACTTGTGCCTGGATTTTATCCTTCTAGGATGCCTGTTCCATTGCAAAATAAACATTTCAGACCATTGCAAAATTATGTTTTTAAGTATTAATATCTTGCTATTGTGTGCTTCTCTTTATACTTCTTGCCCTTTGTTTAATTTTCCATAATAATGTATAATATATGTTGTTTCTCCCCTTCTATTATAAATCATGGTAATGCAAAACTCTTTTGGCCATCATTAATTGGTGTATGTGTTTCAATCCACAGGGTTTCGAAGAACTGATGAATCATTACTTCAAGAAAGTGCTAAAGGTAGACCAAAATTATTTTTCTTGAATTGACAACATTCTAATTTTTATCTAAATTAATGTCATACCCTGCCTATTTGTCATCCAAAATGCTCCCCGAAATGTATATTTCTTTTTCAGATGTATATCTTCAAATTATCAGTAAACACAGAACATACTCTCTGCCGAATGTCAAATGTAAAAGGAAAAAGAAACAATGTATCATGGTGATTAAAAAAAGCTTTATAAAGTTTTTGTTGGTTAATGCATCTTTGCCATGCCATTGTCAACTGTCATTATGTTATTATGTCTTAGTGACTGCATATAAGGCTTTCTAGTATGCAAGCAATCTGATGAAGCATATTTTCATGGTGTATAGTGAGTAACCAGTGCACAATTTTATGCTCATTATCTACTTAGAGAAGAATGATCTCTTTGCAGCATGTTGAGTGAACTTATAGCAGTCCATTGATGCTCAACTTTTAAATCCCTTGTTGAATGCCCAACATGCAACTTTTGGCTAAACATTGTCACCTACGTTTTATATAGCTTGCCACATGAATTATCCTTAGATGACTGGATGTATCATTGCAAATGAGCACCCTCTCTTCTCAATTCCTTGAATTAATCTGGGCATCTTGTCCAAAGGCGTTTTCTTTCTTATATTCATGCTTCTGGTGCATTGGCATTTAAAGAAATTAATATGTAGTCATTCATCTATTCATACTTCTGGTGCAATGGTATTTGAAGAATCTAACTTCACCACTGCACATTATTGATGCAATTCAGTGGAAAATTTATCTAATTTAAATAGGAATAGGAAGAATAACTTTTCGCTTTATGTATCTCTGATTTAGCAACATAATTCTCACTTGTTCCATGTGACTAATTGCTTTACACCTAGTTAGCCCATTTTTCATGGTTGATCAACTCAAAAGTGTCTTTCTATGTTCCTTGCTGACAAGTGGACAAAAACCATCAAAATAGGACTTTAAAAAAAAATATATTCCCTCATTTTTGTTTGAGGCCTACACCCCAAAGGCTGGCAACCCAAGTGAACCTTTGATGCCTATCGGGGCTAGGTGCCCATCACTTATAAGGCATTGTCCCTATGATCATTTGAAACTATCACTCCACAAAACCAAGATCCCCACTTCTCTTTCTGACATTCTCTATCACAAAATACTAATGTCTGTAGCCATCAATGATCTTATTAGGTTTCCTTTGTCTTGTCAATGTTTGGTAAACATGCATCATTCATTTTCATGAACAATTTTTGCCCAACCATTTTTTTGCTTTTTGAAGTTAAAATATCCTAAGCGGTAAAGGATCACTCTCTTCATATGCACACATACATACAAATCCATATGGCTCATCTGGTTGCCAGTCAGCATGGAGTTGGGGCACTTTATTTTCAATGGAGGCCCTAGCCAAATCTTGTCCATTTTCTACCATGGTCTGTGAAGTTCTACCAACTATACCCTTATCCATTTCTTAGTACCATAGTGTTATGTTAAGAGCACAAGCAGTGCCCTGGCCGATCATTGGCATTCTATGTTTTCTTTTTTAAGATGTTGCAGTTGTCTATTAAACACCCTTTTCTGATTTTTAATGAATTTTTTTCCAAACTATATAAAATAATTTTTATGCTACATCTGATTAATATAGATATTTTTTCTAAATCTTACCTTATTCTATAATCTTCTTTTGAATCTTTTCAGGAAGTTGGCTAGATGGTGCAACAGCTGTATGCATTTGGATTTTGGGGCAAACAGTTAGTTTTTGTTTCCTTTATCTTTCTTGTTAATTTGCTATCGTCTTAACCTTCTATTGGATCATCTTGAACAATATGAGTCACTCTTTTTCGCATTTGTTGTTTGAATACTTATATGAGTATTGCTGTCAGAGATTTTTATGGAATACGCATAGCATTGTATGTGTATGCATGTGCAGCTGTTCGTTTGAATTTAAAATGTAGAAAGTAGATCGAGTTTCTCCATTTTTTTTGCAAATTTAAAATTTTTGACACTAGGAAAAAAATCGGGTAAATTATTCAGAATAGTCACTTTGGCTTTTGTTGAAATCATTCTGTCTTGAATTTAGATGTTTATATTGTTTGTGGTGCTTAAATACATTCATTCTTCATAAGCTTAGTTATATTTTACTTAGATTTTATCGGTCAATATTTATCCAATGTTAATTTGTCTAGGTTTTAGTTGCTAATATTGGAGATGCTAAAGCTATATTAGCACGATCATCTTCTGGTGATGGATCCTTGAGTCTCTCAAACGAATCAGGATCTCCATTGAAGGCCATTGTCATGACAAGAGAACACAAAGCCATCTATCCTCAAGAACGTGCTCGCATTCAAAAAGTAAGAACTCTATGTTCTAGTTGGTATTTACAAGTAATAAATTGTCATCCAAGTGATTGTTTAGTATGTTTGTCATTTCTGTCTCAAAGAATTTCCATCTAAAACTAACATTATTAGTGTTCATTTTCATTAGAATTATTCTGCATATGTTTCTTAATCTCTTGGTTGGCATTCACTGTTTATCAGCTCAGGCAAGGAGACATACTGCATAGCTAGTGTTAATTATACCATTCAATTTATAGCATTCTGCTTTGATAACTTGGTCAAAATCTCTATCCTCAAATAGTAAAAACTTATTCCCTATGTCAAGCTGGACTTCCAAGCCTGTTTCAGTCTGACCTGAACAAACAAAACTAGGTCTCTTGTTCTACCTGAACTTCCTAATGTTCCCTATTTTCATGCTATCAAATTTTATAGGCAAAATAAACTTTCTTGCCTTCTGCTTAAAAAAATCTGAACCTTTTTTTTCTGAACATCACTTGTAGATGGTGCACATTTCATTCTTAGCATAAACATTTTTTCCATGTTCTCGTATATATTTTAACACTTCTCTTTTTTTGCTTGTTTTCTAATTAAATTGATTTTAATCTTGTTTATTAAGCTATTGAAAACTTTGCCTAAATGTCCATTAAAAGTCAATGTTTTGTTGTTCCTTTTGTCCTCCCACACTTTCTGTCTGAACTGTCCTTGCAAAAACATGTATTGCAACATGAAGTTTTGCCACCAAGTTGCTCCAATTACAAATGGAATCCTTGTCTGGTTCGCATAAAAAATCTTTATTTTCTGTGTGCTTGCATCCTTATCTGACCTTCATAGTCTATTGTTTCTGTGTTGACCATCAGATTTTTGTTAATGCTTCATCATGTTTTTTGTTTATAATGAGTCTCCGTTATCCATGTAAGATCTAGCAAATTTGAATAAATTGTTTCATGCTTTCTTAAGTTCATGTAAATGTCAATTAACTTGAAGTGGGAGCAGGGAAGTGACAATCATGGTCACACGTAGGAAGCTTCTATTTAAAATCAAATATGAATATAATAATAAAATAACACAAGCATTTGGTGATTGTGCTTTCAAAAAGAGATCACAATGTGTGAAATTGCGGAATCAGATTTTGTGAATACTTACTAGATGTGTTTATTGATAATAGATATACTTGATAGCAGATTGACAGGAGCATCAGAAAGTGATTACAGGTTTATCAACGAGATTGCATTGCAAGTGTGGTAGCCTAGGTCAAATGTTATGGTTACCAACGACAAATTCTAGGCTTGCTAACTATTTAGTAAGATTGCATCTAAAAATATTGATATTAACTGAAAATTTTTTCTTCATTCACTTTTGATTTTATTAATATTCGCTTGATGTTCATGAAATATATGTTGCTTGAAATATATGTTCACAAGATATTCCAGTTTAAGAGGGATTGTCCATGAAATATGTTGTTTGATGTTCATAGTGAATCATGCTTTTATTTTATTTGTTTAGGCTGGAGGTTCTGTTGGCCCTAATGGACGGTTGCAGGGCCGCCTTGAGGTTTCTAGAGCCTTTGGAGATCGTCAATTCAAGAAGGTCGCCTTATGTTTATTTCAATTATTCTTTTGAAGTTTAATACATTATTAAAAAAATCATACTCCCTAGTTCTTGTTTTTTATTCCATTCCGGGTGAGTGACTGTTGATTGTCTTTAAAGAAAGGTAGAGATATTGCTAAAAGATCTGTCATATTTCTTCTAACTTAGATGGCTTCGTGGATGCTCATGGTTTAAGAACCATTCCTTTATGCTGTTATAATCTTGGCTTCAAGCAATAGATATCTTCACACCATGGCAACATAGTTTACCAGTACAATTTTGTTATTCTTTTTGCTTCCTTATGTATGAAATAGAATCTTGTTTGATGTTTAAGTTCACTTGCATATGCTATTCTATTATGGTTTGCTGTGCTCTTTAATCTTCCCCTGAATCTCATACTATATTATCCTTAGTATTCTAGCTTTATAGCAATGGTATACAATAATTTATCTTTTATAGGTAACAAAATATTAGATACAAGAACAAAGCTTAACCTCAACTAGTATTGTATCTAATATATTAGCATGGACAGTATGCGCTGTTAGCTTCATGCAACTAATATAATGAAGGAAGAAGTGGTCTTCATTTTATTCCCTTCACAAGCTAAAACATTGCATTGCTAGCACTCTCCTACGTTTATCTCCTTGGTTTTCTGGTTGAAATATCAGATAGGTATCTAACTTTGATGTGTAAACATATTTTCATGAAAGCTCATGAAAGAGAAAAGCTTTTCTCTGATATATATAATATATCATAGTTCTAAGCATACTTATTGGTGAAGTCCATGAGACTGGAACTGACAACATGCATGTTCCCACTAAAATATGTATGCCATATACTTAAATATTATTCTTCAGGCATTACAATCTTTGATGTCTTGTGGTAGGGGGGCCTATCTGTCACATCTTGGTAGAGTACATGCTGCAGTTCCTCATATCTAGTCATCATTTATTCAATGTTTGAAATATCATGGTACGGTATGCCCATGATATGTCTTGGTATGCGTTGGTACATGGACTTTGGTTTGAATAGGACTTTGGTCATGTTGTATGCACATGTTAGTTCTAAGACCAATATGAAATAGGATTTGTTGCCATTCATGTAATGCTCTATAATATCTACACCAAATTCAAAGTCTTGCTTCTATCTTATGTCCATGATATGTCTTGGTATGTGTTGGTACATGGACTTCGGTTTGAACAGGACTTTGGTCATGTTGTATGCACATGTTAGTTCTAAGACCGATATGAAAAAGGATTTGTTGCCATTCATGTAATGCTCTATAATATCTACACCAAATTCAAAGTCTTGTTTCTATCTTACAAAGTTGAAATATTCAGATTTCTTGATACTCACATAGCAATATATGACTTTATATGTGCAGGTGGGTGTTATTGCAACCCCTGATGTTCATTCTTTTGAAATTACAAAAAGAGAGCAGTTCATCATTCTTGGCTGTGATGGACTGTGGGGGGTATGTGACATGTCCTAGAATCCATCTACCAGTTACAGAACTGTTTTGGTGGCGTATGATGATCGGCTTTAATTTACCTTTTAATCTCAAATGTTGCTGAAAAATTCAGGTTTTTGGACCAAGTGATGCTGTTGATTTTGTTCAGAAACAGCTAGAGGTAACATTTCATGACAGAATTTCAACTGTCTAGCTGTTTTCTTGAAGGATATGGAACAGTTCTTTGTTCCATTTTGCAAGTAAAATACCTCTGTAATTGAACAATGATTTTGAAACGTAATATTTGTGTGCATACTGTTTCATTTATATGCAGTTTCTAGATATTATTTTGTACATCCATGGGACGTTTTGGCAGTTTTTTCTCATTTGTGTGCATACATCTTCTCATGGATGTTAAAAAAAAAAAAAAATGAGGAAGAAGAATAAGGAAAAAAAAGGATGACCACGACAACAACAGAAAAAAAAACAGAAAAGAAAAAGAAAGATATCATAGAATAATCTATATCTTTTCTTAAATGAGATTCCATGTTTGAACTGCTGTTAGATTTTGCCCATCTTATGATGAGAGCTGTGGCATTCTTATGCCCACACTCTTTTTCTCAGCCTACAAAAGAGTGGGGTTCATGTTTGTTGGAATTAGTGGACTGCAATTGTCGGAGTTGCGAGTATATTCCTACTACCTCCTTAGGACATTACATATATGTGCTTTGCTTGTACGTTACAGCTCTAAACTATGGCATGATGTTTGGCTTTGACTTATTGCTAAATTACATGCTAATATAGAATTCTCTTCCAGTATGCAACACTGTGCACTGGTAGTTTTCCTTGGCATTCATTTGGTTTGTGTTCTAAGATTGATCTTTGCTTTGCAGGAAACATCATCTGCGACTACCGCAGCCCGCCGCCTCGTGAGGGAAGCTGTTCGTGAGCGGCGCTGCAAGGATAATTGCACAGCTATAGTCATCGTGTTTAGGCACAATTAATTGATCCATAGCCCATAGGGTGTCGTTAGCGGACAACTTTTTTGTGTGCTGGCTATTTTTGACTGCAGAATGATCGGACCTCCAGGCAATGACCATCTGTTCGGTTTGTAATCCCAAAATGTGCAGTCAGAGAAGTCCATTGCAATTGTATATCAGTGGAGTTTGCTTCCTATTTGATTTAGGGAAGCAGATATCATATGCATATCAGTGGAGTTGTGAGGAGATACTACGTAATATGAGGCAACCGTTACATCCAAGTGTGAGATAGGGAACCCCAAATTGCGTTGTGTTGCTGCTGTGAGTTATTCTCATTATTCAAGCATAGCAGAGGCTCATCGTGTTTCTTGATGTTCATGCTATATTATTATTTGTCGGTTACGCTCTGTTCATGTTTGCATTCAGTTTGTAGGATCGACATAATACGTATTCGTATCCTTGGAAGATGTAAATTTGATATTATCTTATGAACGGTGTAAATAAACTGAGCTCAGGCGAGCTAGGTTTAGCTGAAGTTTGGTCCATTTTGTAATCATGCCGTTCTTGAGTTAGTTCATTTAATTTCAAGCCAAATCATGGCGAGAGGAGGTAGAAAGTAGAAGTGACGGGTTCTATTAATGTTTCTGAAAATCTTATTTGTTTATTAAAACTCGGACGGCTTTATATAATATCGAGTCAGTCAGCTGGAGATGCAATCGTCCGATAGAGATTAGGTTTGATGGGCTGGCCTGAATGAATGCATGCTCCAAACTGCTCAAAATTAGGTCGGACAATAATGCATGCTCCAAACAGCTCAAAATTAGGTCGAACGGGCTGTACAAGACTTCCATATAGACGTTCTACGCGGAAGTCAGCCGAACAGATGGTGGACGTGCGCGTGGAAGTAAATATACGGAAATTAAAATATAGGGATACGTATTTAAAGCCGCTTCCCAACCCCTCCTGGCTCGGCTCGGCTCGGCTCACCTCTAGTTCCTTTAAACCCTCCTGCCGCAGCCGCTCTTCTTCAGAAACAAACAGGGATTGCAATGATTCGTTTCTAAACTTTGACCTAGTCCCGTTACGCCACCTGCCCGATTTCGCATTTGCCCGATGAGGTAAATTCGTTATTTAAAGAGTAGAGAGAGTTTTTAAAGTGTCCCCACGTCGGCCCGAGCTAGGGGCAGCAAGAAGAAAGCGAGGGGCCGCTTCTCCTGAGGCCCAAGAGTGGTGATGGAACCGGCAGCAGTTTCTCCTGAGGCCCAAAGAGTGGTGATGGAGCCGGCAGCAGCAGCAGCGGTGGCAGAGGCAGACCAACTCTTGCACCATAAGCTCCGCTTGACGAAAATACAAAAATCGCCAATAGTTACTCGTCAAAAGCTCTGACACTGAGAACACAAAACCCCATTCACTAGATCCAAAACCTCGGCCATCAGTACATTGATAAATCTCATTTGCCATTAAACATAAGATCGATAATTTCCATAAAAGTTAGCTCAAAGATCAGATCTACAATAAATTCCAAGTAACAAAATAATATATCAACTTTGATTAGTCTGTATGCCTACCCAAAACACCATTAAATAATAATCAACTGGTTATTCAATGCAAACAACCATAAAGAACCACGTGCATTACAAGATAACAAAATCCTCCTGATGCACCTGTAATGGACAATGATAATGGCTCGATACCCATAAGAGGAGCAGATTGGCAATGCACGGGTGCCAGCACTTCTAATTCTTCGAGTAAAAGTTGCAGCACGTAATATTTATCGGCACCAAGTTGCTGAAACTCTCACTTCGAACATGACGAGATCTTCAGACTTGCAATCCATTCAACCAAAGGGATCTATCATCCACACATATTGAGCATTATATTGGACGAAGATGATTCAATTGCTCATCGTGTCATCATACAGCAGCAAGCAACAATCCAGTTTGTCCTGCAAAATACATTGCATGTTTGACCGATTCAAGCCTAGCCTTCCATTTTTTTCTTGATAATTTAGACTAGCAATGGATGATATATCCTACATGTTTGTTCTCTCAAGTGAAAAGAATCGTCAAATTTGAATGGATCAAAAACCATGAAAAAAATTGCTTTGATTATCAAAAGAATGTCCACATCAAACTATATAATCAAATACCAGAAAGCCCTCCTAATACAAAATATAAACCCCAACAATTAGGTTCTAGCATATCTACCATCTGCACATTAATTAAAGCAATTCTTATAAGAATGTAAAATGTTTCAGAAAGCTTGATGCGTGTCATCTATCATGTCTCAGAATGAGCTAGCCATAAAAAGCAACAAAGAGATACCAACGCATGCCAGTGGCAAATATTGAACTCTGAAGTTATAAGTGGTCCATATGAAGCCATTCAGTCCAAAACTAGTACAGATTGGATCGCATATTTCTCGATGAATAATGACTGTTTCTGATGTAAGTTCGAAATTGGCTCTTTGAAAAATGCTGCACCATGCATAGGACTGGTGCAGCATGCCTTAATCAGATCTGTCATCAAAAAATGTCATACCACTACTTGCTTCAAGTTGGCTTATGCCTAATTCATCCACAGCTTGAGCACCCTATCCTTTCCACCAGATGCTACCTTTTCGCCATCAGGACTCCAATCCACAGCAAAAACCTTGTCAAAAGGCAGATGAAAAGGAAAGGAAAATGATTGAATTTAGAACTTCAGCATTTATCAGCTCAGTCAGATTTCTTGTAAAAGGAAATACCTCATCTGCATGGCCTGGAAGGTCTTGCTTCAGTTTATTTGTTCGGATATCCCACACCTACATAATAAACCACCAGTCGAAACAAAATTATAGTGCAAGTGGAACAAAGTATGCTAGATCATACCATAATTCTACTACATAATCATTTCAGTGGAGCAACATATGCCTTCAAAACAGATGTTGAACCAATTGACCTTGGAACAAGAAGTCAAAAACAACATTTTAAATCGGAAAGCATATACCAATGTGCCTAAAAAGAATCAAGCTTCAAGAAAAAGCAGCAAGTTCGGAGCAAAAAAGATTCATAAAGAAGCCAGCGATTAAAGAGATTTCAAAAGATGAAATCAGAACTGTTCATAGTTACAGCTGAACTTGTATTTTGCCAGAGCATGAAATAAGCACATGGGTTCTTCATGGAAAAACAATAATCTGGCCAACCATAATAGAGGCTAAAGCCTACATGCTAATGATACCTAAAGATACCTTTAGAGTCGAATCCTTGCTCCCACTTAGTAGAAGCCTACTGTCAGCTGACCAGCTATGCCATGAAAATGGGAAAAATGTCAGCAAATCAGAGAGCAGAATGTAAGAGAAAAAAGAAAAAGTCAGGCAAAAAAAGAACTATGCAAAACCTGATCTGGTATACAGGCCCAACATGACCTCGGAAAGATGTGACAAATTTCCCTGTAATTCCATTCCACAACTTGACAGATTTGTCAAAGGATGCACTAGCCAACCACTGCCCATCTGGAGAGAAGTATACATGGTTTACAAGCTGCAAAATATATAAATCAGCTGATTTTAGAAATGTTAACAAGAACATAAAACTAAGAATAAAGCAAGACCTACACTCGATATGCTAAATACTCTAGTTGGCCAACAGCACCAAGAGTAAAACAGAAATCATAACTATTGCAACAATTCAAGGTAATTTAGGTAAACAAAATGTTTCATTATAAACATGAACCAGAATTCATATACAGATCTGAAGAAAGTTGAAAATTTTGGAGTGAATCAGGTATCTAAATTTTTGAATGCAGCTCTTTAATTCAAGAATATACTTTTTCTATAAAGAATTTTTGGGCACAGTTTTTGAACTTTTTTGTTTTTCATCAAAGAAAGGAAAGAAATAATGCTAGAACAGTTAATAAAAACTTTACATGAAGATCGTATAAATTTGGTCATTAAATACATCCATAAAGATGAAGAAAAATGACATCATATGCACCTGTTGATGACCAGTCAGGCGAGCTTTGGGATGCTTACTGATGGCAGGTTCCCAAAGAATCATTGTGAAATCATCAGAACCTGAAACCAGTCTCTCAGGAGCATTACCTTTCATTTTGTTGTATCTTGCAAGAGCTGCCTAAAATAAACAAAAAAGATCAATCAATTGAATATCAGATGGGAAATATGATGATGAATGCTAATCTATGCATGCCAAACATGATTCTGATTTTCAAAATTGAGGGGTAGCATCAGTAACTTATGGATAATAATGATGGTACACTTTCCATCAAAATAATAATAATAATAATAATGGTACACTTAAACAACAGAGAAAATCAGGCAACTAATCCCAACAAGGTTTTCTGTACAGAACTGTATCAGCTGGTACAGCACATGCCATACAGTACAATTAGGGAATGGGTACCCAGTACACCCCCAGTACCAGTGTTGATACCAAGTGATGTACCATACCAACAATTGGTATCGGGTGTGCTCTGGTTGAATATTGGTATTGGCATCAAAATTGGTATGTAAAATCTTGATCCCAACATTAGGTTGTGTTTGATTACATATGGCCTGAAAGAAAAACTTCAATAAAGCTTGAAAAAGAAGAGAGACAGACAATTAAGAAACTCTTGTTGAGTGGTCACATCAAGAAAAGTGATGATAGTTGTATTAACAATGTGGTTGCAGTGAATGGTAGCAAAAATGCAGTGGCATCAATGGGGCAAAAATAGTGTTGTGTGGTGGAGATGGTGGCAATAACAGTGATAATAGTAGCGAGAAAGAGTGGCGTTAGTAATAATAGCATTTTCAGTTATAGAGATAGCAAATTAGCAATTATAGAAATGATGTTAATGGCTATATATAGCTGTGATACCAGAGACAAACAAATTCCTCATTGCCATGGAACTTGTCAACTCCTGAAATTTGAAAAAAGAAATTTCCACATGCATGAGATTAGAATGCATTATGTTTTTCCAAAATTTTAGCATGTGGCACAATATATTTCCTTGAGCTTTTCCCAGCATATTTTTTCCTTTTTATTTTCTCCACGCAACCAAGGGAAGATAAGCTTATAGTTTCTTCTCTCCATTCTCTACTGCTAAGGACAAGCTTTAGTTCACAATATAGAGAAGGGAAAATATCATCTGTCCAAAGAAAAACAACTGTGCCAAGAGGATAGAAGAATGCAAAAAAGGGAAATCATAAGAAAGGCCATAGGCTGCCAAGAAAGAGGATGCCAAGTGATTGATGCTTCATTACTAGATCTATTCACATCTCCCTTCATTGACTGAAATTTCTACAAGAAATACTTCCCTAATATCTTTTGCTTTGATTTGAAACTTTGGTCCTTGTTTCATCCCTAATATCTATTCAAACTTTGTTTAAGCTTCACTCCCCTTTTTCATTTGTTAATTTCTATTCCCTTTTGAAATTAGCAAATACAAGCATCTAGTTTAGCATCTTGTTTTGCACTAATGTTTTAATGATCTATCTCATCAATTTGTCGCCTATGACTGCCAAGTTCATCCTACAAGTACAGGGCATTCCATTTGCTGCTTTAAGAAACATAGATTTAGCAACTGTTAGTTTAAAATGAATAATGAATTTGACTATACAAGAGTGTGGCATCCAATAGTCTTCAATTACAAATAGAAAAATAAATCAACAATGTCCTATAAAAACATCAGAATTTACAAAGAGTACCTCCTTCATTTCCTCTGGTGAAGAATATGTTTTTCCTGTATGATCAAATGCCCCAGTCCGGAGAATATATTCAGTGCTCAAAGCAAGGGAATTTACCCAATGCCCATGGCCCTGAAATCCACCATTCAATAGGTAACAATCTAATGCTAAATCTATAAATGAAGCAATATAAGTTTATAATTTAGATTAAACCAGCAGTGTTTGACACTGGGTAACAAGACAAAGCACAGAAATATCTATTTCAGAGAACATATGCAACACCAAGAGCCACTAGCCAAGTACCTAGTTGGAGTTACAAGTATTAAACAGCAAAATGACATGGAAAGATTACATCTATTGTTATTTATAAATTTTCTCAAGAATGCTCATTGTTACCAACAAGGTTTGAAAACAGCAGCCAGGATATATCATACATAGACAAAGGTAGTTTGAACAACAGTAGTTAAACAATTCTAATACTAACTTGAAACATATAATTCTCAAGTCAACTTTAACAACAAAAAATGTCAACAAATCAGGATACTAAGAAAAACGATACAAAATTGTAGTAAAATACTACTAGAAATCCAGCAAATAGCAATATTCATATCAGTTCATTGTTGCAAATCAAAATGAGTCAACAACTAGTCTTTATTCATTATCAATGCAAGCATAAAGACATTACCTTCAATTCACGAATCAACTTCCCTTGAGAAGTTTCCCAAACTTTGATTGTGCAATCCTGAGAGCTGCACAAGTTACATTGAAAATTTCAAACTTCACCCACAGTAAGATCACACAAAGCTCCCTCTAGAAGTTATTCTAAAGGACTGGTCTATTTTCTTTTTTTCTTTTCTTTTTTTTTTGTTGGGGGGAGGGGGGCACAATATTTGTGAAAAGTCAGAACTGAAAGTTGAGATGTAGCCACAAAATGATCTAGAGAGAATTCATAAATACTAGAGCATAAATTAATCCTTCTACTCTTGAAACGTCGATGGAGACAACATATAAAAAATCCACATTTTGATTTCTTCTATCCAATCAAGGTTAGGTGAACCATTGTAAACCAGCACTTCAGGCTGAACCGGTCTAGAATTGAGATAGTTCGGCCTCCTAGTTCGGGCCAAACTGAGCCAAACCGTCCTAAAATCAGGATGGTTTGGCCTCTTATAAATCGTCCCAAACTGCCCATATCGCTCCCGTATTTGCAACCGGACCTTCCAATTCAGCCCAGTATAGTGATGGGCACGAGTAAAAGCCTCCTAATCCACCTAACCGGTCTATCATTAGTTTAGTATGATACACATCGTATTGAACTATACCAACTTGATACTAGTACAACATCGATACCTGGTACAGCAAACCTTGTGTCTAACTTTATTTAGATGTTTTGAAACCAATTATTTGACATGAAAATGCCAAAATGACTTGCTCTATAGAATCTATCAAATGATTAAATATCAGTTTTGCCTGCCACCTCTAACAGTCAACGAATGATGAATTAGATGGAGTACATGAAAAGAAAAGGTAAGAATAAAGAATTGCAAAAATAAAATTATAAACTAAATAAATTAAATAGTCATTGCACTTAAGGTCTGTCATATTGTTTGTACTGTACCAATAAGGTATTGAAACAATACCGAGTTTCGATTTGATATAAGTTAAACTAATCCGAACCAACACACACCATCCGATTGGTACCCAAACTGCTCGGTACCGAATAGTTACGAGTGAAAAAAGAATAACACCTTGTCTTGGTATGGATGCGTACTATATCGTATCAACCCATACTAGACCATACCGATACATTCAAGACCAATTTTACAGACCTCGATCACAGGATAAGCTACGAACTTGTATTGCAAAATTGCCAAATTTGCAATTTCAAAATTTTTTTAGGTAATTGTAAACCATAGAAATAAAATTCACAATCTTTGAAGAGTCAATGGTAATCAAGATATTACCTTGTGTAAATCATCCCGTCACCACCCCATTTTACACAGGTCACTGCCAAAGTGTGACCTGTAAGGCAAATAAGGCATTTCCTCAAAGAAATATCCCAAATACGTGCATCCCCATCCTTACTGGAACTCACAAAGCGGCGACAAGGCGCTTGCAGGTGTACGGGCTCCCAAGATATACCAGTAATCCACTTCTTGTGGCCCTAAAATGTGAAAAAGAAATAGATACATATAAATAATAGACAAACATATGCAAAAAATGCTAATAATCCTGACCTATGTCCACTAAAATGTTAATATCTAAAAGCAAAACAGACTCCACCAGATCAGACTTGACAGGGAAAAATCATCACCTCTGATGAGTCCAAAAAATGGACAAAAGTCAAACTGATTTCAAGTCACATATAAAAATAAACAAATAAACCAATAAACCAATATGTAAATACTAAGTAAAAGTTGTACATGTACCTACAGTTTCTCAGAGATTGTGGTACAATATTTTCAGAACAGAATTATTACACAAACTTATAGAGGAGCCTTTCAACTGCATAGGAGTTCAAATGTGTGGATAATGCATGAGACAGTAATTTTTCCTCAAGGAACAGAAAAATACTTTGATTTGGAATCATTCCAATTAAGAATCTATATGGTAATGTACAATTCTACCCTAACATCCTAACATGATATGGTTTAGATCTCAAGCAGAAGTAAGAAGATCCAACTGCTGGTCCCATTTTCAAAGAAAATATTAAGATCAGAAAGCAGTTTGCTTGCAAATCTTGAGTCAAAGAAAACAGAAAATCCCTCCAACAGTGATAGAAAAATAAAAAGAAAACAAATACGAGAGACAAGGAGAAATGGTAGAAGGTAAATAGATGAATAGGAGTAAAGAGAAATGAGAAAGAGGGGATTACAATCAATGTATCTTCAAAAGAAAGAGGGGATTACAGTCAATGTATCTTCAATACTTCCCTTTTTCTAATTAAATAGTTAGGACAACCACTTTGTGATTGGTCAAATAGCTAAAATACCCTTTACTTACAATTTAACAATGGACCAAACGTGAGGCAACAAATAATTATCAGTCCAATTACTTCTTAAAGATCTAATGGACCAATAAAAGGAAATTAATGTGATCATAGAGCAATAACGTCTACCATCCCCTTAAATTTAGTGCAAAAGAGTCTCACATGTTATGCTAAGGGCATGTTACCCCAGCATCTTGCATGCAGCTTAGAGAACTATGGTCGCCAAACTTAACATAAGAAGTCACAGTGTATTTAGTCTACAACTCTACATGCATCTCTTATAAAAATGATACCCTTCTTTCATATGTCCCACTCTCTCATTAAGGATTTAGCTATCAGCAATGAAGATAGCAGTCTTGTATCCATACATTACTTTTGTAAGTTTACTAACTCTGGAGTCTTAAAACCACATCACAAGTGATGTGGGCTGCCACTTTTGCATTCAGATATGCCATGAGATTATATCTCTATGCTTCTGTCCAGAACAAAGATTACATTAATAAATCTTCTGTCTAACGGAGATTAAACCCAACTTAATCAGAGTACCTCTCATTATTAAGACAACAATTAGAAGTATGCAGACAATAAGTTAAGAACAATCAACTATACAGACTTACAATAAGTGGACCACCAGACTGCTTCCCGGTTTGTGGGTCCCATGTTAAAAGTTCTCCAGCCTTGCTACCACTCACAAGATGTTTACCATCTGGTGACCATGCAATATAGAGCACCCAATTTTTATGGCCTAAGGAAAATAAAACAAGATAGTGTTAGGACAATTTGAAATTCAGTAACAACTGAAGATCAAAATTACAGGTGTATGCATTTTAGTTTAGGTCCTCCATGAATGCACTTCAATAAAACTTAATTGAAGGACGGACTCCAACATCCATGAGCAGAAATTTATTTAAGGTAATTACCAGCAGTCACAACAAATGTGAATCCTTTGAAAGAATTATAAAAGTTTCTACATTAACAACTTAAAGAGAATGAAAACATAAAATTAGTTAATGGGTGTCCAATAATGAAAAAACAATAAATAACTCTTCAATGAATGGTTATGATTCAGATAGCAGTTGCAGGAGAAGCACAAAATGTTATTAGGCAATTTTGATGACAAAATAGCTTTCCTTGTATCTTGAAAATGAGTTGTGTGAAAAATCCAGACGCTCAGGTTGCTATACCAACATGATAGCCAGAATCTAGTGCACATGCTTATTCTAGCTATGTGTATGCTTTGACGTTTGGACAAAAAATGCATTTTATGACTGAAAGAAAGAGAAGCTGGGTAAACATTGACATATTGTTGTCAGCTTTGCATTTATAAGGGAACTTCCGAGTGCAATTTAACCTCAGAAATCTTCATGAAAAATTTGGTCAGACATCAATATAAAAAGCTTTACTAATTTAGTACAAAAAAAATCCCTTCCATACAATCCATAAGAAAATTGAACAGAAGCACAGATAAATTTAAACAAATATTTCCAGCAATAGAAGAAGGAAATTGAAAGTCAGTATTTAGAGTTCTGAAATCGATCCATTTAGGGCCAAAACAGAACAGTTTTTAGCTAAAACCTAGCTGAAACTAACCCCAGCATCTCAGTTGGTCTTGGCCAAGACTGACCAGTTTCAGTGATTCAGTCAAACTTGGGTAGTTTCGACCAACTTAATCACTGGCTAAACCTAACCTAGACGATATTTTTACTTAATATTTTAGTATTTACTGTCATTTTTTAGTTCAAACAGGCTGATCAGGTCAGATTCAGGCAAAATCTAACCTCCCACCCCTGCCAAAAAAAAAAAAAAAAAAGGGATAATTTTTGGTATTTTCCATTGGTTTTGGTCCAAACAGATCAGTTTCAGTCCAGATTCAGTGGATTAGGCTAGTTTGGCCACTGAACAAAGTGACAATGGATGCTATGTCTGCTCAATATTTTGGTATTTAGAATAATGCTAAGGTCATCTTGTCATTTCTGCTAAGCATATTTCTACGTTTTAAAACTCAAATGGGTCAACCAGGTGGCTCACCAAACCCATCACCTGTCACTTCCAATCGGTAGAGTCAAACAAGAAACCAAAATTTTGGATTATCATTCATTTGTTGTCCCAAGCAATTCAACTGTTCGAGCAGCCCATGTTAGGGGTGGCAATGCATGTTGCCATGTCATATTCGTGTTGTGTCCAAGCTAGAGTATAACAATATATAGATCGACATGAACATGACAAGATTAATTAATCATGTCAAAAATTCCACCACAAACATGACTCCATTATTAAACAGGTAATACAATGTGACGTGCGTAACCCATTTAATAAATAGAACGTATTGGATTGACACAATACGTCTCGCTTAACAACTCATTTAACATAAATAGACATGACTTGCTTAACAACTCACTTAACATGAATACACTTAATGTTAACTTGTTGCTTCATTTTTTTAATATAAAAATATATACTTTCTAACATAATGCTAAATCACATCAAAAATTCATCAATAAAATTGAATCATTTAAACTAAACAAGGATCATTGTCTAAAAGAATGAAAACATAATCAACTTTAAATTAATCGGATTATAACCATATCATTTTTGACTAGACACGATATAATTATTTCATGTTATAATCATATCGACACAATTGTAACACGAACCCACTTAAGGTCAACTCAAACCCACTTATTTTGTAGTGGGTTCGAGTTGTGTTCGTGTGTCATATCTAAATTTGCCACCCCTAGCCTAAGTCAAACTAGTGTTAACCTGTTCAAGTCACTATATAGAGGATGAGGAACAAAACATAAAAACAAAATAAGAGAAAGTGAAAGTTATATTAGGATTCAATGCCCAAGTCCCAGCCCTAAAAAGGACACATCCTTGATCTCCCTTCTCCTAGCCTTTAGCCATTATCACAAGTTGCTGAAGAAGCACCCATCTCTCCTCCCTCTTAGTCGTGCTGCAAGCAAAGGAAGCCACCCGCTGTTCTCACCTCGTGGGAGTCCTCCACTCTTTCTTCTTCTTCGTCTTCTTCTGATTTGTGGACTTGTCAGGAAGGTTGATCTTTATATTCAAGATTCCAATTTCTGGAATCTTATCAGCTATCAGTTTTAGATTGGGATAGGATAGGCTACAACACATAAAAAAGAGGGATAAAAAGACTAAGGACAGAAGAAAGAATTTGTAGAACTAGTCTGGACTAAGGTTCTGGCTTGAGATTGAGTCTTTGAAGTTCCTTGGTTTCTAAATAAGCTAGGCCCAGAGTAAGCTATTGCCATCATTTGTTGATGAAGGCCCAAACTTAAGCTGTGCCACTTCCTTCAACCAAACATAACCTTATTTGAAACGTCAAAACAGCAGAGTTTGAGGGGCATCATTAGTACACTGCAAAAGCAGAAGCCAAAGTTCGTATTGTCTTATGGAACATGCCTGGAAGGTTACAGATATTAGGAGTTACAAATTAGATAAGATATTAGGGACTACAGAAAGCAAGCCTCCTGGTCAACATTTGCATTGATAAGAAAAAATCAGAAGAGTCAAGCATCTTATTAAATGATAACAAACAGGAGTTGAAAATAGTTACCCAAAAATTATAGGATGTTCTATAGAACATTCATAAATTAAAACAAACCAAATATGCCACAGCTTCAGAGAAAAATTAGGAGCACTTGCAGATTTAAAACTGGGAGAGTGACATACCATAGCACGAAGAAAAAATATCATGAAAGAAATGATCACCTGAGCACGTGAACAGTGGAGTCTGTGTGTTGAGGTCCCATAATCGTACAGTGGTGTCACCAGAACCACTGGCCAAATTTCGTCCATCAGGACTGAAGGCAACAGATAGCACAGCTTCTGTATGGCCTGCAAATGCAGGAAAGCAAAACAAAGATGTTACCAATTTGAAATCACAGTACAACAAAAAAAGGTTTAAGTGAAAACATATGGTAGCCAAATAGTTAGAACTAATCCATCAGTACATCAATGTGACAAAGGCTTGGAAGAAAAGGCATCTTGTTCTGGTAAAAATTGAAATCAATATCAGATCAAAACTTGCACGCAAGCAATTGAATGGAGGCGACAGAAATATTCAGTAAATCATGATCCTTTTTTTTTGTTAGGGAATCTCCATGCTCAATAAAATATATTGAGCAAACTAATAATCATTACAAGTTTTTGTAGCAGCTGAGCATATGATAGTTTAACAAATTTTGCTTATCAATGAGGAAATATGATAAACCCACTGACTTCTGTCATAAAAAAACCTTGACACATAAACATACTGGTTAAGAAACTACATGAAACAATTATCAAACAAAAAAGCTTGAAATTGAGTTTAAAACGAATGCTATTCATTAAGAAAAGCAAAGTCTACATTGAGGGCTCACTAACCACTTGACACCAAGGCTCCAAAAGCTTGAGTTGTTGGTGAGTGGGTTAATAACATATATCAAGTTTAACATCCTTCCTCATGTGCAGCATAGAGCATTTACCTAGCATTTTTTTATATTCTCCATCTCTGTTCAAAAATGCAGATACTTCTAAGCTGACATTGCATTGCTTTTATAGTTGGTAACATTTAGAGCTAGGAAATTTCTAGGCCAAAAAGTAAATGTGCAAATTCAAGTAGCAATAATAATTTGTCTTATAAAACTCTGAGACACCTATTATCTTTCTGTATTCTCCCTCAAAAAGTCAGGACAAAAAATGCTAATTTATATCCATGTATATAGCATCACTTTTGCAGAAATGTTATGACTCTTGCATGCCATTGCTTTCATAATCACCAGAACTTAAACATAGGAAACACTTAGACTGAAAGATTAACATGCAAACATAAGTACCAGCAATTGTTGCTGAGCAACGATTGATGGGACGGATTCGAAAAATAGCTTGTGGTTGGTAGACTATGCATATAACCTTCTCCACCGAAACTGCAGAAGTCACCCATACAAAATCAGCAAAATGAGAAACAAATGATCACTTTAATGTACAAAACTTTCATCCCAAAAAATAGTGTAAAAAGCCACTCCATTTAGATGATATATAAGCAGCTGCACACCTTTGTTCTTCTGCAAGTAAGACCCCAGCTGAACGACAAGCTCCTGGTCTGATATGTAAAATGCATATGGCAACTTCTCCTCCTGAAAGAAACAAAGAAGACACACTTGAGCTTCTTTTTTTAGGAGTTGAAGTAACCAATTACAGATGAAAAGTTTGAATTAAGAAGAAGCAAAAAAAAAAAAACAATGCATTCGTTTAAAAAAAATAATTTTCTTTGAATCTGAATTCAAGAAAAGCAAAAGAAGATGATGGTCAAGATTACATTGTTAAGAAGCTTGTTGACAATTTCCTGCAGCTGGGGTGGACCAGCATTTTGCGGGAGATAAAGCGGAGCACCGAGTGGCTTTCCTTCAGCATTTGTCAGCAGACACATCACACTGTTATCGCTCATCATCTCCCTTCCTTCAACCTCCGCCGCCATCTGTCTACCAAGTAATTGACATCGTTTAATCCTAGGCTCTAAACAACACCTTTCCGCCAGTTGAAACTCGACATAAAACTATAACTATTTCTACCAAACGTATAGAAAAAGAACAAAGTTTTACTCATTGAACAATGAGATGATGAAGCATAAATAATTATAACAGACCAGGCCAAAGGCAGAATATAAACTTCGCAAAAAGTCTAGTTAATCCAAGCTAAAAACTAGCAGCTAACTTTTTGATTAAAAAAATATATTACAGTTTGGGGGAATTCATCCGGTCCGAGATGGAAACCAAAAACCCTTATGATTAAAACCCTAACGCTGGCTGGTTTGTATATGGACGGAATAGACTACCTCTGATGACAACAGCGGATGATGATGGGATTGGAGGAAGCAGATCCAAAATCCTGCTACGAGCTTAGTTTCCTCGTCCGGAAGATACCACAAAGTATCGACGAGCGAGAGGGTGGCGCGAGATTGGCGGACTCCCACGAGAGGGCAACGCAGAGTAAAAATAAAACCGAGACGGGCGGCGGCTGGAGGAAAGGAGAGGCGCGAGTGCGCACCTGGACTTGGGCGCAAGGGAAGGCTGGCCAGCGTGCGGTTTGGGTGGGTCGAGTCAGGTCACCGGCCCATAGCCGCAGCGAGCACCGGCCTAAAAGGAACAACGCGCGGGCTCTATTTTCATTTCAATTTTATAAATCTTCCTCAAAAAAAAAAAAAAAAAAAACCATTTTTATAAATAAAAATAAAACAAAAAATTTAAAAGTTGGGGAATATTGTTTATGAACTAATTTATAAAATAAACTATCGCTTCATTTCTTGACTTATCTTTATTTTTTTATTATTGTAAATGAGATTTATACTAAAATATAATGTATGTTGCTACGAGTCATGAGTTGTTTAAATTATACATATCATACAAATTTTTAATTCGTGGAGTAAAAAGAGAAAAAGAGTTTTTTAATCTAAGAAATAACAATATTTTTTTAAAAAAAAATATAAAATCTAAAAGGAATATTATTTTTGAAATTAAAAATTAATAAATTAAATAAAATTCTTTTAAGGATAGATTCTCATTGAATGATTTTTCTTCATTGAAATAATTCATATTTAAAAAAATAAGCTTGCATTAAATACCATTAAATATAATTGATTTTTTAATACCATTAAATGAAATTGGACATAGGGAATAGGAAAAAAGATCCGGTCTACTTTCTTTGTTCATTGTATTAACTGGTTATATGCTTGTTCAATGCACAAACATTGCTTTGATTTTAATTTTAAAAAATAAAAAAAGGAATATTATTTATAGACTAATTAAATAAATTGATCTATTACTTCTTTTTTTTTTGCTTAACTTTATTTTTCAACAATTTTATATAAGATCTATGCTAAAATATAATGCATTTATACTAAATTTAAATAAATTATTTTGAACCATAAGTTGCTTAAACTACACACATCATAGAAATTTTTAATAGAAATAACTCCAGCTCACCTAAAGTTTTATAAAGTTAGAGAAGAATAGAGTTTTTTTAATCCAAAAGATAAGTGTATTTTTGAAAAAAAAATATAGACTCGAAAAGAAATATGACTTTTAAAAAAACTAAATTAATAATTTAAATGAAGTAAAATTCTTTTAATGATAAGATCATAGTAAGCTTACTAATATTTTTTCATCATTTTTAATGAACTTTCTTCATGAAAAATTTTAACAATTAAAAACTTGAATATTTTCAGTGACTGAAAACAATGCAACCCTATTTAAATAAAAATAATGAAATAATATTATCAATGATTACAGAATTAATATGGAACAGTGGGAAGATATGGTTTGATTAATAGTTGAAATAATCTATATAAGGAAGATGAAAAAAAAATTTATCTGTATTAAATATTATTAAACAGAATTGAACACATAGCAATAGCAATAGAAGAGAAAATATGGTTTATCAACTTTACTTAATAGTCATGTACCTGTGAGTTGCATCGGCTATTTTTTAAATATTAATTACTTTTATAACATTATTTTTAAAAAACTTAAAGAAAAATATTTATTATCATGATATAAATCACTATAAAAAATTTAAATTTTTTTTGAATTAAATAAAAAGTACTTCTACTGTTTACAAAATTTATTACCGTAGCTATTTACTAGATAGTGATTCTGATTAGCCGGTTAAAACTGCAAGTTATGTAAAAAACAAAGAAACATCTCTTAATTTCTATATAAATACTTTATTTATAATTTTACATCCTCACATACTGCACCACTCTACACCCCTCGTTCTGCTCCACTGCCGTGAAATAATCCTTAGTCCTTGGTATAATAGCAATTTTGAAGGACCTATTTTGTCACTGCCAAGGAAATGCTCAAGCATTGGTGGAATTAAAATTTTAAAAATAAAAAAAATTAAACCTTTTAAATTAACTAATATTTAATTTAAATTTTAAAATTTTTATATGTTTTTAATGTACCATTCATTTAAAAATTCATAAATAAATAAAATGCATCTATTAGTAAAAAAAATTCTAAATTTAAATAGCTTTCATATTTTTAAAATTGAAATGCATAAATAAATAAATAAAATAAAATGCATACCAGGAAACTATGAGACAAGTAATGATAGTGTATACATAATAGTTTAGATAAGAAAAAGCTAGAAAAGAGGGAAAGAAAGGTTAAACACATGGCAAAGAAAAAGATTTTTCAGCTTTAAATGCATTGAATGAGGTTTGATACGATGCACCCACGATGATTTAATTTAAATTTAAAAAATAAAAATAAAATAAAAAATTAAAAATATTTTTATAGGTTAATTTTATATATTAATATATTATTTTATAAAATAATATGAAAAATATAAATTTTACAATCGCAAGGGTGCTGACTTATTTTAAATTTAAAAATAAAAATAAAAAAATTTAAAAATTAGAAATATTTTTGATAGACCAATTTTATGGATTGGTCTATTATTGTATAAAATAATATGAAATATATATATTTTTTATAATCACATGGGCATTGATTTGATTTAAATTTAAAAAATAAAAATAAGATAAAATATTTTAAAATTTAAAAATATTTTTATTGATAAATTTTATAGATTATTCTATTATTCTATAAAATAATATGAAATATATAATTGTTATAATTGCAAGGGCTTAAAAATTGCATTGGCCTAATTTAAATTTCAAAAAATAAAAATAAGATAAAACTTTTGAAATTTAGATTTTTTTTTTGCGCTGATTTGATTTAAATCTAAAAAGCAAAAATAAGTTAAAATGTTTTAAAATTTAAAAATATTTTTATAGATAAATTTTAAAGATTGATCTATTATTCTATAAAATAATATGAAATATAAAATTTTTATAATCACAAGAGTGCTAATTTTATTCAAATTTAAAAAACAAAAATAAGATAAAAAGTTATAAAATTTTGAATTTTCTTTTACTGATTTGATCTAAATTTTAAAAATAAGAATAAGATAAAAGTTTTAAAATTTAGAAATATTTTGTATAGATAAATTTTATATATTGATCTATTATTCTATAAAATAATATGAAATACATAACTTTTATAATTGCAAGGGTGTTGATTTGATTTAATTAAAAAGGACAAAAGTTTTAAAATTTAGAATCTTTTTTAGAAATATTTTTTATGAACAAATTTTATAAATTGATCTATTATGCTGATTTGATTTAAATCTATAAAATAAAAAAAAATATAAAATTTTTAAAATTTAGTATTTTTTACATTGATTTGATTTAAATTTAAAAATGAAATGAGATAAAATATTTTAAAAAAGAGAAAATTTTTATAGACTAATTTTATAAATTGATCTATTATTTATAAAACAATATGAAATACATAATTTTTAAAATAACTTTAAAATTTTATATATTTATATTTTAAAATATTTTTTAAGCTCTGACATTAGCTCGATCATCCGTAATTATATATTAGATTCATGCTTTTACCTCAGGTTTACCATCTAAGATGGAAAGGTGGTCTGTCTGCGTGAATCTTTCATTTAATTGTTGATATCTTGATGCAGTATGGTGCCATAAAAGAAAGAATATAAAAGGGCAAACTACGTAAGAAAAGCCTTTTGGTTTCAATAGCGAAAACATTAGAATGAAAAAATTATACATTTAAAAGCATTAAATAAGGTTTGATATATGGTAATAAAAAAATAAATATTTTTAACTTTACTATATTATATTAGATTACAAGCCTATAATCTCTAAAATGCACTGCAATTAATTATGCTCCTTTAATAAAAGAGGATAGAATCTACGGTAACATAAATCGGATAACAATTTTTTCATCTAAAAAGGAAAAGAAAGAAAATCAAGAGAAAGAACGTAGCACTAGCTAAGAAAAAAAATAAAAAAGAACAAAAAAAAAAAAGGAAGAAAATAAGAAATCATGGGAGGGTGAGGACATTAGAACCAAGTAAAGAGAGATGGATTATTTAAAGCGGAAGAAGAGAAAATTTGCTAAAAAAGCTAATTTTTTTTTGTCTTTCTTTTAATTAATGTTATTATGTGAAAGAAATAGAATATTATCATGTAGCAAATGAAAAACTTACTTAATATTTTACTCATCAGGTTAATTCGCACTCCTGTCATAAAGTTTAATTTTTTTAATATACTATATAGATATTAAAAATTTTATTTATTTCTATATAGGTCGGCTGATTGGATTAAAATTTACAGAGTTGTGGCCTTATTTAAAATAAGGATTAGAACTTACAGCTGGACGGTCCATTCACTCAAATTTCCATTCGAGTGAAATAAACAATAAAAAAAGTAAACATTATTTTCTCAAAAATTGATATTTGTATGATAAAATTTTTAAAACTGCCATAAAAAAAAAAATAATACTGTTTCTAAATAGTCATAATTCTTTGTGTAGCAGCTAAATTTTTTGTTTTCCAATCTTTTATTCTCACATCATTAATACCTTAAACTTCTATGGAATAACCATGCTAATCCTTTAAGACCATCTTTAAACTAAACTAATCAAATAAAGGATACAAACCCAACACATCAAATAAAACATGGATTACAAAGCAAAATAAATAAATAAATAAATAAATAATAATAATAATAATAATAACAACAACTCAATCCGTCATTGCAAAATTTTGCATAGAAACATAAAATAAAGATGAAGAAGCCCTTTTACCATCCATCAACATAAAATAATGAACTTCAATAACTACCGATCAAAGCTCTACTGACAATTTCTTAGCATAATAAAAATAAATATTTTATTAAAATAGCTTCAAAAAGAAATCTAAAATTTTTAAAAGAAATTCACGATAAAATATTTCATTTAGAATAGGAATCCAATGGCAAAGAGGGAGGCTGAAAGAACTAATCAGAGATCAATATTTAGGTTTGGGGTTAGGGCTTGAAGGAGAAATAGAAGATTTGTGCAGCTTGGTTAGGTTTAGGTCTTAAGTAAGGACAAGGAAATGCAAGATAAAGCGAAAGTAAAGAAGAAAGAGGAAAGGAAAGAAGGGTGAGGAGCCTTACCGATGAGTCGAAAACGAAAGCTTGGATGAGAGAGCATCATCAGTAGAGGATGACTGTTGGGAAGAAGATGGAACGAAGAGAAAGGAGATGGCAATGGAGTTAAGAGTTTGGGCATGAGAAATAGTAAATTTAAAATTAAGAATTTGTAAACGATCGAAAACATGGATTTATAAATGACATCCGTTCGCTGAATTTTAAAACCAAGATTTTGGTTACCCAAATTCCCACCTAAAATTTTATGAAATTTTAAAAATTTTCTTTTAAGAATAGCCAAGAAAGAAATTTTAGTTTTAAATTTTTTTAATTTTCGTTTCAAATGAAATCCTTTCTAAAAATTTTCGATCCAAAAACAACCTAAAATTTTATAATTTTATTTATTACAATGATCCTATATCTTCCAAAATTCAAAAAAATTTAGAGTGGGCTGTCATTACAAAAAAAAAAAAAAAAAGAAAAAAAAAACTTTATAACTATTAATGATCAAATAATATTTTTAAAATAAATCCTGTAAAATGAAAAATAATATATTATTTAAATCTCAGGCAATTTCATAAAAGAAGGTGCATTAAACATCAGATGCTAGAAAAATTATTAAAATTTACTTTTAATTTAAAATCCTTGACAGTGTCCGATGCATTTACATATATATTATAATTATTATTTAAAAAATCAATGAAATATCTTTTATTCAAAATATTGTACGTCATTTGTTCTTATAAAAATCAAAGGAGAAGCCAAAGCTAAGTTTACTGGGATGAGATTTATTTGTTATTCTTTCTATTTTCTAAAATGTATAGGATGAGTTTGTAGCTTGCTAAGTTTTTTTTGATTTTTCTTAAAACACTTTTCAAATAATATTATTAAATACTTACGTTTTTTTTTTTAAGATATATTTTTTTAACTTTCAAAATTCCAAGCATGCCCCTAACATGGGGACGCTTCTGTGGCTTTTCTTTTATTAATTTTTGAAGTACTCCAGTGATACCATCATCAAGTACTTGTTCTTTTTAAAATTATTTTTATTTAAAAGTCATAATATATATATATATATATATATATTTGAAGTGTTATCTAATTTTTGGTCCAACGTACTGGCAGCAGCAGGCAACTCCGCGCACGACTTGACCAAGAAGTGGCGTACATGGCATATTTCAGTTAGCTTAAAAAACTCTCCGCTGTTTGTCTCCCCACAGCCGAGAAATCCGACGCTCTCCTCTTCAGGCTCCGGCTCTCCTTCCAAACCCTAAACCCCTGCATTACCCAGCCTTCACATCCGCTGCATGTACGAGCGTTAATGCAAGCAGCCGATAAATTCCCGATATAACCAAGGGCAATTCGCGTAATTTCCCACCGAATCGGTGGCATCAACAAACCCCGTCCATATCGCAACTGCATAAAAAGAGCCACACGTGCTCGGCGTTTCCATCCCCTCCCACCCCAACCACTCACCAAACCCTCATTCCACCACTCTTCTCCACCCGATGCACCCCTCCAAACCCTAACCCTAACCCTAATCTTCTGTAACTTCCCCTCCGAATTCTTCTCCGAAATGGCCGGCGAGCAGTGAACTCTTCCCAGCGACTGCCCCACCGCGGTCTCCTGCCATTCGAAGGATGTCCCTAGACGGTGCCGTTGAGAGGAGGGAGGACCCGCCGGCGGGGAACGGGAATGGGAATGGGGCGGTGGCTGTGGCGGTGGCTCCGCCGACGGGCCGGCCAACTTACGGCGACCGCCGGCTCCGACTGAACCCGAACACGGAGCACAAGCCGGAGCGGTATGACGACCTGGATACGGAGTTCGATCCGTCCATCTTCAGCTCGCTGGAACGGCACCTCCCCCCGACCATGCTCGAGGTGCCGCGCGATGCCAAGGTCCAGTTCATGAAGGAGATCCTAGCCAGGTACTTGCCCGAGGGGGAGCGAACCAGGGTGAGCCTTCTCTCTTTTCTCCGCCCTTCCTCCCTTTCTCTGGCTTCCCGGATTAGGGTTTCTGAAATTAGGGTTTCCGTTGATCGTTTTGCGTGGATCGCTGTGCTTATCTTTTCTATCTCGAAATATTTTTGAATAGTAAATGACGGAAATGCCCTTGCCTGGGGTACTAGCGAAAAAGGTTGGCAAGCCTGTTCTGGTAGCCGGCAGGTCCAGTTGCGGGGGAATTGTCCGTTGCACCGAGTAGTAATCCATGTGCTAGACTGACGATCTGGACCATTTAACCATTGGGTGGTGTTCATGGTTGATCGGTTAGTTGATGATTTTGACTAGATAAGCTTATTGTTGGTGGATCGGGAGCAGTATTAGCTGTTGAAAGATATCCGGTTTAAAAGGAATTCTTTGATCAGCTTTTGGATGGACGAATGGTGTTTATTTATAGTTTATAGATGGGTTTTGGTGAATCGATGGATCAGTTGATTTAATCTGACCTAGTGGATTTAATCTGACCTAGTGGAGCATTTGGGATTGCTTCCTAGTTAGAATGTTGCTGCGATCTCGTCATATTCACAAATTCATTTAGTCTCTTGATTTTTTTTTGGCACGTGTTGGCTGTAGTATAACAAACAATGGTTCGATATAGACATAAGAATTTAAGTGCCCAGGAAATTAAATATGCATCTGAAGCCAAAATCAGTGTGGTAATTCAAACACAGACTTCAGGTCCAGATTCAATGGATTTTATTGCCACAATTTGTGGCTGTTGCAATTTGCCATACTTGTACGAGTTAGCAGGAACTATTTTGAAGAAAGGAGAGGAAAGAAGTGCAAATGATAAAGAGTCTGGACTCCACTCCCAGTTATTCAGAAGTAGCTCTATATTCTTCATTTTGCAATGTTATATAATAGTTCTAATGGCTTATGATGACAGTTGGACACTTTGCACACACCAGGATCAAAACGTTCCTGTAGATCAACTCATAACTTTTAACACATTCATAAATAGATGATGTTCCTTGAAATGGGTCTTTGAACTATTTTAGGCCATGAGCATGAGTACTTTTTGCTATTTGAAACACTTAAGCTTCACCATATATCAAGACATACAAAGTAATTGCAGACAGACAGCTAATTCTTTTTTTTATTTGTTCAACTGCATCCTACTATGTGAATTCGACCTCAATCTCATTTTTGGATAGACAACAGAACCTCTTCTATAAAGATATAAAAAAATAAAAGTTGCTTTAAGAGAATGTTAAGAATTCTCTTCCAAAGAAATTTATATGAATTCACATGTACTAGTTGGAAGATACGTACTCTCCTAGTTGATGACATGTCTTAGACACATGATGCATCAATCCCTGTTACCTGGACACTCATGTCCAGCCCCAATATTTGTGTCAAATACATATTCAAATCGGATGCATATGAGATACTTGAATACTTATGAACTCTTCTAGTAGCTATTTTTAAAAATTAAAAGAGAGTTGAGCTCTTCCAACAGTGAGTTTCATCTCCTAATTTGATATTAAGGGTGATTGGTTGTTCGTTTTTGAGATTTGTTAAGAATATAGATATTGAAACAACTTTGCAAATAGTATTTTTCTAGTATTGTTGAGATAATTACAAAGTTTGATTGGGAAACTTGCATATTGAAAGATCTTACAAACATTTTCTTTTAACATTTTTCTTTTTAATATTTAAACAGATAATATTTAAATGTGTAAATATATAATTTAGTTAAATTCATATGCTATCCTATGTATTGTTGTATTGCTCCTTTTCCTTCTTGCCTAGTTAGATGCTTGGATATGCATCTGAATCCAATTCTCATATCTATGTCTGTGCAACAGCGATATTGATTGCTAATAATGCAGACATGGCTGAATCCTTCAAAAAAGCCCGAAGCTTGAGTAGCAAAATCTTAGTGTAAAATTGTGATAGAAGCAGTGATTGTGGTGATAATAAGAAGACTCATTTCGTGCTTTAAAGATTTTTGAATACTACTTTGGTGTTTGTGTTGGTTAAGTGATGATAAAGTACACATTTCGTACAATATTCATGTTCATTACCTACCATCAGGGCAGCAGAAACAAGTTTTTGCATTAGGCTAGTTTTGATTGATTCCTTAGAAAAATAGAAGTTTGACTAATTCCAGAGATGTCTGATGATTGTTGATAAATTGGTTAAATATACTGGAACTTTTTAGATCTAATTGACATGCTTCTATGTTTTAACATCATACTATGATTAGACAAACAAAGAGAAAGGAAAGAAACTAAGAAGAGATCAGGGAGGATTGCTGGAGTGAAAATAACTATAAAATGACCCAAATTAAATAATCAACTTTTGGTGGGGTAAATCTCATATATGCATACCATCAATCATGTGCCTGCTTGTATTATTTGTATCATTACATGCATTGGAGTTTAGCTGTATGAGTCTTCTCTTGAATTCACAATCTGTATCATGTGAGCAACTATATTGCATTTGATGTCTTATATTGTACCATGCACTTCCATTCCTCCTTTTTTTTTTTTTTGCCATGAGGTGGTGGGATGTTATGAATCTGTTTAGGTTGGTATAATTCAAACTGTATTTGTGATATCACTTGTAAGATATTGCATAGAGAGGGGTGGTGAATTGCAATGGATATAAGTAGTAAGGATCTGATTAGGAATGGCAGAGTGGTCTAACATCTAGATTAATTTTGGTGTCAAGAAATGATATGGATCTGGTTTTCTGCATATAAGTTTTGACTCCCTGCTACCTTTTCTTTCCCCCAAGCGGCGTGGTAGGGTAGTATAAGCTGGATGTTGATGTCTTTGTGGTTGAACATTAGAGGATGCCACCTTTTTTTGTTCTAAAACAAAAAGGGACCTTCTTATTGTGGCTTTTGTGATGCAACTTTTAGAATTAATGATTAAAACAAGGACGAGAAAAGATGGAGATGTAGGATTAGATCATTAGAAACTTAAACAAATGTTCATAACTTAAAAAAAAAAGCATTATTTGAATAAAGTTTAAACAAAAATAACATCTATTAGATCATTAGATCTTTAAATAAGTATGTGGTTAAATGATATTGATGAATTGTAAAAAAGCATTATTTGGTTGTGAAATAAGAGATAAATAAGTTTCGGTCAGTTTTGAGCTTTCCTCTGAATGTGGCTGAGACTGACTGAAACTGAAAATTTTAGTCAGTTTTGGATTGGTTTTGGCTGAAACTTTAAAACCTTGGTCTGTACCTCTGTGAATATGATTTGGGTAAAAACTCATATGTCCAAGGAGTTACTTTGTTTTCATGGTGTAAGCTTCAAACAAAATTATTCTCTTCCAACAGATTTTTATAACCTATTAAGGATAAAACAGTGCAGAATAAAAATTGAAATATATTACTTATCTATGATTGACTTGCAGTCAGGTAGCTTTGGTTTCTGAACATGATAGATGCATTAATGATCTCAGTAAATGCAAAAGTCCTGAGTCAGTGATTATAAATTTACTTAAAATTCAAGTTTGCCCATGTCCCCAAACTATTAATAGAAAGGGTTTTATAAACAATCTGTGTTTCTAAATGTTGAGCATGTCTGTCACTCATATCCTCTTAGATTTTTGACTTCTATTGTCAATTTCTGATCATATTTTTTAGGTTTGTAGGTCATTTTCCAGTGCAATAGGTAATAATTTCTTACTGTATCAGGTTCAGAGGCACTTGTATGTATCTCTGTGAATATGATTTGGGTAAAAACTCATGTGTCCACGGAGTTACTTTGTTTTCATGGTGTAAGCTTCAAACAAAATTATTCTCTTCCAACAGATTTTTATAACCTATTAAGGATACAACAGTGCAGAATAAAAATTGAAATATATTACTTATCTATGATTGACTTGCAGCCAGGTAGCTTTGGTTCCTTAACATGATAGATGCATTAACAATCTCAGTACAATGCAAAGTCCTGAGTCAGTAATTGTAAATATACTTAAAATTCAGGTTTGCCCATGTCCCCAAACTATTGATGGAAAGGGTTTTATAAACTATCTCTGTGTTTTAAAATGTTGAGCATGTCAACTCACTTGTATCCTCTTAGATTTTTTACTCCTATTATCAATTTCTGATCATATTTTTTTAGGATAGTAGGTCATTTTCCAGCTCAACAGATAATAATTTCTTACTGTGTCAGGTTCAGAGGCACAAAGAATACAGGCAGAAGATAATGTCAACGTATCAGGTTCGTCTTCTGAATGTCTTTTGTGCTTAATTTTATATCCCTTTCGATCTTGAGGGATAGTTTCTCTTAATTTTGATGTTGGACATGTTTGATCAACTTTGCAGGTAGCTTCTTAAGTGCATCTTGCTTCCACAATGCCCACTAAAATACATTATTTTGCACTTTCTTAAATTCTATCTCCAAATTAATATAGACAATGTTAGAATATAACATCTTGCAAAATCTGCCCAACATTTTCTGAAGTGATGTGATATTGGCTTTATGATTATGTTATGTCATTTCTTTGACTATGGCATAGATCGTAATGGAATTTGTTTATATTCTTAATACAATCCTCAACTGGGTTTTATCTGCTTATCATTTTTAACATATGCAGTAGACTAAAAGTAAGTAGGCAGGTCAAAGATTGAAAAGTTTATGAAAATCAGAAATAATATTTGTGATGAATATATAAGAAGAAATTTCGGTGAGTTCAGCAGAGTCCTTGTTAATGTACATCATTGCTTATATTTATAGCACTTGCAGTAGTTTCTCTTGCAGTCTGTTAAAAAAAATAAAAGAAAAAAAAAACTTGGGGAATATAGCTATGATGAATTACTGTATTTTTAATAATAAAGGTCTGCTTTGACAGCTGTATTATAGATGATAACCTGGTAGCCACATTATGTTTCCATTAGAATTTGATGGATGCTGTCAAGATACAACTTCTTACTTCACTTTGATGATGTTACAATAATTGCATTGGCTATGAGTTGAAGTGATGTTGGCCTGCTGTAAATTATTTTCACATCATGTCTAAAAAATTTAGTGTTTTTTATGCTTTTTTTTTAACCTTAACAGCCTCTACATAGAGAGTTATACAGCATAGAACCCACAACTTTCTTCGTGCCATCATTTATTAAAGCAATCAACGACAACACAGAAGAGAGTTTCAGAAACATAATGTCAGAACCCTCCCCTGGAGTTTATACATTTGCTATGCTTCAGCCATATTTTTGTGAGTTGTTATTGGATGAGGTAACTCTCATATTTGTTGTAGCACCATGACATGAGGAAATGCTTTTCTGTTAAACACTTTCTACAGCACATATGTACATGACCTTATAATGCGTGTCATACTGATTTATTAGGTTGAAAATTTTGAAAAGTGGGTCAATGTGGTCAAGTTCAAGATAATGAGACCAAATACAATGAATAAGTATGGTGCGGTTCTTGATGATTTTGGCCTTGAAACCATGCTGAACAGGCTTATGGAAGAATTCATATGTCCCATATCTAGAGGTGATGAATATATGGGCCCTTTTACATTTATTTTATGACACACTTAGTAATCAACATGCCATAACCTTCATTTTTAAATAAAATATGGAAACCATTCTTTTCTTGGTGTGGCAGTTTTTTTCCCCGAGGTTGGTGGATCAACGCTAGACTCACATCATGGTTTTGTGGTTGAGTATGGAAAAGACAAGGATGTTGAGTTAGGTAAGCGAGCAAAAACACATCTATTGAGTACAAGTTTAGTTATTCTTTTCTGTTGCATGTTCTATTCTGTAAGTTGAATAACCTAGTTAAGTGAATGAAGGCTGTACAATTTCTATATTGTTAGATCCGGCAAATATATCCTGCACAGGTGATGTTTTCTTATTCTTATATGCTAGTAGTAAGGAATGATACTTAACAGTTGGCTTTTTGCTTCTGCACAACAACCTTCCTAGGATTGACATGGTGACGTCCCTTTATTTTATTTTGATAGGGCAGAGCAAGCTTGTATTATCTCCTACTTCTATTTTTTGGTGGACATTGATTGCTGAAGAGATGCAGTCTGATTACTTCCAGAACTTTCTGTTAGGGTCATTTATCATGATATTGTTTGCAGTAAGAAGTGGCCTGCTTGACATGTTAGGGGTTCTTTTATTTGGTTTAGGGCTACAAACGGGCTTTGCTTTGGGCTATCTGTTCTCAGCTTGATTATAGCAAGGATAATTATGTTTGTTTTGCTTGTTCAGGCTTGACTTGATTTCAGTTATATTTTTAGGCATGGTTATAGTGTCGCTTACATGTGCTGATTCTCAAACCAAGCTCCAGCCTGCAATTATTTTGCAAGCTGATAATGTTTTGGTCCACTTGTTTCCAACCAAATGGGCATAAAAGAGCTGATAAGCAAGTTGTGCTCTATTTCTTCAAGAATGGCTTAGTTGATTTCCAGCCTTAGTTTTGGCATAATGGTTATGCCATATGCAGTGTGTTGGATTTTTTGGAAAGAATGATCTGCATACTTGAGATTAGTCATGATTCTCTAACTAGTGAAGAGGTCATTCAGTTTTTGGTGTAGAACTTGGTAGGAGTGACTGATCTGGTGAAATCTTTATACAGGTTGGTTTTTTATTTTGTTTGTTCAATATTACATGCCTCTCTCCTGAATTGTGTGCTTTCTTGTTTCTTCAGTCTTCATGTCTACTTTTGTTGTCAATGTTGTCTTCATATTGGTGTGCAGTCCTGTGACCTTGGGTTTGCTCTAGGTCAGGTTTCTTTCTTGTTGTTCGTATGCTACCTATTATTCGTGCAGTTAATTCACAAAAGAATTATAAGTGTCAGATGAATTTTTCATGTGGAGATGATCCCTCCCAGCACACTCGTCCTAACCTTTTGATGCTTAAAAATGTTCAATTCTGCAGAACATTTGAGATACCTGGATGTGAGAAATCAAAATTTACAGATTAGTGTGATTTTACCATGGTCACACGCACATGAATATTGTAACCTATTGCTTGATTGCTTATTGTGTATATTGTTGGTTTATTTCTGCTTCTCTCTGATATACATTATAAAAAACCATTTTACCCACTCTTGAATGTCTGTGTGTTTGCAGAGAGTGAGCTATGTAAGTACTATACCTTTAGTTTTTTTTTTTTTAATTGTTTGAGCTTGAGTTGTAGGTTTCCATGTGGATGATTCGGAAGTCACACTAAACGTATGCTTGGGCAAGCAATTTTCTGGCGGTGAATTGTTTTTTCGAGGCATTCGGTGTGACAAACATGTAAACTCAGACACCCAACCTGAGGTATGTCAATGTATTATCACAAATATTTTCTGAGAGATAATCCATATTCATAATATATGAGTTTGCTTCAACAATGATTTATACTGTTCATTAGTCTTCTGCAATATTTCTATGTATATCCAGAACCCTGGGGAATTGTAAATAAGTGATTTTATATGATTAAATTCTGATGGGAACTGATCTAGTACCAAATCTTAAGAAGGTAGATGATTTAAGAAAACATGATCTATTGACAGCTATTTAATGATTTAAGGCCTTGGCTAAATTTGCTCATCATGCCCATGTTGACACAACATGAGTGGCATCATGCTGTGCTTTGCTCAGTTCATATGTCAGAGTGAACACAATATGACATTGTGTATAATTTTTTCTCAAGATACAAAGGTCATGGTTATGAAAGCTAAGTTTTTCTGATGTAAATCAGTTTTGAGTTCTGTAAAAATGAACAGTCATGTTCTGAACATTTGATTTGAATGTTTAATTTGCTCAACTACAAGAGCTTAATATAAGATTCAACTAACTTAATTGGACTTTCAGAAATAATTCAAAGACAAAATAAACAGTTTACTTTCAGCCTGAAATTACCAAACTACACTAAATATAATCCTAGATAATTCAGAACACAAAATATGATGTGAAATAACTTTTCCTTTTTTCCGTTTAAATTTTCTAGTTTATTTATTTTTCTAACTGTTTTTACTAAATCTCTAAAACTTGGAGTTGCCGAATCCATTAAAAATATTGAAATCAAAACTCTACTTGGACTGAAATTGAAATGGATCTTAAGTTTCAAAACCTTGTATCTGATGAAACTTGATATAAACTTTCATGGCAACAAATTGTGCGGCTTAAGAGTAGGGTATGTTGCATTTTTAGCAGATAAAGGACGGCAATTGTATGTGGTTGAAGCACAGTAAGATAGGCTGAAGCCAGAAGTAATATGTTGCATCTTATCATGCTTCTCTTGTGATTCAATAATTCAATGCATCATGTTATGTTGTATTAACATCAATCAAACCTTCCTTGTAATGATATCTTGTTTTCTTTTCTTTTTTACTCGTCACTTATGTGTTCTCAATTTTATTTATCTTAATTGAATTATGTTCTTGTTGTAAATAACTGAGAATGTAGTTTTCATTGGTAGTCATGAAAAATTCTAACTTCCTATGAAGATGAAGCTACCTGACCGTTAATTTTGTATCACCTTGTGATGGTATTCTTGTTTCATTGACAGGAAATCTTAGACTATTCCCATGTCCCTGGTCATGCTGTACTTCATCGTGGTCGTCACCGGCATGGTGCCCGTGCCACAACATCTGGACATAGGATCAATTTGCTTTTGTGGTGCAGAAGGTACTCTCATCCTGTGTTGTACGTTCAGAGTTATGTTTGAGGCTTATTCCCTTTAAGAAATCCACTGATTTGCACAATCAGATTATGTAGATTAGTTCTGGACATTGTTTGGTGGAGTCACAAATGAATGCCTGTTTTCTGTGGGCTATCATATTTTTTGATCCTGTTAAAAACCTGGTTTAGTTGGAATCTTATGCAAGATCTACAAGAACTGATAAAGAAAAGATAAAAAGAGATTCTGGAAAGAGGAGACAAATGGCATGATGATGTTTTGCTAGTCCCTTGCTTTTGTACCGAGTACCGACTTGATGCCGACTCTATTAGCTACTGAAAAAAAAAACAAGAGTTCTGTAAGCAACAAAATTAGGCATACATAGACCTGTTCTGATCAAATTTAATGCCATAGTCAACAGGCCTTTGTATGTTGTCTTTATGTCATAGAACATTAGCTACAATATATTGGTACATCTGGTCCTTATAGATGATAGACCAGATCTTTCTATATTGTCTTTAACCAGTCCCACATACATGTTATGAAGGTTGGTGCATTAATAATGCAAAATATGATGGAGCCACCATGCTTCATTTCTGGCTAGCAAATCGATTAGAAATCATTGATTTTTGTTGAGAGGGAGATCTGTAATTGTTATCGATTGTCAAGCATTCAACTCAACTATGTTTTTTTGATGCTAAGAGTTGCTCTTATTGCTATTCTGGATCCTTCAATGATTTGAAACTATGCTTCGTTTCTAGCTAGCAAATCAATTACAGATCATTGATTTTTGTTGAGAGGGAGATCTGTTATTGTCATTGATTATCAAGCATTCAACTCAATTATGTGTTTTGGATTCTAAGAGTTGGTCTTCTTGCTATTCTGGATCCTTCAATAATCTGCAATACTTTTTCATATTCGTGTCTTTGTAGTTCAATGTGTTTTATTTATGAAAAAGCTGTACGCAACATGTTATATTTCTCCATCTGCTCAAAATCTCTGCAGATCTCTGATATATATATATATATATATATGTTTTGAGGCTTTTACTGTAGGAATATGAAGTCATATGTGATATATGTTCTTTGGAGTCATTGAACATGGATCCAGAGCTGCTGTTGCAGAAGTGTAAATAACACATTACTGAAACACATTCTTTACTAGTAATGCTTTTATTATACCTGAACTCATGACCATGTTTCTAGTGTTTTAAATTGGGAAGTTAGTTTTGAAGGGAAGATGTTATATTATCAGTTATATTTTCTAAAGCTATTTGGATGTAGTCATGTGGGAAAATCATTCTGTTAAGCATCAAGCGAAGTGGAGGCATCTACTATATGCTATTGCAAATTGCAAGGAGTTGGATAATCTCAATCACAAGCTGTAGGGACTATTTACATGTCTGTGGATCCTAATTTGGTTCAAGCTATATCAAAAGTTGATTGGAACTATAACTAGATAAAGATTGTAATATTTGCTAATTTTGCCAGCTATCTTTAAAATGAGATCATGATTTAAAGATGTTCAATGGATATTTCCCATGTAGCTCTTTTCTAATTTTTTTAACCTAAAGTTTTTATGATGAATTAAATTTTGATCATGGTTGTTAGTTTTTTGGAGGGTGGGCCTTGGCGCAATGGTAAAGTTGCTCCATTTTAACCCAGGTGTTTTAGGTTTTAAACATGAAAACAACCTCTCATCATGCTAGGTAAGGATGTGTATACCTAATTCGAATCCATGGTGGTAGGAGCCTTCTCCATTGGGATGCCTTATGTTAGTTGTTTATTTTATATGGATAGCATTCATCTTCTACATGCTACAGTGGTCCATACAAGTCTTTTTGTAGTGGATTTGTAGGGTACTTTTGAGTACTTTATTGGTATACTCTTTGCATCGCCACCTGGGATCAGATTGGGCATCTATACTGATACTTGGTACACTCATAATAGTTGGGTGCTGATATAATAGATATTTGCATCCATTGGGTTGAGCTTGTTCAAGTTTGGCTAAGGCTTAAATCTAGAGCAACAAGCTTGGTTCAAGCTTGACCTAGCTTTAGATATAATTTTGGAGCTTGTGCCTAGCCCGGCAATAGAAAGTTAAGGTGTGTGCTTGGCCTGGCTCAATATGAAAATGCTCAAGCCTTTGTTTAATGGCCAGCCATGGTGGTCCACTTCCTTATGCTTAGGGCTGCAAAAGGGTTGAGTCGGGTGGGGTGGGGTTAGGCTTGGTCCCAATCCGACTCGATTTTATATTCGGATCTTGATTTTGGCCTTGGACCTAATTCATTTGTTGAGCATGTTCGGTTGGGTCTATAAAAGGAATTTTGGATCCAACGGATTATTTGGGTCTATTCAGATCTAACCTAAAATATTGCATGAGTCAAAAATCTAACTTTTGTTATTGCTAAAATTTAGTAATTGATAATCAAATATAGATTCATTAAAAAATTTCAATGATATTAAACTCAAACTTAAATTTTTATTCAAAAACTCTTGATTCTATCCAAGTAAATAATTATCCTTATGTTTATAAATTATGATATTTAAAATATTTATTGATATACTTAAAGACATTATAAATAAGAATTTATCAAAATAAATAATCAAATATAAATATTTAGATAATAGATAAAAAATATGGAAAGAGATCTAGTTGTTAAGATGAAAAGGAGAATTAGTTTAAATTAGAGTTTATTTAATGAATTTATAAAGATAATTGGAGTAAAGGATGACAAGATAAAGATTTATATAATTAAGGTTTATAGATGGTTCAGGTCTGGTTAAAAATATTTGACTTGGATCTGACTTAGAATTTAGATTGGGTGTAATTTTCAAATCCGACCCAACCCATAAGTCATTAAATACAAATCAAGTTAGGTCACGAGTCAACTTGACCCATTTGCACCATTACCTATGTTAGATACCAAACATGAGAGAGGGGGAGAGATAGTAGGAAAGAGATTGCCATGGTAGGGCGATAGGGGAAGTGGATCTAAGGCGGTGGCAACAATTTGCTAGTTGTGTATGAGAGTGAAATGGAGATAGAGATGGCGGGAAGAGTAAGAGATCTTGAAAGAAAGAAGTAAGCGAAACACGGAGTGATATGGTGTGTAGGGAAGGGTAAAAGTTGAGATTTGGAATTAGGGTTTCAACTTTTTAAGTATTGAAGTATTAAATATATATTTTTGAATGATAGTCGGGCCTGGCAGGGTTGGGTCTTTGTACTTCTGACTTGGTATGTGCTTTTTGGCCTGAACTGGCATGCGGAAATGGACCATCCAAAATTGGGGCTGGTGTACTGGGTCAGGCAGGCAAGGCTGGCTTTTATCATAGCTGTGGTGTGGGTATTGATATTGATACTCGAGACTTTGTTGCATGCTAATAAATATAGACCTGTTTTACCATGGTATCTAATTGAGATACTTCCATATTTATTTGAAGACTTAAGTTGTTTAAAGAAGCAAGGGACTGTATGCTGAAGATTTTTTATACCTGTCAAGTATGAGCATCTGTGTCTGATGGGATTTTAGTCTCAATCCCACTAATGCAGATAAATAGTGGAACATCTAAGTTGAAATTCAACACTATTAAATATGTTCTACATTGTCTTAAATGATTAAACGCAGAAAATCATTTGTATTGTAGGGTTCATATTTATGCATTAGGCAATCTTGAAACACACTATTTTTTTTAAAAAATAATTAATGGTTTAGAAGCATCCGATCCATTGAATCTTAGGTTGGCTGCATTTTTAAGATGTATATACAGTGAGCAACAATATGGGTTTCCAACTTATATTACCAATAATATATTCAAGATGCAAGTTCTTTTGATATGGTGTGTTGAGTCCCTTGGATGCAAACCTAAGAATTCTGTAACACATTTTACTTGGCTTTATAAATATTACAAAAGTTGTAGTTCATGATCCACAGCATAGATCCTCAATATACCCATTGTTGATTTTGTGTTGCTAGGGTTGAAGCTTCAACCATAATGATGCAAATTTGACAGTAAAACATCTAAATTGAAAATATGTACCATTAAACATGGTATACAATATCTAAATGTCTAGAAAACAAAAAATCAAAAGTTATGGAGATTTCCTAAATGGGCATCAAGTGGGTTTCATGAGGGAAAATTTTAATAGCATGATATGATTTTTTTTTTTTTTGATTTGACATCTAAATGTCTAGAAAACAAAAATCAAAAGTTCAGGAGATTTCCTAAATGGGCATCAAGTAGGTTTAATGAGGGAAAATTTTAATAGCATGATATGATTTTTTTTTTTATTTGACATCTAAATGTCTAGAAAACAAAAATCAAAAGTTCAGGAGATTTCCTAAATAGGCATCAAGTGGGGTTCATGAGGGAAAATTTTAATAGCATGATATGATTTTTTTGATTTGACATATGATTTAGAACTTAGAAGCATCTAGTTTAGTTGGATTTTGATTTATGTGCTCTAGTCTGTCTGGATCAAGATCAGTGCTTTGGATTTCTAGTTTATAGACTCTACAATCTTTTTTGAGAGGAAGGCTGTTTCCACTAGGTCCAAATAATTGGGATGTGCCACCCAAGACTTGAACCCAGAACTTCCCCAGCAAGAGGAAGGTTGTTGCCATGAGGGCACTGCCTCGTTCATGATTCTACAATATATCTTAGTACAATAATTGTATTGATATTCTCCATTTTTGTCTTCACTAAATAGAAAGACAATAGACTCTCAAAGCTTTTTATTTTTTTTTTTGGTTTTTAATCATTGTAGATATTGTAGTTCATGTTCAATTTTTTGGATCCTTCATTTTATCAGGCACATTATTTTTTATCAGTAGGATGGAGACTTTAGTTGGACTGGAAATTTGTGCATCCATGTGCATCATTTGTATGTGCATGCTTTTGCATGGGCACGTTTAATTTTCCCAAATTTATGTTGGATACCTTGCTGACCTCATGTCATCTGGGATGACTTTTAAACGTTCGGTGAGATGGTAATGAGCATGATTGCCTCTAAATCTTCGCTACTATGAGGCTAGCATGATCTGGTGTTTCATAATGGTTACATTAATGGGCAAAATTTTTACTGCTTAGTTATGATGAGCCCCACATGAAGTTTTCTTCTCATATGATTTGTTTCTATTTCCCAGTCATTGTTTATGTTGATGAACTTCTATGGTCTTTTTTTTTACTGGTCTGTCGTTTTGAAGGAGACATGGAATGTGTCGTAGTCAGTTGACTATTTCATATCTATCTTGAAGTATTTGAAGTCCCAGTCATCCCTCTCAGTTCACCTCAGTTCTTGTGTTTCATGACCATCTAGTTACAGATTGTCATGATCAATCATTTTCCTGCATTTTTGCCTTCCTGATTCTTCAGTATAGCATCTGGTATTATTCAGGAGCAAGAGTATGCTACAGCAACTGACAGATGGCAAAGAGCCACTGTGTTGTGGGATTCTGATTCTTTTCCAGATGGTATCTGTCTCCTTTCAGGGTATATCTTCACAACATAAGATGCAATGAACAGCATAAATTTGCAAGAGAGAGAGAGAGAGAGAATCTTAGTAACTAGTTTTGAGGAGTGCTAATTAAAATCAGTCGTCTTCTTACTTCGTTTATGTTTTCAGTCTTTTATTTGGTAGTATTTCATTTTTTACTTCCAATTATCTTTTATGAAATGCCATGGACAGCCATGGGGTCTAATTAAATTCATTGTGTTTGCAGTTCGGTTTTCAGGGAGATGAAAAAATATCAGAAGGATTTTTCTAGCTGGTGTGGTGAGTGTCAGCGTGAAAAGAAGGAAAGGCAGCGTCACTCGGTTGCTGCTACTAAGCTGGTTGCATTCTTACCTCGTCTCTTCCTCATCATCTTCTTCTTACAGTTCATCTTCCTTTGTTTCACTGCCATGTGTTCGTAGCATATTGTGAAATTTACAAGAAGTTGCAACGCTTGGGTATTATAATAATATTTTCCTTTGTTTCTCTTCAACAGGCATTCCTTCGGAGTGGAGGATCCATCATCTAAGCGATTTTTTTTTGCTTGTAATTTAGATTGGTGGTTGTAAAATAGCATCCTTATTCCAATCAGATCTTAAGGAGTTGCTGTTGTAATTCTAATGTAGTTCTACCAGCCTTGCCCCCTCTTGAGATGGTTGTAGTTTGAAGGATACTTGTAAATGCTAGATTGTCTATTTATGAGTAATCAATGTTAATATTGAGCCCTAATGTTTTTAGTGGGAATTGAAATAAAAAGTAGCACCATATTTTGGGGGCATTTGGTGTGTGATGATCCATCAGAATCACACTGTGATTTAGGTAAAGATATAATCATTGTGTTTGGTTGGTGGTGGTTCAAAATTATCTTTGGGTGGATATTCAATATGATCTTAATCCATGGGGGATTAAAATATCCCTCAATTAGAGGGAAAGGATGACTAACAAGAAATGCTCTAGGATTATTTTTTATATTAATGTAATATTATTTAGTATTATAAAATTATATTATATAATGATATATTAATAATATATTATTACTATATTGTGTCAAAAATTAATATTATAATCAGAAATATGAAATAATTATAAAGCATTATAGTAGTTGGATGGTTTTGGTTTATGTGGTTAATGATTATTAAGCATTATAAAGCTCTAGGATTATAGATATTAAAGAATCTTTAATTATTATGCAGCATATCAAATATGATAAATTTAGATTATTGAAGGTCAAACTATCTTAGAATATGGTCTGCTGGTAATTTAAGTTCATCATGATGTTTCTATTGAGTTACTAACATGCCTTACATTGAAATCGTGGAAGACAGGCCATGTTTATATGAAATAATCGATTTGCAAATGCGATCATCATTTGCAGAGTTTATAGAATATTATTATTATGTTGGGCAAGCAATTTATTATTGAAGTAATGGGTTGTGGCCTCGTTCTCCCTAGCTCATGCTTGTTCCTATGGCAAAGGTGAGCATAGATTTGGATCAACATAAGAATCTAATCAATTTTGTTTGATTGTTTGGTTTTTACTTCAGATATCACTCGTTTAATTTAGAATTGGTTACTTGAATTTTGATTGAATTTGGCCAATCATTCTTTAAATATATACACTACTTAGATTACTCCATGCAATTGGTATAGTTTCATATTTGATCGATCAACAGCATACATCCATAAGAACAAAGTATAAAAATTTTATTATTGTTATTTAATGTTAGTGAAAGTTATTAGCATTTATAATCTTTGATTAGTTCTATATTAATAAGGAGCATAACAACTGCTATGATTCGGTATTAGTAGCCTTCAAAGGACTGAATTATTTTTCGAAGTATTGTATCAAAGAACCAAATGTTTTCAAAAATTTTATGGCCATATGAAGTTTAATCCCGAGTATCATTTTTTAAAACAAATAAATATTTTCAAAACTTGATCAACTAAAATTAATATTATTCAAATGAGAGAATATTAAAATTTTTTTATATATGTGAGCTATTATTAATTATTATGATTTTAATTTAGAAAAATATAAGTTGGATAAGTTTACTATTGATAAAGATGTGATCCATTTTGTTTGAACTTCAGCGCATTTTATTGATTGATGTGATTGACAATTTGTATGAACCTAATAGAGATCCGTGATAGGAAGGTCTATTAGGATTTCATATGAGTACTCTTTTCTCTCTTTATTTTTATGATTTATTTTTTCATTAAAATATCGTCATAGCGATTGAGGCTTCTATGTGACTTATGCAGTATTATGAAAATTTTATTATTGATATTTGGTATAGTGATTATACATATGAGATTCTTAAATTTCAATATGGCAAACCTTTACAATTATTAATATGCCTTTTTTTTTTAAAATAAACCATCATTCATTTTGAAAGTATTATACATATGATCAAAATATCATTTTTCTTGAAAAATAATTTTTTAAGTTTTAAAAGTTTTTTTAACTAAAATTAAAAGTTTAATCTTAAAATCAATTATAAATCCCACCTAATGGGACGAATATCATTTCATTTAAAAATAGTTAGAACTTTATATATTTGAATCCTCATTTCCTTCGATATCCTATGATTTTTTTTAACATATATAATATAAAATAATTTATTAAACAAAATAACCAAAAGAAATTATTAGTTTATAAGAATAATTAAAGTGATCTCTATAAGTTTTGTTCATTGCCTCTATAAGTTTTTTCATTGTTTGTGTTAGTTTACAGATATGAAGCATTATAATATTAATTAAAAAGTATTGGAGGCCTTTAATTAAAAAGTATTCATATAGGGAGGCTTGCCTAAACTGAAATTTGTGGCTAAACTTTTGCATCGATTGATTAGCTTAGCTGGTTAGTTAAGCTTTTTGTATGTCCAACTTAAACTCGCTGAACCCTACATCTAACTTATGCATATTCTCGCTAGATCTGTTACATTGTCGCATGAGCTAAAACGTGAATTCACATATTATAAACCTACTTTTTTTCAACCTACTTTTTCACCGGTTTATCTTTCTTAAACATAGAGATAATTCGTAACGGTGATCCCAACGCCTCCAAAAACTCTAACCCTGATTTCTTTCTTTTCTCCAATTTTCTGATCGATTTCCTTTGCTAAAACATATTTTTTTGTTTTCTCTCTCTATCTCATGATTTTTTGGCTGCCAATTCACAGAGATGAATAGGGAAGCGGTAATGGCAGCACCTGATGGGAGAGCTGCTGAAAACAAATTGAGCAATGCTGATGATATCCCGTCTTCAATGCTCTCTGAATTTTCAGAGCAACTCGGAAACGTGAAATCCATCGACTGCATCATTTCACCGACTGCATGTTCAATCTCATCCCTTATGTCAGCGATTCATTATATCCCGTCTTCAATGCTCTCTGAATTTTCAGAGCAACTCGGAAACGTCAAATCCATCGACTGCATGTTCAATCTCATGTCTGGTTACTTATAATATTGGAATGAATATTAGTTGATTTAAAAATAATTAGAACTTTATATATTTGAATCCTCGTTTCCTTCTATATCTAACTTTTTAAATATATATATAATATAAAATAATTTATGAAGCAAAATAATCAAAGAAACTATTAGATAAGAATAATTGAAGTGAGTTCTATAAGTATTTATATAGCATTTATAAGAATTAACATCTATGTAGCATGATATATCATACCAAACGCTATTTATACAGAGAGGTCAGTTTAATCCTAAACCTCCATTACGTCCAAATTACGATGTCCTTATAACGTAACGGACCGGAGATGAAACTGAACTAGCTCTAAATTACGATGTCCTTATAATGTAACGGACCGGAGATGAAACTGAACTAGCTCTAATTCTATTCGAACGGCAGACAGACAAACCGAATGCTCGTGCGATGTCCTTATAATGTAACGGACCGGAGATGAAACTGAACTAGCTCTAATTCTATCCGAACGGCAAACAGACAAACCGAATGCCCGGCGATTTTTGAGACGGAGGCAGGAACAATTCAAAAACTCTATTCGTCCTTGTAATGTAACGGACCGGAGATGAAACTGAACTGGCTCTAATTCTATCCGAACGGCAGATAAAACCAATCCCGCTCTGTCTTTTTTATCCGCTAAAACTAATCGTCCTTGTAATGTAACGGACCGGAGATGAAACTGAACTGGCTCTAATTCTATCCGAACGGCAAAAAAAACTCTGATCTTATTCCTTACTGGTCGATTGACTTGGTTGCCAAGAAGAGGAAGCGGTAATAGCAGTCAAAAACTCTGATCTTATTCCTTACTGGTCGATTTACTTGGTTGCCAAGAAGAGGAAGCGGCAATAGCAGTAAATGATGGGAGAGGTTCGGAGTAACGTGAAATCTATCTATTACAGGTCCAATCTCATCCTCTAAATCCATGGTTTCTGGTGATGGTTCTTCAAAGTTTACCTCGTTAATTCGTAATGCTGGCCAGTTGTTCATGTTCTTGTTAGTAGTGTGATATCTGAGGGTAATTCTTGTGCATTGTGGCAAAAATATGTAGTGTATGATCTAAAAGGTTTGATTTTTGACACTGTTTCTCTCTGTAGAGCATCCTATGCTAATTCTGCCTCCTAGGTGTCCCTGTGATTAAGGTAGGAGTAGTTCTATTGATGAAGATTAAGCATAATAAAATAGGAGGTGGATGGTCTAAGAAATTGTGCTGCCCAATAAACTAATTCCTTTCAATCCTTTGGGAAGAATGCGAGGTTTGATTAAGGTGTTACAATTATCTCTTAGGAATAAATTCCAAGCTAAAAACTTCTTGAACTCGAATTTTCTGAAATTTGCAGATGATGCATCATCTCCAAAAATGTCGCAAACTGATGATATAACTAGTTATGTGTCGAGATGCTGCTTCTTTGTTTTTCTCTGAGAGAAGAGTGGGATAGGGTCGAGGAGGAAGTCCCACCCAAATTAAGTTAACCAAGCCCAAATCCAAATAATGGGATGCACCTCTCATAACTTGAACCCAGAACCTCCTTCAAATGTGGGAAGGTTGTGGTCACTGTTCATTGTCAAGACTCGAGATTCCTTCTTCAAAGGTTCCTCTTAGTAATGGATGTGGCAATTTTATGAAGAGAGGAAGGACAAGTTACACGGAAATGTTAAGACTGACCATTCTGGTCGTATAATTTATTCTTCCATATGTTATCAAAATGGTGGATGAGGGATTGAGCTTTTAAATTTTATTTACTAATTAATATGAGGTAATTCATTTGAAGAGGCTTATTTTCATATTTTTATTACGAGAAGACTTTCATAGTTACTGTTATTGTTCAGTAATTAATTTTTGATTATACAAAGTGACTTTTTTTTTTTTGGTGTTACAAAATGTACGGGCATTAATTTTAAGCAAATAGTTATTTTAAACTCAAATTTGTGGCATGTTTTGACTTACTTTAGCTACTTTTGGAGTTATGGTGCTTACAACTCTATTTGGTTGCTAAGGAACTAAAAAGAGAAGAAACTTGAAGGAAAGTCTTTTATCCAACTGTTTGGAAAAAATAAAATTTAAAAGGGTAAATAGAGAGAAAAATGGAATTTAAAGGTTTTTCTTGGAATGCATAAAACCTTTTCTTCATTTCTGGTTGTGATCTTTAGAGAAAAATCAAAGGAAAGTAGATTAGGTCAAAATTACTCATGTTATAAGCTCTAACTACACGGCTTGCTATACAATTTTGTTTGTTTAGCTAGGCATCAAGAAATTCTAAAATTCCTTACCCTTTCTCTTTTCCTTGTATTTTTCTTTCTTCCATTCTTTACCTGTCAATTAAATAGAACCTAAAAGTTGAAGTTCTAGTGATGGGATTCGTATTAGAGCATGAGTTGCTTGAGGATTAATTTTAGTGCCTTCATCACTTTTTCAATTAATACCCCCCAATTTTTCAGAATACTTAAAGGGTTATGTTTATGTTTTTTTCAAAAATGAAAAAGAAAAGAAGAAAGGAAGAAATGTGTGGTAGCCCAACTGCAAGGGCAAGAGAGATTTTTTTTGGTTTGTCCCTAGTTATAGGAGAGAGAATCTGGTAATCTGTAAATAATTGGCTGGATTTAACAGAACCTGTATTTTTGTTTTTTGTTTTGTATGATTAATTTCATGTTTATTTAGTCTTTTGAATAAATTTGAACTTGAGAATTTGCACATTATTTGTTGATTTAACTCATTGATTTACCACATTATTTAAATATAATTAAGATTTAGATTTTCCCTTTTTTGATTTTTGATTTTAAATTTGTGTTAGTTGAATTCATAAATGGTAACATAATATTGATGTTAGATCAGAGATCTTCTCTAGCCATGTGCAAGGGACAAGAAGCTCCAATAAGCTATATTGTTCATCCAAAAGCTCCTTATTCACTTATTACATCTGAACCAAACTCCAAAACCCATGGCCTTTGAACAGCAGACTTCCCTTTTCTTTGGTCCTGCATGTTGTCAGCGGGAATGAGGGACTACAGTGCTAGCCTTTGTGGTTGGTTTGTCACAGACACCTTTGTTTACATAGGGCGCAGATAATAATACAAACTAGTGTCCCATCTATCATCCTACTAGCACCTGATCCTGTCTTTTTTTTCAAGGTCCTAAATCATGCTTTCAATATCCACTAAAGGGAAGCTCGACCAGGGGGTGAGTTTGATTATTTTAGAATTTTAATGGTTTAGTGAGAAAGGAACAGGGTCAAGGTATTAAAGCTATGATTTGCATCAGAACATTTGGAAAAAATAGGAAAGATAGTCACACAAGTTTGGAGAGCAGAGAGCAGAAATATAATATAATGAATAATAGGAAAAATCTGTAGAACTGATCAAGATTTTTCACTGGAAAGTCATAGATCTAGGAGATGCAAATGATAAAATTACATTGGAGAGTCTATAAAAAAAATAAAAAAAAAAAATCATTTTTATTCAAGAAACAGAGATGGACTAAGTAGTTGCCATAATGATGTTCTTGGAAATTAAGCGCCAACTTCCCTGGGTAAAACAGAAAATAATTTTTTGGAGTTTCTATTGAGCACGGTATCAATGATGTAAAATATGCAAGTTTATGTTGAGGACACTCTGGAAAAGTAATTACTAATGGTTGCTAAGGAAAAGATTGCATCAGGAACCTCATTAGGCAGATGATAACTTGGACATATTTTTTAATTCATTTTTCAGTTTAAATCATTTGAAAATTTTGCAAGTTTTTTCTTTTAAATTTACCTTCTTGCTTTATGTGGCTAAGAGTCCATGATTGTTTACCTAAAAATAAGATAATTGTTAAGTTCAAGCTGATAAATACCTTATCCACCAAAAACTGGGGTTGGGTTCACTAATTTGCTTCCTAAAAGAATGGGTGACCATCTAACTAAAAAACTGAGCAGCCTACTTCTGTCTCTGCAGTTGTACTTTCTTGTCTATCGTTGGTGGAGTGGTTGCTGGAGTTTGGGGATTTACTGGCTTGATGGGCTTCATTTTTTATTTCTTAATTATGGCAACTGCTTCTCTGGGATTTGCTGCGAAGGCAAAATTTTCAAATCACAAATACTTTTATTGTTGGAACAGAATTGTAATTGATGGATTTCTGGGTGGTCTCATAGTATGATTCTAACTCATTTATATTTGTTATTTGTGGAGTTTGCCGGTTTATAGCAAAGAATGCAAGTTTATAATTGCTTATCATACATGAACTGTCTATATTTTCTAGCCAGTTGTCTTGTAAGCAAGTCTAATAACCATGCCAAAACATGTGTCCGATATCATCGTGATGCATTTGTCTTCTTGCTTCGTGAATTGTAAAATTTCTTCTGTTTGCCTAGTAACATGGATGCAATATCATATGCTGCACATCCTAAAATTAGTTTCCTTGTTAGAGACCTGGAACCTTTTACAATATGTAATATGATATAGCAGCCATTTCCTAGGAGTTCGTGATGCCATTTTTTTTTTTTTTTTTTTTTTTTGTGTGTGTGGAATATTTAGCATAGCACGAAGTGCAAACATCTGTTGGTTGCTTACTATGGTTGATGTTTTGACTCCAGTGCAGCTTCTAATTGATTCTAGGTCTGCAGCTGGATGACAGCATATTAGATTAGAATTTGGAAATTAGAACTGTAACCTGAAGAACATATCTATGAAACTACCAGTTATTACATCCCTTGTTTTACAACCTCGCAACCAGGAACTTGATGAACGATTGACAGCTATCTAATATGAATTTCTGGATAATATTTTAATTAGACTTGGGCATCTGGAGGGACTCCATTACATTATGCCATGCCATAAAGACAATATGGAAGCACCAACAAACTTCTACCATCACTGGGGATTGATGAGTTCTTCAGTTTTGGCTAGTTTTAGCTGAAACCAATAAATTTTAGTATAGTTTTGACCAACTTTTGTTGTGTTCAAGAGGAATTGATTACCATCTAAACTAGGCCATATAGGGTTAAAAGTCTTATTTTAGGTTATCTTTTTCTCTTTTCCCTGTCTAGATTCAAGTTGTGATGCAGGACCACCTAAGGATATTGTTGCTTGCTATCTAGAGTTTGAGAAGCGAGCAGCTAATTACCAGTATTGCATGGACACATATGAGGAATAAAATTCAAACGTGTGTCCGAGTGTTGGATTCAATAAGAGAGGGAGAACTGGAGATAGCAAATAGTGGTCCTCCAGATCGAGTGGTGTTTCATTGGATGCCCCTGGCCTCCCTAATACCTCTCCACATCCAAGTCATGGAAGTAGCAAACTTTCTGCTTTGCCCCCCTTCATCCCAACTGTCAGTAGTGAGGTCCCCCAGACTCCATATTACCGCCACCCCTTTACCACTTGCCGTAAGCCAGGGCCTCTCTCTCTCTCTCTCTCTCTCTCTCTCTCTCTCTCTCTGAAATCACTCTTTCTAGGCACCCTCATCGGTCTATGGAGAAGAATTTGGGTCTTCTTCCTATCTCATTGAAGTTGAAACTCTAGCCCCCTTTTTTTTTTTCTTTGGAAACCCTAATCTGGCTTTGGTGAAGGAAATCACTGATTGATGCTTTAGGGTTAAGTAAGATGAGGTTGGAAGATGGAGAGTGTTTAAATGACAAAGTTTGAAATTTGTATAATCGAACACTGATAGAGATGGCAGGTATCCATATGTCAAGATTAGTATCCGAAAGGCTATTCTGATTTGAATTAAATATAAAATCTCTCCAAAATGGTGATGTTATCATATTTGGAAGCAAGTGTTTTCTTGAGTCTTATCTGAAAAATGTTGATTAAATGAGTCTTTTGAAATCATGGCTAGCTTGTGCTTTATTTTTATTTCCAGCATGCTTTTGTTCATTTTAATATTTGTATCTCTACCTTGCTTTTTTTTTTTTTTTTTTTTTTTGCTTGATACTGCTAAATGTTGCCTCTAATCTTATATTAATTGTGTTTGCAGTCATTCATGCTGTTCTGGACGTATCCTTTATTCAGGGTAGAAAGTTTGTGATCATTGTTGCATCTTTTATGTATTTTTTACTGGCTTGCTTGTTTTAATGGATTCGTATTTCCCACTACCATTTATTCACTGACTTCCTCTTGCAAAATAAGATTATCCTTGGTTGTCCCATGTACTGTCTTGATAAATAGTTTCTTGTAGAACAGCACTCGGATACCATGGAAAACTGAGAAAAGGAATAGGATGGTTGCAACTAGCTGTGTATGTGGTGTCTAAGAGTTGTGCTAGCATTTCTGGTATGTTCAGTTGATTCGTTCCATGGAGAAACCCAGCTGTCCTCCCATCCATCCTGTCCCATGCAACCATATAACATCATGATAGATAAAATACATTCAGCTTTTCAGTTGCAAGATCTTTGACATGTTCAGATTTGCTTATAACTTTGTTCATATATTCTGAGCAAGGGGAGCGTTTGATTATGCTTGAAGGTGATGCAGAACGGATGGTATATATCAAATGCTAATTATACAGACAGCATCGGCAAAATGCATTCCTGCTGAAAGCCTGCTGAAAGCTACTGTCATGATTATTTAGTAGCCACTTGATGAGGGGAAATCCTCTGGCTTATATGCTTGATGTATAACGTTTTCTTTCTTATTTTGATCTAAAAGATCAGGATTGCAGCAAAGCCTTTATTTTCTCTTCTTTGGAGTCTTAACCTGTTAATTTATTTATATATTAGAAAAGATTGTTACCAGATGTTGTTCTTGTTGAAGCTGGGCCTGATGATGAGAGCTTAACGGTGTCTTTATTATCAGTTCCATGAGTTGGCAATGTAGGATCTGCTAACTAGCTCAAGAAGTCGCCTAGTTTTTAGAACAACTATTCAAATGGTATACTTAGTTAAAAAAACTTGAAACTAGAAATAAAGGTGGTAATTTACAGTAAAAAAAAGAAATAAAAGAAATAAAAGTTGTAAGTTGACTTCAAAATGCAGCAATCTTCTTCTTATCCTTGTTCTCCTCCTAATTAGTAATAAAATTCTTATCCTTGTTCTCCTCCTAATTAGTAATAAAATTGCATGTTAAAATATTATGAGGCATGATGAACTGATTGGTCAACAGAGTCAATGAATTAGAAAGAAAGTGAGACGCGTGAGCTGCTGAAGCTTTCTTACCATTTGAACTGGAAGGACGTCCCATCTCTTTTATTAAGCCATCACATGGCTAGAAGGGAACGTGAGATTTTATTTATCTACCGGTCTACATTGAATATAATTAATTTATACCATATATATCATCAGTAATGTAACTAGATATTTGAAGTCAGAAGCAAAAATAAATTCTCTCTTTTTCTCGTTAAGAAATAGTAGCGGCTATCAAATATATTTTTATTGTCAAAAATTTAGAAAAAAACAAATATAGAATTTTTATTTTTGTAAAAAAGAAAATGATAGTGATATGAAACAACATCTTGACATAACATATATGGATTGAGTAATGTGGACTTTGGTGAGGTTTAATAGCATTATGCAAAAAAACAAGTCATGGAACAACTCCTCATCGGCCTCAACGCCCTCGCCAGGCAACGCTGGGTCAGACATCTCTTCTCCTTCTTTATGTATTTATTCGTCTTAGTTCACTGCAATTCATAGCCCACAATATCAAGAGGTCAAGCTGACAGATCTCTTTGGCATTCTTATCAAAGAAGTATGCTAACAATTAACGAATTAGTCGCAGTGTCCAGCTAATTAATCACCCCGGTTCAATTGGAAAAAGATTGCGATGAGCTAGTGCTGTTGATCAGATTCCTCTGCTACTTTAGCCCAAGGCATCAAAAGATGCAAATTAGACCCAACTCCTGAGGTGCAGAAGACTTTGTTCCTATGGCATGGAGAATTCCAGGAGCAGATTTTGGGGTTCCAGGCGTTAGAAAGGGGGCTAGTGGAGAGAGAATCTTCTACCATGTGATCAGCTGTGGCCATTCAATGAGCTGCAATTACTCACGTGCATGTATTCTTTAGCCGCCAGGTATCTTTTTGTTTTTTTGATGGTAATTAGGGGAAAAAATCCGCTAAGATCTATTGGAATTTCTTTACAAGCTGAAGAATGCACAAGAGATTTTAATTACAAAGAAGAGGTCGAGAGAAAAGGTGGTCTTCAAATACAGGTGAGCCTCCTCATGAACATTTTGTACGGAAACACTCTAAAGAATCAAAAGTACGATGGATTTCATCGAAAATAGCAGCGCTTTGTAAGAAGGCTTTTATCATAAAGATTTCTTAAGTTTCTTTTTTTTCAATGATCCATCAGAACGATAATATGAGTTGATCTCAAGCTACTTTTTAAAGTTGGGGATATGCAAGCAGGTTAAGTAGTCAGATCCAAAGACTCCAGATGATCAAGCCATAATAAAGAAGATGAGATAGACTCTCAGGCATGGCACTACACAGCGGGCATCCTAAGCTAACTAGCTTTTTTTGGTTAAGATGATCCTTCGTTTGGAGACGACCTCTAAGAATTAATCAAGCAAAAATTCTAATTTTTTCAAGTACTGCTACTTTATAGATGATTTTGTAGAATGATCAAAATACACCATTTTGTATGAGAAACTTATATAGAAGAATTTGGCAGAATATGCTCAGTGCCTCGCAGATTTGTCTTCTTCCTCCATAGGTCTAATTGTGGATATGATGGATTGGAGATCCAACCATTGTTCATGCTGGACTTTGAAAGAGATCCGAAGAATTTAATATTCCTTTTGCTGCTAGGTGTCAGAAAGAATTTATGTGTCATTTTTTTAACAATTTTATCGATTGCTATTGCAACACATCACAGCAAGAGAGGAATGATGGAAATCTCAAAACATCCATTCAACTTGCCAAGAGATGATTATTAAGTGATTCAGAATACCAATGTTCGATCCAGTAGATCTGACACTTTTGCTTTAGTTCCCGTGGCCCTTAGCAATTATATAGATGGCCCATTATCCCATGCCATGACAAATATGCCACCATGTTAGCCCTGCAGCGTAAGATTATGGTAGAGAGGTTCCGTCGCTATCATTCTTTAGCATTTGTTTTGCTAATCATTCACTATTGAAAAAGAATTCTGATGAACAATATTGAAAAAGACGAATATTTACGGTCGAAGGATCCGGAGCTTTGGATGGACCTTCAGGAAAAGAGTTTTAGAACTAGTCTGCAAACTGGTTAGATCTCAAAGCAAAGTTAGTACAGGGGGACATCTTGTTCAGTGGAGTTGATGGGCTACCAAACGAATATGTGTTAGCTAATAGTTCAGAACTTCAGGAAAAGAGTTTTAGAACTAGTCTGAAAACAAAGCAAAGTTAGTTCAGGGGGACATCTTATTCAGTGGAGTTGATGGGCTACCAAACGAATATGTGTTGGCTAATAGTTACAGAACAACAAAAGGAACAGAAAATAGTCAGCATCCTTCGAATATGTGTTGCTAATAGTTCAGAACAACAAAAGGAACAGAAAATAATTAGCATCCTTTTGAGTAGCGAGTAAAAAGTGACAGGAACATGGAGGATTTGGAGGTTGGTTTACTTAAAGGCAACCAGTAAATTCAGAATATAAGTGGTAGGTTTTTTTGTACCCTTCTTTCTTCCATGTTTGGATAAGTATCTATCAAACGCCAACATCCCTATCTGGTGCACCAAAATCATGACCATATCCAACGAAGACAAACTACCACTTCTCATCAACGTAATCTTCAACCTGATCTATTATTTTGATTTTAAATCTTATTTTAGTTATACACAGATCATCTTGAAAAGTATTTTTCTATATAACCACCAAGAAAGAAATGTAGTTTTCAATGGCCGCTGTTCTATACCATGTGCTCATTTTATTTTTTATTTTTATATTTTTAGGGTCAGGCCAATGAGTCCTATTTGAACAAAATGTTATAATTGGTGACAGACAGATGTAAAAATGTAAATGAGCTGGCCTATGGCCAAATTTTAAACTATTGAAGCTAGATTGAACTTGGCAATATGAAAGATTTTAATTTGAGCAAATTGATGCCTGATCCTCTAGCAGATCGATTTGATCCACAACATAATATTTGATCCATCTTATCAATTCTCTTTAGTTTTTATTTTTTATTTTTCAGTAGGCATGATTATCTTTAATTATATAAAATTATATTTTACTATTATCTTTATATCTTCATATTTTATGTGATTATTTTCTTATAATACATAATAAAAAATAAAAAAATTAATATTATAAATCGGATGCTGCGTTATTGATCAGCAGCAACTAAATGTTACAGCTCAATCCATTGGAAGGTTGGGCATTAATTACTGTTTTAATATCTCTATTTGCAGTGAGAAGCCATGCAATTAAGGAACAAGATTTCTCTCATTCTTTGTTCTGCCATGGCCAGGACCCACTGCATGGTTCGTTGGAGAGGGATGAGGAGGCCATGGTGGACGCATGGTTACTTGCCCCTAAGTGATCGCATAACACTTGCATGAAGACTGGCCCATACTTTTATAACTTGCCATCAAATCTTGTATGACTTGCTTTCCTCAGCTCAACCTTCTTAAATTGCTTGTAATTTTGCAGGTGCTATACTAATAAAATTTGATGGGGGGATTTCTCAGCCCTCACTTTTCCTTTTTTTTTATAAAAAAAAAAAAAAAAAAAAAACACTTGCATGAAGACTAGTTAAACTCAATGAACATTGAGTTCTTTAACTCTACACTGAAATTTGCCATATGCCTGGTGAAGATAATATGAACTTCCTAATGAAAGCTTCGCATATATCCAGGGAGTTTGCTTTTAATAGTAGAGTGGTATGCGTAAGATAATTTTTTTCTCAACATCATTAACATAAAGCAGGTAATTTAAGCCTTTTGCTAACTGGACATTCTAACTATTTCTTGAGCGTATCTCAATTGGTATAAGGCCTTCCTGTGTCTAAAGTGTTTTGAGTTTCAAATTTTCATACATGCACCGATATGTAATGTAATTAACTGTAGAGGGTAAGGGTGAAAGAAAATTTGGAACTTGAGCCTGATCCTAATTAATTTTTACATAGTTAACCATGTTATATATTTACTTGTGTTATGGCAACAACTAGATAGCACAATATATAGGATACAAATGTATATAAAAGATTAAGAAAAGAAAAGAAAAAATTAACATAAAACACATAAAATTAATATGGTTTAGCTATGATCTACCTCATTAAATGAAGGAGAGTAAAAAATATTATTATCGAAAGATGAAGTATAAAATATAATAATAATTTCTTAAGAAATCTTAACTTGATAATTTTTTAAAATATAATTTTATATTAAATTTGAACTGCGCTATGGTTTTCACTCAAAATTTTTTATAAAAGTATATAATCAGACCACATATCAGACGAGCTTAGAAATCCAAGGAATATCTAAAGACACATCTAACAACTTACGATAAATAAACAGCAAAATATTGGAAACTTTACACCTGATCCTTCATTTTAACTGGCATTTGTTATCAGTCTTTGCCCAGAAAAAATAACGTAAGATTGCCATTAGGAAGGGCCACAGGAAAGTGGAGCCATGTTGCTGCACCCCGTGGAACTCCATCGGCGGTGCACTACCATGCCAAGAACATGACGTGCAACCGAGCGATGCTACTGTAAGCATCCAATCACTCAGGTAAATTCCACCCATCAGTTTAATTGCTTCATGTCATGGCACATTTTACGACATGCAGTTTTAATGTGACATAAATCAGTGGGACTGGGTTCAGTTGTGGATGAAGCTCTTAATATTACCGTACAGTACGTGCGCTGTTAAATGTGGTGTTACAAGGTTTCTTCAACTAAGCAACGTCTGTAGTCTACGTAAGCCTGATTTGAGTTGGTTAATAATGCAAGGTCGTCATTGTTGGCGTCAACGGCTATCCATCGGCTATTTTGGATATGTGCTTCACTGCACTCCTCGTTCCTAGTGGATTGCCTCAATAAACTGTTCGCTTGTCCCGTTTAACATCGAACCTTATCTATATCCAAGAGGCTGGCATCTCAAGATATCCAGAAGCTAGGATAGCACGAATCACATTGTTTAGAGGCTGCACCATTCCCCATCTTAATTACTAATAATTAACGTGTGAAATGACTGATGCTCATACAATCTTATCCTTGCGTAAGATTCTTGGACGCATTGTAACACAGTGTGATCATTGGAGGGACTTGACACAGCGAATGGATAACCATGGCCACTGGATAAATACGTACTGTATAATGAATGGATAAATTTTTATATTAAAAATATAAATATACATAATAAACAGATAAATATGAAATATTATAAAATTAGTCAACAGACTAAAAGTTATAATTCCATCTCATATTATCAAATATCAGCGATAGAGAAACTAATTTTGGTGTGAAAAGTTTTGTTGGATGTGTCACTGGATCAAAGAAACCATCCTTGGAACTGAAATAAGAACGCAAGGCAAACTATTTTGTATGCATTGTGGGATCTCAACTCTTAACTTCATTCCACAAGATATTTCATAAAAGGATTAAGAGAGCACCCGTTAAGGAGCATTTAATAAGCTATACAATTACAAATATGTAGATAACAATAAATAAACATCATAAATAAACCAGAACAAATAAATGAACGTGGACCTCACATCTGGCGTTAGCCCATCAAAACCGACTATATGTATGTTTTAATGTCACGAAGTTGAAGGATAATCCTAAAAGACGCATGGGCGCGACTTAGACCACACCATCAGAGTTGTTGAACAAAAGTGCGACTCAAAACCTTATGATGTAGCAGCCCAAGGACTGGCCACCATTCTTCCATGCGAACAGATCCGTCATATGCCAGCACTTTTTTAGGCTTGGTACCTAAACAAAAGATTAATGCATAACAGTAATGACAGCATCGAAGCGGGCATCCATCCTGATGTCTTCCATGTGTCCTTATGGCACAACATATCATTCTTGGTTATTTGTTTTCAACTAAGGAAGAGACTTTAAACTTTATTGGGAAAGTTAAAAAAAAATTATTTGTAGTTTATTAAATATCCCTGCTGGCAGGGAACTTGTTAACATTTCCCTTCATAAGAAATCTATGAAAAAACGTTGAAATCCAAATGGCATGTTTAATTAAATCGATGTTAACATAATGAATATTTATCTATATTAATTTTATTTTATAAACCTAGAATTTAGTGTGGCAGCAAAGTACCATTCCTTGAGTTCTAACTTTTAAGAAGTATAGTTGAAATCTCCCATTTATTATATATATATATATATATTATTTTGAATAAGGCTACAAATGAATCGAGTCGATCTATGATGTCTTATCCAATTATACCTAATCCGATCTATATCGAGAGATCCATGGGGTCAGATTTGTAAATTGGATATAATTTAAATTATGGATGTAGTCCAAGTATTGATTTTTTTAATTCGATCCCATCCGAATATGATTTGTTTTGATTTATAAAATATAAATCTTATTTTTCTTCACTCCAATTATCGCTCTAATTTTAAACTAACTCTCCTTTTTATTTTAGCAACTATATGTCCTTCTATCTTTTTTTACTAATTATATATAGATATTTATACTTTATTATTTATTTTGATGGATACTTATTTATAATGTCTTTTAAGTATATCAATAAATTTTTTAAATATCATGATTTATAAAGTTAAGGGTAATCATTTACATGGATAGAACTAAGAATTTTTGAATAAAAATTTAGGTTTCAGTTGATTTTTTTTTATTTTCATTTAAATTTTTTAATGATTTATTTATCAATTATTAGATTTTAGCTATAAAACAATAGTTAAATGCTTGACTTAAACCCAAATATGGTCCAATTCAATCCTATTCTGAACCTTAAAATTTTGAGTTGGTCCCGAATAGATTTGAATAACCTATTGAGTCTAAAATTCTTTCCATATACCCCATCCGACCTGATCCGATCAGTAAATTGGTCGGGTTTTGATCTAGAATCAGAATTCAAATATGAAACTGGGTCGATTGGCATCAAGCATGATCCGATCCGATCCGACTTGACCCATTTATAGCTCTAGTTTTATACTAATGATATTATGAAATATAAATGATATAATTTTTATTTAGGCAAACTTAGAATAACATCATGAATGCTATCACAAATCCTTCAAGAAAAACTATCTCGGCATATTTGTTCCCGTTATTTTCATGCTAAGGTCTCAAAAACAACTTCACATAACTTAACAGTGGTCTATCACATGATCTTTCATTGCAGGCTTATAATTAAGAATTGTGATGTCGCGTGAGAACTACCAAAGGAGCATAAAATACATAGTTGTTATAGGTGTTTGTTACAGATGTTCCTTGCCTTATTCTCATATTTCCTATCGGAAAATAAGCTTCACTCCGGCTAAGTGCGGCCCAAATTCCAAATGCCAACGAATTATGCCACCACCTTTAGGAAACCAAAATATACAGATCCGGATACCTGCTTTGAAGTTGTGACAGGTTGATGGCATGAAGGGTTGTAACCCGAACAAAAAGGTTGTGCTTGGTAGATCAAGATAAAATATTTATGATATATATGAAATCTGAGACTTTTCCTTCTGGAGGGATGATAAAACTTGAAATTATTTTGCAAACCAAAGCAAGTCGAACCATTAGTGGATGGAATAGGAAAATGGGCCATGTTTGGATTTCGAAAGCGCTACAATTTATGACAAATCTAATTTGGCTCTGAGCATGTACATGTCCACATCAATGTTACATATCCATTCTAATAATATTTAGTGAAAGCATCTGTGAAGTCAGTGTATTAGGCCATATGTGCAAATCCCACCAATGAAAAATGCCATGTTATTCTAATCCCTGATACGTTCAGAATGTAACCTGATCCCCTTCTTTATTCAACATCTCATTTGGTCAACAAATTAGTAAAAACTAGGATACAAAACTGCCTAAGGCTATAATATCATGAAGCTGCACCCACAACCACATAAAAACTGGTTAATTTATATGTTAAAACTAAAACTAAGAAGGTTTATATATGTGCACATACATACATGCATGTATACCTATTTATATACATAAACATACAAATATATGTGTATGTGTGCGTGTACACAGACACATATACGCACTGCAATGAATGAAAAAGCCACCTTCCATGCAGAGGTAATGACTTATACGAATATAAATCATTTATCATTTGAGTTTCAACTTGTCTGCATCAGTGAGGATACGCCTTGATTAGACCCTAAGATATCTCTATTCTCGGTCTACTTGACTCTCTGATGTTTATCCTATCTGGGAGTCTATATTTAGGTGGGCCAGCAATTAATTTGTCCACTTCTTCGCTTGCACATGCAAAAATATGCAATATCTCTTACCTTTCAGGTTTGGATCACAACATACTAACATTCACTCTTTTTTTATTTGCTAAAACATTCACGCATTGAAGTGATATGGAATGAGAGATTAATGTTGTTCAGCTCCCAACCAGTTCATTCAACAAGATAAATAAATAAATAAATATACAAAAACACGAATAGGAAGAAATTCTATATATCCTTTGCTCAAACTGATGCTTTTTACTTGGCCATGGGAATCTTTGCTGAGACCACCTTTCTTGGTGCATAGTAATTGGATAATTGTCATCTTTGCGGGCGGTGGCTTACCCACTTGCAACGGCCACCACTTCGCACTGCCTTTGCCGCATTTCTTCACTACAAAGTGCTCAGCTAACATTCCCTTCTAATAGCAAAGAGAGATTCCGATTCTTTTGCTTTCTTTTGTTCAAGATAATCTGAACATAAGTTTACTTTGTTAGTATATAACCCATATTATTTCACGGATCTATGGGCGTAGAACGTGGGTTTACTTTGTTTATCTGTAGCTAGATGTTGGTCTAGAAGAACCAGGAAATTGGAGGGAGAGGGAGTGGGGGTGGGGTTGCGGCATGGATACTGTTTTGCATCTTCGTACATTTGTAAGCAATATTAATAGATTGGTACAAGAAAAGTTAAAATTAAGAGGCCAATCTCATGTTGTTCGAGGCAGTGTAACTTATTTAGATTGGTACACTAAACTCACGCCACCCCCTCCCCAACTCAGAAGAAGAAAGAAGAAGAAGAAGAAGAAGAAGAAGAAGAAGAGTCCATTAAAACTTGGGTTAGAAAAGAAAATCAAAGACGATCCATAAACCAAACAACTCAACAATTCGTAAAATAAGGAGTGAAGGAGGATCCCTACTTACAGGTCCATATGTAATTTCATTTAGCTGATTCAAATCATGGTAATTCAACCAAGGTCACAAGCATCTGTAAAGAGATGTTGTTCTTGGACTCATCGCCAGGATGCCTTCAGTGATGCATGCTAATCTCACTGGCGTTAACTGTCTATAATTTCAGATCTGAAATATAGCTCAATTAACCGGAAGTATCAGTGGAAAGATACTGATCGCACTGATCGAAGTTCGAGTTCAGAAAGGACACATTTGAATACCTGCCATGGCAAAATCATGGATTATACTGCGAGGTCCCTTAGGCCTCTTCCTCCCTTTTGGGGTCAGAATTTAGCATCTTATGGCATTCTCATGCTGCCCCATATTGATTTAAATTCTAAATCAAAGGATAATGCGGTGTTGCGTTGTACGTCTGGTGCACATGAATTTGGAGTTGAAGGAGTGGAACTTGGAGGTGGAGACGCACCCCAGAACTCCCATCATAGCAATAGATGCATAGAAAGTTATTGTCGGTTTTGGAAATATATTTCTGGAGAGGTGTTAGCCCCAGTAACTTGCGATAGCAACTACATCAGAATATTTTCAGGATAGTTAAAGCTCAAACATGAGATCTGGAAGATAAACATGTAAGAATTACAAAAGCTTCAACTATGATAATCTAAAAGAACAAGCCCCAAGTCTCATCAGAAAAGCAAGAAAAACAAGCTTTCGATAAGAAGTTAAAGAAACCAAGCCATGAGCACCTGAAATGGAAAACTAAAAACAGCCAAACCATTCAAGTACTAATTAAAGTGGATTCTGCAAGGGGCTGAAGGTGATGACAGAAGCACAGAGAGCACAAATGAGTGAGATGCAAGGGGTGCATGTCATCATCTGTGCTCTCTATCTTCTGTCAACAGCATCACCAGATGCCACCTCTCCCTCTTGCTAACAACGAGAGCAGCAAAATGATAGCAGAATAAACAGATCGACAAAGGGAGTTGTTGCTCTAGATAGGAGATGGGGGGAGGAGGGATATATGACTATAAAAACAGTCTTGAAGCCTATAAGCACCAAGGGGACTCTTCCACACCCTCCTATTTATAGAATTGTGTGAAGTAAAAAAGGCGACTGAGGTGGATAGGGAGTACATTTCTCCTGGTTTGTCTCGATTTCACCATGATTGGCTAATGGCGCACCGACTTGCAGAAGTTTTAAATGGTGGCCACATGTACTGAAAAGATTGTACTCACATGGTGACAATATGTTACAGAGGATTGCGTAAGGGATATGCGCATTTCATGCAACTAGCCCAGAAGCATGAAGCATGGAATGGAGAGTTTTCTTTTCCGAAAAGAGAGAAGGGAGACAATAAGGGCCGAATTCAAAGCTTTCCCACCCGCACCTTATCCTCCTTTCCCATATCTATCTTCCACTGTTCCATCCATCCGTTTCGGGAGAACAATGGGAGGTGGCCCCAGCGAATCCACGCGTCGAGACCCCATACGTCCTTGCCACAAGAGCGCCTTTTACGACCGTTGGATTCGCGATGGTCCCTCTCAATTATCCTTCGTTCCACTTGTCTTATGGATCCCACACAAAAGTTAGCGTGCCTCTAAATTCGATGAACAAGGCTCCACACCAGACGTCTGCATAAAAATTTCCACGCATGCATTCCCTTTATCGTTTTTGCAACGATATTTGCGTGTCTTCATGCGTGTCGCGTGCGAGAAAAAGCAAACTTCAGTATATAGGTTGATGGAGGTATATTTTGAAAGTAGAGAAATAATACTGCGAAAAGAATGGGGGGCTTTTTTGGGCTGCTCATCAACTTGGTTAAGTGAAAGGGGTATTCAAATTCAAAACCGAGCTAAATTAAAAAATGTTCAGGCTTGGCTCAGTTTTTTATTGGAGCATGCATGTTATTCGACTGAACCTGAACTTGGGAGCAGCACAAAAATCTCAAGCAAGAAAAACTTTTTAAGGCTGGTGTAGCTTTCTTCTTGCTCCAATACTTCTGTGTGAGATGTAGGTGGGGAACTTAAAGAATGACTTTATAAAGTGCATGATGAGCCGTAATTTAGATGCTAATTTTCGATCGCGAAGCACGCGCACTGGTGAAAAAATTCTTCATGGGTATTATTATGGCAAGACCTTGTACCCGAGGAAATGGAGCGGCAATCCAAGGACAGGAGGGGGAAGGGAACACTAATGTAGAGATTTTTTAATGCAGAGAATTTTTATGTGTGGCAGCGGAGCTAGCAGTGTCCTTTAGTACTTTTTTGAGGGAAAAATAAGATAGCACTGTGATGTAATTTGGACCGTAGCGTTTTATGGAATCTTACCTTTTAGGGCATGGATTGGACTCCGAAAGGGAGGGTGGCAAGCATCTTTTTACCAACAGGAAGACCGTAGTGGCTTATAACTTGAAATTTCTAGCTCAAATTCAAAACCAGGCCTTTGGTGATCGGGCCTATAAGATCTAGTTTTGTTGACCAACTAAGTCTATCGTACCAAATCTTTTTAATTTATCATCCCCACGAAGGGAGATAATTGCGTCCCTCAATAATTGTCCACTAAAAAGATAAGTATGCGCAGTGAGCGGTGAAAGAAGCCGTACGCTATCTATAGGCCGAATGTTAGGATTTAGTCAATAGAGAGCGCCGTCAATGAAAAGACTGCTGGATAACTTTCCCAAATTTTTTCTTCTGCTCGTCCATTTTTGGGTTCTTTTCGGACCTTTACCAAGAGCCGAGCAGACGCGAATATCGCTGGCGATGCAGCGTTGCGTGTCGCCACCCTATTCCTCTATGGATGTGGACTACTTTGGCATGACCACGACTGAGAGGGAATGGTGGAGACTGATGGAGCCGTTTAAAAATCGGATGCAACAGCGTTGCCTTGTGGATGCTGATAGAGATATTTGGATTGGCGAATTTAGTCTAATCATGATTTCACTTTAATGTTTTCGCTCTATTATGATGTTTTAAGGCATCTTTTATCTTGAAAGCGCTTGTACGGAGGGGAGGGAGAGAGAGACTTAACCTTTGGATCGTGGCGCATACTTATTCCACTGAAAAAAGTTTTGTTTGCATCTTGAGCCAAATTTGCGTCCAGATAGCTATCACAGATGGAATGAATTTAATTAAACAAAATATCAAAGTATTGTTTACGATCCTTATCCAAACTTCAACTTCGTTACTGTGTGGAATTATCGGACAATGAATACTTTATCTGAAATATTTAAGGTTTACATACGAAAAAAATAAAGAGGCCACAACGAAGGATCTTCTGGATAGATAGAGGAAAATAGTACGAAAATGAATAAAGTTTACAATTATAATTATCATAATGATCCAATGCTATCATAACAGTTTTGAAGGCCTCTCAGTATAGATAGAAATGAATGGTATACAGCTTTTGTTTGTGAGATTTTTTTTGTTTTTTAAGATCAATTTTATGAGATTTATTCAGCAAATGAATCCTGTTGATTCCATTTTGAATATCTTGTACCATGGGATTGGTTGGCTCCTTTGATCCTGCTCGCTTGAACCTCTTTCCACCCACTTTTTCTCAACCGTTCAAAGATACACGATTAACATTTTATGAGAAATGAGATACCATTATCATGGTTTAAATTCAAATTAACCCAAAGCCTAAAATTCAGTTTATATTTATTTTTGAGGAGGTTCTGCGAGACATAGCAGCATATGGGTAGGAAATTGTTACTACCATCAGGTGCACACAAAAAGTTCCTTAAGCCTATCATTTATCAAAGCTCGGCTAGAAATTTAATATTCAAATACGCTCTATCTATCACACCAATTCTCTCAATTTACATCAATCCAGCGAGTGAACTTTTCCAGTGCACAAACCCCGAGGATCGTTTCAAATTCTCCTTCAAATATATTAACTAAATGGCTGGGGTTGGCACCGACCGTCGCCTGGCAATTTGAACTATATTCAAAATGAGTCATGCTCTCAACTCTCTGCAGCCCCTCCACGCGAGCACGCAGATATTACACGCATTGCTTGGCGTCCAAACAGGCCTAACACACTCATGAATTCTCGGTGCTTTTGACGATCCGTTGCCTGCGGCCAAGTGCTGACGTCTTCTCGTGCTCCAACGTTAACTAGCGTCTTGCGCCGAGCTTGAGTTGATGTAGGTGCGGCTATATCACGAGCCAGTTCAGGTGTCGGATTGGAAGCGTGACAACCAGTGAGCAGCATGTCATCAACCAGTATTATTTGTTTCAGCACCTTAAACCGTGCTCGAGTGACTGCAGTCCTCCTGGACGCAGCGATTGGATTGCTGTGACATGACGGCCAACAACAGAATTAATCATAGCTTCAGGTTCAGGTGGGGGGTGGGCCAGCGTTTTGAATGCTGCCTGCACTGCATCGTGGTTGGTTGAAATGCTACCACCGTCTTGGGTCTGGTCGCGAAATGGCCCCGGTCGATAACTCGCATCGCAAAATGGCGCCGGTCAATGACTCGCATCATGAGTGACTAGTGCCACTTATAATGACATTTTGACGGCGTGCGGTGCTTGTTATAAAGTACATATACAGCCACATTAGAAGGCACTAGATTAATAATAATTTATTTTAATAATCTTAAATTATCAACTAAATTATCATATTTAATAATTAAACGTAATATTTTAAATAATAATATTTAATTTAATAATCTAAAATTATCATAAATCATAATAAGTATTTAAGATTACTAATATAATAATATTAAATTACACTTTTAACTTCTATATAAATATTTAATAATATTTAATCTAATTATATATTTAATTCACGCCAGATAATATTTTTAAATATTATATTTTTATTTAATAATAAATAATATAATATAATTTCATTATATTAATATTAAATTTAAAAACATAACATAAATGTTTAATATTTTAAATACTATTACATATTTATATAATAATATGTAGATATTAGATTTTAAATTATTAATATTTATGATCTTTTTGCATATTGAATTTTTATATAATATATTACTAAATATTTTTTATATATTATATATTAATATATATTATATAATAAGATATTTTATAATATTATAATATATATTATATTTCTTAATTTAATTTATAAAGAATGTTGATTTTTATCAAAACATTTTATTTCTAGCAAAAAAAAAAAGAGGAGTTATTTTAAAAATAAAAAAAATTTACAATAAATTTAAATAAAATTTAAAAATATGATAAATTAATTATCATATTTTTTTATTATGAATGAAATATAATAATATTTTATTTTTAAGAATCTGATTATTAAGTATAGAATTTATGATAATGTTAGCGTGAGCTAAGGACCATCTTAAGATCTATTCTTCAGGTAGCCCACGTCCATGTGCGTCTATTACTTCATCCATGTGGTTGTGCCATCCTTTAGTCCGGCGTGAAGTCCCACCAAAAGTTGCCTGAAATCTTTTGCGAGATTATTAGTAAATAATTCCATGTGGGTGCGCCAGCATTTAGTCCGGCGTGAAGTCCCACCAAAAGTTGCCTCAAATCCCTTGTGAGGCAATTGCTAATGCTTCAATAATTCAACAGTGGTCCCCTCCCAAAAAAACAAAACAAAACAAAACAAAACAAAAGGACCAGTGAAGCAAAATTAAGGAATGAAAAATTAAAAAATTACAAGAGGACCACTGTAAGTTTTAAGCACTTATCAGAATGGAAATTGCCACAGAGAATAGAAAGGTAAAGTTTTATGAAAGATCAAACTCACAGATATGTTTTTCTTGATTTTTTTTTTTTTTTTAAAGTTTACCAAGCCACACATTTTACATGAATTTCATAATCAATTGATCCAAGCATGTTTTTGAAGTGGCCTACTCTCTAGAAGACAATTTACTCAAGCATATAATGCAGCTAAAATCTTTTGAATCTTTCTTTTTTTAAAAAAAATATCTAATGAATAAATAAATGATCCATTGACTTATGAATTATTTTATATAACATACATCTTTTACTTACTCTCTAGTCTTCCTTGAGTACGATGTCATCTATATAAAGTTTCTTATGAAAAGTTTGCTCATAAAAGATTTTAATTTTTTTTGGAAGGAATATCTTTCATGCTGCAGAGCGAAAGAGGTAGATAATTTCTTGATGATTAATAAATTTATAGTATAAGTCTATACTAAATTTGCTTTTATGATTTTGAGTTTTGAGGGAGTTTTTTTTTATGTCCATGGTAAAGGTTGGCCTTTTATTTTTCAGTTTAATCGGTGTTGTGGTGAGTTTAAGTTTATGGCGCTTGATTTTGATGGTCCCCAACCGTTTACTTTTTCATGGTATACTGATAATGACATTTTACTTGCTGCTGGTTCCAGCATCTTCCGTTCTGATAGTGCGGTCAGTCTTTTTCCTGAGTTTTATATCTATTAGTGTACATTGACTTCATGCATATCCGTTCAATTATCACCATTAGAAGACCTGTTTTAATTCTCAGCCACAAAATTTGTGGTGCCATTGTATTCTTTGAATAACCCTTGACATTTTCTTCTACTTATAACTCTCACAGCTGCAGCACATTTGTTGGATGTCTGTTTTAGTAATCTAACACTAATCCTAGTTCAATACTAATCTTGAATAATTTATCTTGGACGTTAAAAAGTTCATGATTTTCTGCAACCTTTCACCTATATACTAAGTAAATATGGTTTCTTATATCCCAATGTAGATTCATGGTTTTAGCATGGGACTTCAACTATTGGTGGCTCCAGTCTGGCCGCATAGGTTTAATCTAATTAAGGTCGCATTTTTGTATGGTAGGGGGGATGCTTCTCTTTTTGGAGCTCCAGAGCATCTTCTATATGGGCCCAGTTGGTTGTGACACCATCAATTTCCACTGTGGAGATCGAGACAAATTCAGCAAGAGAGGACATGTTATCTACCCTATAAAGAGAGGATTGCGGGGCGTTATTTAAGTACTCAATTCTTTTTCTAATGTTCTTGAGATTATAACAGCAGTACCAGCTTGGGCTCAGGTGAGATTAGTGATGCAGCATTGACAGTAAGAATAGCTGTAGGTAGGATTTTGTGTCAAGAGTGTAGCCAAGCCAGGCCAACTTAAGTTTGGGCCTCACAAGCCATGATTGGCTCAAGCTTTGGACCACAAATATAGTAAAGCCAATGCCAGGCTGGGCTAGGCCAGGGCCCCCGCCGTATACGTTCTGGATGACAGACTGTGCCAGCGCTGGGAAAATGCAACGTGTCGGCGCGTTTGGCGGGAGAGCAGCGCGGGATCATTCATCTTGACAGCAAATAAATTAAAATAATACAAGAGGCCGCGCTTGGGTTCTGAGATCGCTCCGGGCGACTCTCTTGAGACCCAAAGGCGACGCACATGTGATTGCCGCTTGAGCTGTTTTTATTTTTAATTTTAATTTTAATTTTTTATTTTTTCTTCCCGCCTGCCTTCGGCCATCTTTTATGCAATGTTTCATGTTCTGACCCTCTCTTAAGATTTCTTGTACTTTTAAAAGATGATCCATTTACTTTTATTAATTTATAGTTTGCCTTTCGAGAAAAAGATAGACCAGCATCTAGCACTCATCATATTCTTCGTATCAATAGTTGACAAAAATTATCTCCGTCTCCGTCTCCGTCTCCGTCTCGATTGCTGGGGAATCTCTATCCGAATGGAGTAGGGCGGCATGGGTCCCCGGGTTGAAATTGCACTCCCTGCAGAATTCCCAATAGAGCGGCTGTCGTCGTTCGCTGGTTGTCCGGTACGCAACATTATGGAGGCCTGCTTCGGTTCTTTCTCGAACGAGCTGTAGCCGATGCCAGCGTGAGGAGGGAAAGCGTGGGTGACAAGCGGAAGAGAAGAAGCCCCTGAAGCTCGGCCACCGTGACAAGGTAATTTTGATTTTTTTTTTTAAATTTTTTTTTATTTTTCATGTTCCGTTTTTCTTTGTGTTTCTCTGAAGCCCCTTTCATTTGTTTTCAATTTCTTGAACTATATGATATAATGTCAGCGACTTTGCAAGAAATCATGAAACGCAACTAAATTAAAGGGTAGTATGAATCAGATTGGTCATATTGGTTACTTTAATGTGCAATTGGTCGTATCTTCACTCTTCGTACTTCCAATTTCTCATTTCTTTGTTATGGATGGTTTTTTCTCCTCGTTATTTCTTTTTGCATCAAGTTCACGTGGAATATTGTCTATTGCATACTTAATAAGGTAAAATATTCGATATATATATATATATATATATATATATATATATATATATATTGAGTCCAGGGATAAGCTCAAGACTCCGCCGGTGATGATTGTGCACCGTGAACCAAAGCCGTGGGTCGCTATGTGCCTACCGAGCTTCTTGAAACATTGATAGTTAAAATGGGTGCAGTAGGATCTGTAGGGTTGATGTTATTTAGAGGTAATGAATTGTTCTTAAAGCAAGGAGAATCAATTTTCTTTAAGGTAAAATAGTAGAAGAGTGGAAGGAGGCTTAAAACTATTAGTATATGTAATGTGGGAATTGGTTGATGAATGTGTTGTCATAAGTAGATAGAGAGGTACAAGATGCATGAGGAAGCGGAGGTCCAGGAGCCAAGAAATGGATCCAATTCTGCTCTTCTATAGAATTTTGAGAGATTAAAAATTTTAGAAGAAAGTCTAACAGAGCATGAGCCATAGTTCTGCTTCTGCCTCGTGATTTCCTTGCAACTTTCCTATAGCTCATGTAGCTTGCCTAAAAGACGAACTGTTCCGCTTTAGCACTACTAAAATGCAGTCCACAAATCTCAGGGCCTGGTGCATGCCAATCATATAATAATGAATGTCTAGAATTTTAATACATTGTGTTTGGATATTGATTATAGACTCAATAGATGGTGATTTGATTGAATAATTAGCATGTCTGCTTTGAAGTGCAACCATTTTTTAGGTGGGTAAATGACCATCTGTTTTTTTTTTAAATATGTTATTTCACTAACTCTTTCTTCTGTTATATCTCTGTTTTTTTCTTACTTTTTCTTTAACCTTTTGTTTTAGGAGTTCTCTTCATTTTCGTTTCGCGATATCATAAATTTCTGATCTCCCTCATTTAGTTTTTATTTTCACCCTGCAACAATGGCAAGTGAAGGTATTCCTATGAAATGATATGCATTCATATCTAAATATCCTTTTTATGTACATCTAACCTGCATTCTGTGGGTTTTTTGCTTTGTATACAGTGGTGCAAAGAATGATTGAAACCATACTTCCAGACAATCAGTTATATTTCAATTTATTGAATTCCTACAATGTTAGCTGGTCCTGGACTTCATGGACTCATTAGGACAATCTTCATCAATTATTGAAGTACCATTGAGAAGATATCTAGTTGTATAGCACTTGTTTAAAACCAAACACATGGGTTATGTTGGATAGGCATCCCAAGCCTTGACACTCACAGCCAACGGATGCACTAAGCCTGAACTCTCAACACCAATTAGCCTTCACAGCAATGTCTATAAGGGCATTGCAATATTTTAGTTAGTAGTCTGAAGGAGTTTCTCCCTAAAGTTCATTTGATGCATGTAGGAAGTCAAGTCATTCAATTCATCATCAGGCATCAAAGTTGGGAGATCAGATTGTTAGAAGTCAATATATGGATCATTGATCACTGATTTTGGTGCATTTTTTTGTGCTTTTGTTAATTTAGTTTTTTGCACCTTATTGATGGCGAATGGATAAGGTTATTATGTCACCTTAGCATCTAGTAGGGATTTGATAAAGCGGACAGGAAATGCATGAGAAGGTGGTGGGGCTGGGCTGAGGTTTGGTATGTCCATCCTTCTCCACACTACTCTTATATAAGCTAGCCACATAAGGATAGTTTAGGGGAAAAATTATGAATTACAGTTTCCTTTTTATGATGCTACTCTGTGTTTTGAGATTTTGATCGAACATTGTATGCGTGCATGTCAAGACTTCTTTAAGAAAATCTGGTGCCTCGTCATATCTCTTTCCCTTTTTGTCTTTAACTTATATTTTCTTCCTTTTTTCAATCCTAGCTTCTTCTTGTTTCACATTATTTTTGCATGTCTTGTCCTGGAGCACTTTATTTCTGCTGTTCTGATTCCACTGCTAATGTAGATTTGTTGTGCATTTGTTTTCAGAAATGCCTGATTGATTTTATGCATGGTAGAACCATTTCTATAGACAAACAATTTTCAGCTTAAAAATATGAACTTCATGCTTGCCAGATTTCTGGATTGTATCTAAAGTTCTAATTAAAATTATCAACTCCCCTTAATCTTCTTGAAAATGATATAAAAGAAAAGAAAATCCTCTTTTACTGTGATTTGCAGTCAAATTGATTTCAGGTTTGGATCTGAAACTAATAGGCCATTGTCACATGCGTGCGTATGTACATGTGCATGCGCGCTCGTGGAGAGAGACAGAGAGAGAGGTCTATTAGATGATTGAGTGAAACAAATTAAAGAAAGGTTGTTTCTTTTCCTAGGACTCCTTTTTGTTTCTTCCTTTTGGACTCCTGTACCTTGTATCGGCCTTCTTTTTTTTGCTGTTGCTCCTCTCATCAGTATCTTCTCGTTTGATTCTTTTCTTGATTGATATATCTACTGGACATCAAATTTTTTTCTAAAATCCATGCGTGGTTAATTTTCAGTCAAATAATGTGCCCCTTTGATTGTTGTTCGAGTACGCGACCATCATGTGATATTCTTCTACATCTGTTAAGAGTGGTTGCATTGCTGTAATTGTCAGATCTGGTTTAGTGCATATGAGTTATCTGTTGTCCAGTATCATTGAATGTCGAATCTGGTTCTACTCTTTGCATTCTTAAATCAGTGTATGCCCTCTTGTTTTCTACACTAGCAACTACATAAGAATCTTCTATACTTTGTGAAACTGCTGATCAGAGCATATTCTAACTTCGACCATCTATTATACTCTTCAGATTCCTATTGCTCTGACCAACTATTTCTGGGCATTCTTTTCAGGAGGGTGTTCAGCAACTTGTTTTAGGTCTGTATATTATAAGAGGTGATAACATGTATGCTTAATATCTTCTTAGTTCTGGTTGATTTTTTTTTTAAAAAAAATCTCAACAGTTTAAAATTTTGATTTCTGAGTTTTTTTTTTTTTTTTTTTCATTTTCTCACACCTATTTGGTCTTCTTAACCTGTTTCTCCATCATTTGCAAAAGTGTTGTGGAAGAATTAGATGAAGAACTGGATGCAAATCTGGACCTGTCAAAAGGGCACATCCTCTTAAGCCTGTGATCTATTGATCCACTTAATGTCCAAGCCTCTTGAATTTATCCTTTCGACAAGAGAGATGTTCTATGGTGGGATTTGAGATATTTAGTTGCTTAAAAAAAGAATAGACTTGGTGTTTGTCTAATAGAATACAATTTTTTCTACCCTGCTATATGTTTTGATGCCAACTAAAGAACATTATTCCAATTGACACATTAAAAAAAGGCATGCATCAGAACACAAAGGATATATGGATCTAAACATTTTGAAACCTTTTGCCTCCTTTTATCCTAAAAAATATCATGCAAAATCTTAGAACAATTGCAATCACCTGCCAATATGACATTTTGTGGTTCTTATATTTCCATTATTTGACACTTATGATAGTGCAATTGGATTGAAAACATGCAGGAAATAGTGAACTCTACAAATTTTGCATATCTAACTTTCAACCATTCTAGGTAAAATGGTAAAATCCATAAAAAAATTGATGTCTGGTCTATCCAAAAAAGGAGCCTACAGGTTAATGCTAGAATATCAACAAAAGACTAAAGTAGTTGATATCATATTTGGGCTATGTAAAGCCTAAAATCATGGTTCAGACCAGGGTTGAGCCTTGAAATCAGACATGGTGGTAAAAGGTCTCACAATGCCTAGTGGGTAACCTATCTTTCAAGTCAAATTCGAGATTATATCATAATTGAACCTGGAAATGCTTTCTTTTCTCCTTACATTTTTGGGTAATCTAAGGTTTAACATCATAGCTCATATTAAATTTGACTCATTGTATCACTTTGGTCTGCCACTGCTAAGCAAATATATCAACTGCTTTGATCTCTATACTCATTATATGACTTGCAAGCTTCTAGTGTCCTTAAACTAATGATAAGGCCATTGATATCTTTTGACTGGACTTCCACGTTATAATCTTCTTCTTTTTGCAAAGTTATTTTGTAGTCCTGTGTTGCATCTTACTTTTCATTATTGATCTGATCTGTAAAATGATCTATACAACATGTAGTGAGCACGGTGACTTTGTGAAGGCTAAATTATTATCCGTTCAGTCTTCTTTCACATTTACTGCTAAGATGTTGATAGATTTATCAACAATTCAAAGGCAAGGATCCGTTAACAAAAGCCGTAATATATAGAATAATTTAATGATATCATTAACAAGTCAATACCTTGTGAATTGTTTTGTCGCTTGGGGATGGTATAGCTGTTATGGGAATTTATGCAGACATGGGAGGATGTTTAAGACATTCATCTCATCAGATTGGATGCAATCTAAAGTGGTAAATGTGAAAGTTTGTTAAATAAATAATGAGAAAAGAGCCTGAAAAACACTTTTATTGCTAGCAAAGGGATACTGCCCACCGTCATGCATTTGATGCCATCCCTGATGCGAAGCACATGTGGATGAGCATGTAGGGAGAAGTGGGGCATCTGTTTTGGTAAATAGAGTGTAATATTTGGCGATGGAAGATATTGCAGATGAAGCAGATTTATTTTTGTGTGATGAATGAAAACAGCTATTCTTGAGTATCAATTCTTGTAACTAGCGTGTATAATTCTGTTGACACAAATATATATGTATTAAAAAGATGACTATTAGCGCATATCAGCCAAACAATTAAATAATATAAAATTAAGTGGACAAACGAAGAAGTAAGAACCCACTGATTTTTGTCTAGAATATTTTGGGGATTGATTTAGTTTGCATCTGGATTCAGATGCAGTAGGAATCTGTTGGCCCTGTGAATAGCTGTTGGCTCATCTCTGCCCCCTTCATGATTTAGTGGGAGCTGTGCGACTTATGGCTTCAATATGATGCAAGATAAACCGGTTCGGTGCAGTGTATGTCTTGCTATGCTGTTATCTCCTCAGCACTGCTGTGTACCATGGAAATACCATGGGAACACTTGGGTCAGTAGAGTTCCTTGGCTCTTCCAGAAAGGAACCGGTGATTTCCCAGTCTGAAAAAAGACTAGTTCTCACCAGCCCAACTGCTTCATTAATGATAATAGATGGAGGTTGATTGACTTGTCTCAGAGATTAGGAGGACTGATGACCGACTATTTTTATGTGGTTGATCTGTTGGCAGAGTGGTTTGCATTATTTATTGGAAGCGCCCGCTCAAGGAAGGTCCTCCGTCCAAAGATCCAAAAGTCATGCCCAGAAATTGTGTTCCCATTAGATCTCCATGTAGCATTTTGACTGGAAGAAAATGACCCATTTAGGTAGACGCTGCATTAGACTCTTGTGTTAGATTCGGAGATCTGAGGGCTAGATCTGGCTTGTCCTAATCTTCCAAGAGAACACAGATTTAGAACTCTAGAAAATTAGGCGTGCAGGAACTGCGGTCAACCTTGGTTAACTGTATTCATCTAATAACCACCACATGTCTCGCACCTAATTGGACGTACACAAAGTGACTGCTGACAAATTATAACCAACCTTCAATTGTTCAGCGTCGACCGACCTCTGAAGGTGCCCCAAAGCCTCATGGAGCATTCCACCCCTAAGATCGTCTTCTCCCTCTCTTTGGTTGCTCTCCTCTTCTCAGCTCTCATCATTTCTCCATCTCACGCAAGGGAAATTCCAAGCTGCGATCACCCAAGCACAGGTAAAGATCTATTCATCCCCTTACTCTATTCAATAGAAGTTTTCCTTTTTGCTGGGAATAATTATGGCATGAGACTCCCTATGGGGTGATGGTTTGTGCGTAGGTGGGGATGTTACTGTGAGCTCACGAGGGCATGTGAGGATGGCCAGGGAGGCGAAGCTTGGGCCACCTTCGCCTTCTGCCAATGCGAACGACCCTGGTAGCCCTTCTGGTTGAGGCATGGAACTTCTAGCTCGTGGCTTGCACTGTCCTTGAACTTCTAGCCTCTTGGTTCGGCCTATTGCCACAGTAGGACGTCTGGTTTCTTTATCCAGAAGTTTAAACTTGGTGGATTTGCCTATTAAAAGGATATTAATTTGGGGCGTAGCTATGTTATGAATTTGGATGGTGTCGCTTGAGAGCTATCTTGGTGAAATAGTTTTGTAAGAAAATAGATATGTCAAAATTCTTTTTATTCTAATAAAGTTTTTCTTATTTTCTAGATGGATCTCTCTCTCTCACACACGCTTGAAACTCTATGAATTTTGTAAAAATATGGTTATTTTCTAATCAATATCCCTCAGAAAATTCAAACCTTTTGTTTTATTAAGGCGTTAAGTGCTATTTTCTTAGAAAAGGTTTTCTGAAATTTTTTTTTTTTTGGAGATCCATTTCTCTAGAAAAAATTTTGTAGAGAAAAATAAATATTATCATGTTTGGTTGATTGAAAATTTGTATGAGAAAATAGATCTGAAAATATTTTTTAGTGTTTGGTTATGGATAATTTTACATAGAAAAAAATGCTAATTTGACTATAATATCACTAAAATAAAGATTGCATGAGGATTAAATGGTTTATTTAAGAAATTTATTTATTTTGATTGTTTAGTTGATGGATATTATATAAAAGAAGACAATGTATTGATATAGTAACTGTGCTATTTCTTGTTAGGATTATAAAGTAATAATAATAATTAAAAATTATTATACTAGTTTTGCTTTATGAGAGGGATGGTGGGAGAAGGTTGATGAGCATTTAGATAGTTCACATGCACAAGGATTATAGACGAGAGAAGGCTGAGGTTAAGCGGACATAGAAGGAAAATAAAAAAATGATAATAATAAATAGTTATAGTTTTTGACTTGTTTTTTTCTAGTAGGATGATAAAAGAGTATAGAAAAATAGATATTATCTTTTCAAAAATATTTATTTTTTAATAAAAGAAGAAAAGTGTATGGGTCTTATATGTAATTTTTTTTCTTTTTACTAACCAAATGTGAAAAATGAGGTTGAAAAACCCAACCAACCCCTAAGATTATTAATTAATATTTTTGGAACAAGCAATGTGAGGAAAAAATTCTTGGACAAACCAACTTGTCCTTACAAATCACAAAAAATGAAGTTGTCCCACGCTAGAAACGTTAGCAGTAAAGTTGGACCAATTATACTCCTGCTACCCAGCCAAAGACCATGAATTATTTGTTTGGTCTGATGAAAAGGTCATCATTGCTGGCGAGTCTTATCCCAACAACTCCAATCCTCTGTGTAAATTCTCTGTCATCCTTCCCAATGGAGAGTTGTTTACCTTGTGAACTGAAAACTTTTTATGCCTTGTTCAAATAGCTTTTACTATGCAGTTTTAGCGTTTCCCTCTCCAACCTCTTGACAGGTCTCCCATGGTTTTGTGTACTTAAAATTCTCTATATCAACCCTATGCTGTCCATCTCAATGAAGGGCTGTTGAATCGGTTAATTTCAACTTCCTAGACCTTGTTCAAATAATTTTTTATGCAGTCAAATAATTTTTTATGCAGTCTTTTAGATACCAAATAGCTAACAATCCATGTGTAGATATAATCATGTGTATCTACCCTCTAACCAGCTACCCAGCAAATAAAATTATTTGCTATTTGGTTAATGCTCTCATTGTTAGAGATATGTGGTTGTAGTAAACGTGAAATTTAAAGAGAGGGAAAGCTCTCTGTGGTTAAATTTATTTCACCCTCTCTATCAAATAAGTTATTCAGATTAAGTATCATTTTGAATCTTTGATCGGATAAGGTTATCAATATTTTGTAGATGGTGTTTGGCTGGGTAAACAAATGGCTCCCCCTTAACCGCGACTTAACTGGCATTCAAACACTATCGTAGGATTTCTTTTAGCCATGATTCAGTAATAGAAATATCATCTGTCATCTTGTATCCATAATTTGAAATCACAGTTTTACCGCATGTCAATCTAATCCTTTTATGTAAATTTTATTGTCTGCTTTGTTGGGTCACATTCTTTTGAGAAACTATGATAAGAAGGCACCTTTTCTTGCTCAAGCTTCAAATCTCCTATGAGCATATATTTTGAGAAGAAGGGTACTAATAGGCATGCTTCAGTCCTTTTCGTATTTGTAGAATCTTTTAATCCTTCCAAAAGGTTTTACCTTTCTATTTAAACTTCATTATTCAATAAAGAAGAATCTTCAGTGGCAATTATACCATTTAATTTATTTGATTTGCTCTACTTTAAATAAGGCCTACAATTTCGATATGCATCAATACTCAACTAATATAGTATGATTCCAAACAATACTATACTGAGATTCAGTACCCCAATGTGAAAATGTTCGATACAAGTACATTTTTTTATTTTTTATTTTTAGGATTATTTTAAAATTTATAAATGTTTAAAAGTATGTTGACTCTAAAGTTATCTATGTGAGATCACAAGAGAAAAGGTCATTAAACAAAAAAAAAAAAAAGGGGAGAGAGAGAGAGAGAGAGAGAGAGAGAGAAAAGAAAAATAAAAGAAGAAAGGAAAGAAAAATAAAAAGAAAGAAAAGAATGAAAGATAAACAAAAAAGAGAAAGAAAAGGATAACATTAAAAAAACAAAGAAAAAGAAAAGAAAGTAATCTTATTCTGACTATTTATAAATGATTATATATATATATATATATTTCCTTTTTATTCCATACCGTGATGGTACCTGGGATTTGGAGATTGGATGGCCCTTCAGTTGATCCAGAAGTGAGATAACATTTTGGGCCCGAACTCTTGCGGTAAGAAGTGCAAACTTAAAAATCAAGCACAGTCCCAACCCTACGTTCTTCTTGTTATAACTGAACGCCTGATTAAATGAGCTGTTCTCAAGCCGAACGTCCGTCTGTGCTTTATTTCTATGAGCCAACCACTATTGGTGAGCTCCACATGCTTGAACGCACATCCAAAATGCAGTACAAGAAAACTTCAATCAAACCATCACCTGCTAATTAATTTCTCCGCAAACTTTGTGTAACAAAGACAACACATCAACAGATCTGCAGGCAATGCTTTTAGAACACTTAAAAACAAAACATCTGAGAGGGCCCATATGAGAAACCCCTTCTTGTGGACCCTTTATTTGGGGCAATTGTTTAGATGGAAGCAAACAAGGGGAGAAAAGACCTAACAATTATGGTGCAATCGGTTTGGCATCCTTGCTTTCATGGATACATGGAGGGAGGAGGGTCAGGATGCTCATTACCTTTTGGTGATGGCGGGGTAAGAGATGATGCCCTCAGAATACGTAAAGGAGAGGGAGGAGGGTCCGGATGCTCATTTCCTTGTGGTGGTGGCGGGGTAAAACGTGAGACCCTCGCAATGCCTCCAACACCATTCCTACCTGAAGTCTTTCGAACAATGTTAATTAAAACTCGTGACGATTGAAAATATCGTTTTGATTGGGAAAGGAAGAAACTAACCAACCTTGTATTTGGAAATGGGAAGCTGTGGTTGGGGTTGAAACGAACTCAGAAGTGATTGGAGTTGAGAAGAGAAGAGCGTATACGATGAAGACGAGGAGAGATGGAGGCTTCATTTTGAAAATGCTTGTCTCAAAGGCGATGGGTTTTCTTTCCGTTGTTCAAAGCATATAAATTAAGAAATGCCAGATATTTGCAATAATTATATATCGTTTATTCTAGCCAATTGTTATACACTCTCAATGGTCAAAATAAGATAAGGAATGGAATTAATTCCCTTAAATTCTTTGGATATAGACTAGATTTCCTTAGCATCCAAATTTAATTTCAGCTTTCTATTTTGGGTAAGAGTGCATTCTTCCATGATCCAAATTGGCTTATTTCTATTATGGCTTTTATTATATAATTGTTGGAGATTTCATGTATTTATAACGAGGATATCCAGATTTCATGTATTTATAACGAGGATATCCCATTCTTATATATTTATATAGAAGAGAGGGTAAATATATAAAATAAATTTAATAAACAAATAGAAGGTGAGGTTTTGATACTGCTCAAGTAGTACCATTATCATGCGCTAAACATTATGTATTTTACTCATTTTTAACTTGAATGATTCTAATAGGTGACATATATCCTCTAAATTATAAGCTCATAACTAATAATTGGAGTTGAGAAGAGGACAACGTATATAATGAAGACCATAAGAGATGGATGCTTCATTTTAAAAATGCTTGTCTTAAAGGCTATGGATATTCTTTCCATTTTTTAAAGCATAGAAATTAAGAAGTATTAGATATTTGCAACAATTATATATCATTAATTCTAGCCAATTATTATATATTCCCAATAGTCAAACTAAGGGATAGAATTCTCTTAAAATCTTTGAATATAGACTAGATTTCCTCAGTGTCCAAATTTTATTTTGGCCCTCCATTTTGGAGAAGAGTGCATTCTTCCATGATCTAATTTGGCTTATTTTTGTTAACACTTTCATTATATAATTGTTGGAGATTGCATGTATTTATTATGAAGATATCCCATCCTTATACATATATATAGAGGGATAAATATATAATGTAAATTTAATAAATAAATAGAAGATGAGGTTTTGATACTGCTCAAATATCACCATTATCATGTTAGACATCATGTATTATGCTCATTTTTAACTAAGATGATTCTAATAGGCGACATATATTCTCTAAATTATAAACTCATAATTGATAATTGATTTTCTAAATTTCAACAAGCATGTATCAAATACTAAAATCATATATAATTCAAATATTAACCTAAATTTATGGTCATGAAGCCATTCAATTTATGATGCTCAACTTTTTCTTTAAGAGTGGATAGGAGAAAAGCCCCATCATTATCAAGATTTTATGGTGCTTAGTTTTTTTTTTTATTAATTCTTTCTATTTAGGCAATTAAAATTACCTCTATTTTAGATAAGACAATATTATTAAGAAAAATAATAAAAGTAAAAATCTTAAATTTTATATTGCATTTATTTGAAAACATCAAAAGCAAAAAAAAAAAAAAAAAGTAATCTTTAATAAAATCCCATCCATTCATACCATGTTGCATGTTTCTGCATTCCAAATTTTGAAATCTCATATACTACTTATGTAATAAATGCTTATTAGTTAGTAATGGAACAATGCATCTTAATTTTTTTTTTTTAAAAAAAAATTTGGCCTCATGTCGAGGCATTGTAACCTTTCAAATCATTTGTCAAAATTTTCATTCTTGCTATATAAGGTTCTCAATTCATTTTTTACAAAGCTATTTGATATATTTTAGAAATTTTCTAATTCTTTATTGCAATTCTGCCTATCATTTTAATTGATTTCAAATCACTTCACTTCATCTTGAATTAGTTTAGTCTCCGCTCCCTAGTTCCTCTTCTAACATGCTGCTTTTTTCTCTATTTTTTATAGCTTCATCACACATTTGACAATATTAGTAAGATTCATTTTTTATTATTCTCTTTTATTTTATTATTTCCATTGCCATCCATCATTCCAAGTTTTAGAAGACTCTTGTTGTTTCTGGCCTATTTTCTTAAATTCATTACCTTGACATTTGTATCCTTTATAAATTTATAGTTATTTTATTTTTACAAATTGTAATCATAGAATCTTGAGACCTCTCTAATTTGCAAAGATGCCTTCAATAAAGTCCTCGTTCAACCATTTTTGTGCATAACATTTGTATCTTTATCCGCAAAACCTTAACTGCACTAACATAATTATATATTTTTAAAAGAATTTGGTTTTGGATGCCATCATATATTTCACTATACGTACACTCTTCCATCTTGGCATATGGAACAAGGATTATACTGGCTTAATATTAATCTAGCCTACTAATCTATGCTTGACTCAAATAATCATAAATTCAAACCTCTAAGTTTGCCCATCTGTGTAAGGGCACAGTTAAGCTAGGCTCGAAGTCATTGGGTAATTTAAATTGTAATTTGAACATGTCTCCCTTCCTTTCTCCCAAAAAGCTTCGGTTTTTAGCATGTAACCTAGATTGTATCCTTTCTTCAAGATTTGGTTCAGTCTATTCTATTTTAATTTTGAGTACTATATATTCAAGGACCTAATAAAGTTGGATTGAAGTGGTTGTTCCTATCACTTACCTAACTTTGTTTGAGGCTGAAACCCAGAGGTATGGTCCAACCTAACCCAATGGTAAAGAGTTTGGATAACTCTTCTTCCTCCTCCGCCCACCCCCACCACCCTCAAATAACAAATACACACAGGACTTGAGAGTAAGCAACAGAATGAACTGGTAAAATTCTAATTTTTAATTTCAGCTCGTGTTAAAGATGTAAACAAGAGGTGTGGAAAGAATAAAAAGAAGGTGCTATGAGCCGTTTTCTTTCATCCGTCTTCTTTTCTATCCAGATTGAATAAAAATAAAACTATTCATGATAAAAAAAGAAATGTACATGGATGAAAAATCAACTTTTATCAATTTTTTTTTTTTTTAACAAATACAAGTGAAAAATTGTTTAAATATAAAATGGCTGCGTACCTTTTTATGCTATTTCTCTCACTAAAGCTTGACTATTCTTCTATTATTCATCTATATCTCTGGCAATGTGTCACAACCTTACTAAAGGAGTTTGGGAATTCACTCTCAAACATCCTTAAAAGGATCCGGACTCCATAGGCTTCTGGAGGTCTCTAATAGTTTAAATATTCATATATTCTAGAGTAAATTTCTAGACTCCTTTTGGTGAGTTTGTAACAAATGGCTATATTTATTGGCAGACAATAAGTCTTGTATTGAAAAAAAGAATAATTTTATTACAAGAAAGAAATAATTTTCTTGATATCTAGCTACTCTTATAAAGATATAAATTTATAATAAGATTTTTTAATAAGAGATTAAAATTTTTTTAACTTAGTAACCAATATCACAAACAAGGTAACGTTCTTCGCTGCCATCTTTATATAATAAAAGTGATTCTTGAATTCGATTTAGATGGTGAAAAGATTTCTTAGGCTAACTTTTTTCAAGAACGATGTACTTTTTGATTCTAACTCTGCTAAGATTTACCAACCCAATTGAACCACAAAGTTTATAATTTTCATTTCATTCAGCCCAGCTTAGGTTAACTTAATTGAATGATTCAAATCAGGTCCCAAATTAGGCTAAATTGACCCAACAAAACCTTGGTCGACTCGAGACCCAATCGAACCCTTGTAATTACTTTCAAAGGCCAGCAGCCATTGGAAGATCGATCCCATTCCGGGAAGAATGCGTCCTACCTGAAGACGATCTCCACCGTTCCTGGGTCGGGAACGGCGGAGATGATCCCGAGGGGTGGGGTGGCCTTAGCGCACGCTCCCGGAGGGCCACGCGCCGCACCGTGGTCGCGCCTCCGCCCGGCAAGCACCGGACACGTGTCACGCGTCCAGAGGCGCGGTTGCATGGGAGGGCGTTCGAGCGCCCAATGATTGAACCACTCTGTTTGTTTCTCCCACAACCCACCCTTGGCCGATCAAAACATGGTTATTATAATGGCAAGAAATAAATAAAATATTTATTTTTGACGTGATCGATGCGTGCCCATGACGTAAACGGTGGCCGATTTATTCTTCATGGGCTGTTCTTATACTTGGGATAAGTGAGATATCCGGGACTCGATCGAAATATATCTAGTGGGGCTTTCTCTTTAGTTGGTGGCACCCAAAGAAGTCTTCCCAATAAAGGACAGAATCTTTTATCTCCACCACCCATCGATTGGGACTCGTCCTCTCCAGTTGGCCGTTGCTGCCCTTCTCCTGCTCTTAGTTCGGATGCCTAAAAGAATAGCAAGAATATTAGGGCATATATGCTGCTAGAATTGCATATATATATATATATATATATATATATACTCTGGGTCTTTGTCTTATATTAACTAGATATTCGTTTGGTTTATTGATGGTTTTAAACGGTTTACCTATGATGTGGATGGTAACTCGCCATCCTAGCAGAATACAGAACACACAAAGGGAGGGGAGCCCTTTTGAATTATGAATATTAAGATATATAATTATTTATTTCTAGACATTGGAAATACTGTAGGTGATGGTAAATAAAATAGGTAATTAATTTTGCGGGTTGATTTTTAATTTTTAGTTTTTTTTTTTTTTTTTCAATATAACTAATCCTTGTATTAGAGGTCTTAAGTTTTCTTTATTCGAATTGCAAGATTTTATTAGAGAGGAATCACAAATATTATCTTGAAATGAAAGCTTAGCTTCACCAAAAACCTATTGATAAATTTGTGCACCTAAATATCGATAATATCTATGCTTATCTATGCATTGCTAACTAAATCATCAGCTTGAAGGCTTTTTTTAATTATATGTCAAAAACATTAAGCCTGATATATATATTATCGATCATTTCTCTATCAACTTAAGCTTTAGAGGTCTATTAGTTAGTTAGCATATTATACGAGTTTAGATGTTGTAGGCCATAAATGTAAATTTTTTTATTTATTTAATTAAGTTGATTATGATCTTGACTCATTTTATTCACAATAATAATTGTGATGTCTTTATATGAGTGGTTCAAGCCATACAAGAGGAGTGTGTTAGGTGCGATGGATATTACTTATCCTTCCATAATCAGCTCAAGTCTTTGAAGTTCATTGGTTAACTCAAAATATTCATTAATCTTGAAAAAAGTTTGTTGAGCATCCAAGCTCAATAGGATCATGAGATATCAAATCTTAATTTATTACATTAATAAAACCTAAGTGATTAGCTTTTTTTATGTTTTTAAACATTGCAATATTATTGATAGAGATCCAATCTGAATGGCTTCGAATTGGAGAGTAGCATTAATACTATATCAATCTCCTTCTCCTCTATAAATCTATAGCCTCTCACCTTTTGTGTTTTCATTTGTTTGATCGGATAGCGAAAAGTTTAATGTGTAAAAAGAATTTAACATAATTAATTATGATTAATATTAGCAATGCATAATTATCCTTATCTAATTGTACAGTCTTGTGAGATTAAGAGAGGAAATTGTTGCTGCAATTTTTTTTTTTTCTTTCTTTTATTATATACACATATTTATGCATATATTTTATGCATGTAAAGTAAGTTGGATGGAAGCAACAGCAGAGATTTGGCAAAAGAGAAGAAGCAAGAGGATTAGTGGCAGCAATAGCAGGTGATTTGGATTGGGTGCATGGTGGCATAGGAGGGTGTTTAGGATGACAGTTTAAATTAGTGGGTGAAAAATAGGCGATGGTGGCTATGATAGGTTTCTGGTGCTAGAGACGTATCATTTTACAGCTGGGGTAAAAAAAAGTGATGGCGAGCGTAGCTGGTGCGGAGTTGTGGCGGTGATAAAAAACAATGTCAGAATTCAGAATAGATCGACTGTCGAGGATGGGTCACACTAAAAGGGAAGCAAGCGATAAGATAGTGACCATTCCTTTTTCTTTTTGCAATGGGCTGTGGAGTTTTATAGGACATGGCATCTTCGAATTGGCATTAGGATGGACTTATATGCAAGGAAATTAATTCTGTAAAGGGTTTGAACGTCAAGATAGATTAAAAAAAATAATAATAATTATTTGCTCTCTTCAAATTCATTGTTTCTGTGGGATTATGGCACAAAAATATGGTTTCTGTGGGGACATGAAGGGTGCTTACTTTCGCACTTTTTTCCTCGCGTATGCGAAAACCATTCTGCAACATAGAAAGGCTATGAGATTCTAAATCTTTCTTCGCTGGCATCGTAATGATTTCTTTGTCATTTTATTAGTTTACTTGATGTGTGATCCATTAGTAGATGAGACGGTAGTAAATTAATAGAATTTCTTCGATTTGTGGTTGACGCCTCTTTTCTCAAAGCTGACATCAGAAAATATATTATATTTATCCTGATGCACTTTTATATTTTTTAATTTAAAAATTATTTTACCTGTTATGAAAGAAAACATATTAAATCCATTGTTTTTTATGAAAAAAATATTAAATCTAATCTGGAAATAAAGGGAGAGATGGATAAAAAAAAAAAAGAAAAAGAGTAGATCAAAGCTTCTATCTTAGCTAAGTTTTATATCGTAATCTCATAGCACTATGCAGATTATCAGATGGTAATATTTGATTCTCAAAAAATTATGGTTATTCAATTCTCTTATAAAAAATGAGCATCTAAAATTAATTAAAGCTTCATCATGTTAGTTTACACTCCTGACTTTCTCTGTATTTTCTTATCCTCCCTTGATTTTATCCACATCCTCGTTTAGTCTGCACTCTCAACCACTCGTACATAATAATATATTATGTTACATGAGTTAGATTTAGCTATGTTCAAATATAGCTAAGTTAAGATCCGATTGTTCTTCTCATTTTTAGATTCACAGCGATCACGTAATATGAATTCTAAAAATGAAAAAGATGAAAAAATAGAATGGTTTCGGTACCCGTACGGATATAAGAATGAAAAAACAATCAAATTCAAAATTTAGTTATATTCGAATGTAAATAAATCTAATTTATATTTATTATATAATCATATAATAATATTATCAAATATTATAATTTTATATTTTTAAAATTTAAACTAATATTATTAGAGCAAACGAGACATAATATTCTTAGATCTTAATAATCTGACTTTTAAGCGTAAGGCGGGTAGGAACACAAGATTCTTCCGCATTATATTATGTAAGCCGAATGCATAGTACTGGCAGACCATAAGGACCAAAAAGTTTATGTTAAAATTAATTAAAATGACAGGGCTTCAAGCTCCGTTTTCTTGGCGCGAAATAAAGCACCACCTGTCTCCCCACTGAGGACTGTGAAATAGACCAGCTCATAGCTGATTACACACTCATTGCTCAATAATATTCAATAATACAAGCGTGCTAGCTTCAAGTGAGACATGGCGTAAATTAAGCGGCAGCCCGAAACCAAATGAAAAGGCGACCAAATCCCAGTCAAAATCAGTCGACGCCATGTTTAAGAGCGCAAAAACTGGATTCACCTGGACTTTCAACAATCCGAGTGGATCAGCAACTCAAACAAGTTACCTCACGAGCTAATAAAAAATATAAATAATAATATTGTATATAAACAATAAAAATATGTATATTAAATAAATAAATATAAATATATATATATATATTGTTACACAAATTTGAACTATAGATCAAATTTGGATTCAGTTGGATCCAATTCGGTCAAATACTCAACCAAGTTATCGAGTTAGATGGTCAAATTATCGGTGGAATTGTTCAGCAAATGTGAGCCGGAAATCAGCTGAGTCGGTCGGAATCACTGGCGATCCTGGAGCTGGACGGCTGCCATATTAAACAGTGGTCAACAGAGCAGAGGCTAGTCCAACCTGGCATCCCCTTTCCAATTTTAGCTTATTTTTTATTCCCCCTTGGAAAATATTTCCCCACATACGTATGAAAACTCCGTCCCTAGCGCGCTTTGAAATCCGAGCAAGTGCGTTTTGCATTTCCCACAGACATGCCCCCCCAGAATCCCTTAAAAATCCACACGCTATAGTCCAAAGAAGAAAAAAATAAAAGCTTCTCTTTTCTCTCTCTTCGCCCTTTCTATATAGTGACCCTACTTGTCCCCTACTTCGTTCCCCATTAAATTCCCTTCTTCAAACCTTCACACTAAACCTTCTCTTCGCACTTCACCACTTAAAACTTTTTATCTTCTTTTTCCAAGCCTTTTACCAAAGCTCTCTCTTCTTCTCCTTCTTCTTCTTCTTCTTCTTCTTCTTCTCTTCATGGAAGCCAAGGTGGTCTGGCCAATGTTAAGGGACCCCGGGGGTGGCTTGAGAGACTGCCAGCAGAGGAGGACTTCTCCTCTGTTTATATGCGCCAACTCCGAAGGCATATGAAGAACAACAAAAAGAAAACAACAAAAAAAGAAGCAAGACTTTGCAGTCGCCCTCTCCTCTGCTCTACTTCTCATTCCATGTGGAGCCTGGAGAGTACATTGCACTGCGGGGAATCGAGGGTTCATGGTCCGATCTCTAGGTATCTTATCAGTCCTCTATATCTGTGTCTGTCTATCCATCGCCGAGTCCTTTTCTTCTTTGGATCATGGGGGGTCTATTTTCTTTTGTTTTCTTTTGCTTTAAATTGTTGTGAGCATGGGTTGTAAGGGATGCATTCGTAGTCTAAGGATGGGGTTTACTGGGGAGGGATTTGGTGCTGGGAATGCATAGCTTACACTAGTCATGTAATTCTCCTTCTAAAAGCCTTCTTCAGGTATTTAATATAATATGTATTAATAGTAGTGGACTGAGTGCCTTGTCTTTTTCTCTTACGACGTGGTTGCTTGTGTTTTGGTGTTGGATTGGATTTGAATTCCATTGAATTGGGTTGTTTATGCTGGGTCAAGGAATATTCAGCAAGCTAGAGTAGATTTGGCAGGCCAAGCTGGGCCTCATTTATTTCTTCTTTTATGCTGCTTTAATGGGGGAGCACTGTGGGGAGTGACCGTGCCTTGACCCTGGAACAGGGGAGGATGTCCTATCCCTGTCTGTGTTTATCTGCGTGGAATTTGGACAGACTTGTCCGAACCTGTGTAGGTGATTACGTCCTCTTTAAACGAAGGAAGTGGACTCTGACATGCACTGCCAAATGGTTGCAAGTACTTGCGGACAGCTTTAGCTTTAAGCATCTATTAGTAACCATCTATTGGTGATTATGAGGCTACTTTTGCTAAGATCAGCGCTTTGTTTTCTGAATGCTAGGTAATCACGCTCTTCTCTTTGAGCAAAGCAACCAGTGGATAATCCTAGATTATGGTTGTTATGACTTCACAGCTGTAGTTGAACTTTGGAATGCCAAATCACTCTCCAGACTGAAGGTTCTCCTATGATTCGTCAGAGGGATGATGTCCTCTTGTTATTTCAGCTCCACGGTTAGAATGTTGTTGAGTATATCACAATTGTCCATCCCTTTGATGTTGATTAGAACTTCTCATTGAATGAAAGTTAGGTTAAATCGGTTCCAGATTGAGTCATCATCAGCTATCATATTAGCACCTGAAAGGTACCTTATTTTTGTGCATGGCTCACCTCCAAACTTTTCCAAGTCAAAGGTCCATTTGAAAATTGAGCAGCATCCTGTTGTAATGATCTAGCGTTTCAGAATTTGAAGTCTCGATTCACTGGGATATCTAGTGATCCTTCTGTTTTATGACTTAAATAAGCTAATCAATTGGTCATATAAAATGAAATTTTCTAGAATTTAGAATTGTGAAAGAAGAGATGAACCACATGTGAAAGTAGTCCATGAATCCACAATGGATGAAACTCAGGCTGTGCATGGTAATAATTTAATCAGGTTGGTTTCTCAGTCAAATGGTGAAGGGCTTGAGTTGGTCGGATTTGACACACTAGCCACAATCCAATGATTTATTGCAGAAATCTTTATGTTGAACTTAGCATATGCTGGGGCAATAATTTCTACGCAACACCAACCCTCTTTTTGAAAACTTGTATACCAGCTTTTCTTTATGCGTATCGGTCAAAAGAACAACTCTGTGGAGGGGAGTGGTTAGCGTGCGTTCTCTCTTCTTTTCTTTCTTTCTTTTCTTTTCTTTTCTGTTATATCAAAACCAGTATTCCACTATGACCTCTTAACTTGTGTAAATCTTCTCACCAACCACATCACGAATTCCTCGTTCTTTTTTTCTCTCTTCTTGTTGTTTCCATCAAGTGAAAAACAATGGTGGGTGGAGAGGAGGAATAGTAAGTAAAGTAAGAGAAGCCAAGTGAGAAAAGGCTCGAGAAAAGTAAAAGTGGACACCGATCTCCTCCACCTTCTTGCATGTCTCTGATGACATGGAAGCAGCAAGAGACCATCCGTAGCCACCCACTGCTCTGAGGGAATCAGTGCGATGCACTGTTGAATGGTCGGCGTGCGGTTTACTGTATTGGCAAAAGGTCTGCTTTGCCAACAGTAAGAACCAGAACCAGAGCATGGCGTTCTGGCTGATTGGATCATTCATTTCAATCTCTGGGTTACTTTTCATCCATCTTTTTTCTTTTTTACCTTTCTAACTTGTTTATTAGAGTTAATTAACTAAGCAAGCCTTTTCCTACCTTTCTAACCAATCAACGCAACGGGCGAGACCCCATCTTGATCTGAGTAGTGTTACAGAACTGCGACTGGTGGTTGCATTAAAGCTGGGAAAAAGCTAGGGACTGTGCGACATGGGCAGCGTCTCAGATGTCATGTATAAAAGAGGTTCATATAAATAACAAAAGGGTGCATTGCATTTAAAATATGTTAGCAGGCTTGAGATCCAGAGAGTGCTTTGCCCCAATGCTAGTCTAAATTTGAAGTTCTACTATGCAAAACATAAGAATATTATTTCTGGTGCACTCTTGCCAAGGGTTTATTAGATGGTATTGGAGGGACGTCTCCTAATTAAAGAGGATGAGGACTAGCTAGACTTGAAACCATAGGAAAAGTAGCGTTCACATAGTATTTTTGTAGTATGTTATGAAAGAACTTCGCTTATCCTAGCAATTGGCCTGTGGAAACTGGAGGCCATTCTTCAGTTCTAGAATTACAAGAGACTAGGAATATCTTCATAACAAGAGGGCCACCACTCACTTGGTCATATGGACATGCCTTTCTGACCAAATAGAGTCAATAAGTCTAGGAAAGAGTTGATAAAATTGATAACAGAACTTAAAAACATATACACAGAGCAACCAGGTCTCTCCTGGATCCATGACCATAAATTTAGCATGGCGATGATGCATTTGGAGGAAAGCGTTTCCATGGATTCGCCGTTGGAGCTGGAGGCGAGTCATTAACTCTTCCCCCTAAAGCCCTTGTCTTCACATCTGTAAAACAGAAAAGGTAAATAAAAAAGAAGAAAGAACAGAGAAAGCAAAGCGATCTCCCATAAGATAAGAATACACCTCTAATATTCTATCCTCTAAAGTAGCTAAACAAGCTAACCACACCGACCTCCATCGAGCAACCGTCCTTCCATGGCATACAAGGAAGCAGCAAAGACCAGCAAGACCAATAAACCGGACAAGGAAGAGCTCTCCATCCGCTTCTTTAGTTGATCTATGAAAGCGTTAGGAGGCTTCCAACCCTGTCTCAATTTAAGCCATAAAAGTCTTCTATGTTAAAGCAGACAGAAAGTACTAATCGTCTTCGTTTCTTCTAGAAATGAGACCCATTAATTAAGCGTGAGTAGTAATAGAATTTATTGGTTTATACGTAGTTTGGTGAAGGGCCTCACTCCTCAGTTGGAAAGATGAGGCCTTCATATGCACGCATGCCAGCTTCCTGAGCTCCAAGTAACCACAAGACGAAGGGAATCCGGAGAAAAATATTCAAGGAGGTTCATGAAGAAAGATTAGGTAACTACTCCACATCGACGTTTTAACATAGAATGATATAAATATACCTCTATGTAGCTTTCTTGCTTTTCCTTCCTGATATAAGCATAGTCCAGCTACGCTTTCTTCTGACGATGACACCGGTTGGATGACTAAAAACACTCAATCACCAGCAGTATGGTAACTACTCCACATCGACAAATAGCTCAAATCTAATCTAGATGATGAAAGGAGGCAAATATTCATGTTACTGTGTCAAATGAGCCAATGGCGTGTTAATGGCGCGAACCATAAGGCAGAAAATATTAACAATGAAAGAAGTAGGCGTAAAAGATTTGAACTCTTTTGACAGTTTGAGAATGTCCATCGGCTACACCGTCCTCTATCAAATCGATGGCAGCATCTTCTCTCGATGGAATCATTAAAAAATCAAATAGATAATCCAATTAGTTTTTATGTCATGCAAGTAGGCACTCTATGTATCTCATGAAACGAAGGACATCTACGAGAGCCCAACCTCTCTATCTCACGCACGGATGGACACGCGCAAAGACTTTTTCTAGTGGCCTAACACTAATGTTTCTTCATGCTCCACTTAGAGGGGGGAAAATTCACTCACTCAAAATGCCCTTTTTTCTAAGACAGTCTTAGAATTACCATCCTCTTTGCCTCAGATATTCGGGATTCATTACTTATATAATTGGGAGTCATGATGCCTCAAATGCCTTTTTCCCTTTCGTAAAAAAACTATCTTTGTCTATTGCAACCTACAAATATATTTCATTCATTCCTATAGTTTGATCCATGGGCGGCTTCTTTGTTCATTCCAACACCCTATTCATTCCATTCCAGAGACCTTATTTTCAAGAAAATATGATTTTAGTGACAGTTTTTATAATAATAAAATAAGATTTGTATCTAAAAATAATGTGCATATTTAAGTGCAAAAATAATTGTCTTCAAAAAGATATATGGACCTATAATAAATAAATAAAAAATGTGATGGTTAAAAAATTTCTATTTTATAGAGATATCTTCTCGTATACCTAAAGGTTTTTTTTTTATTATTATTTTTTAACCCCATTGTAATGGCAATTTTTGATGCACTAGCAACTTACTGCAGTTAGTTCGAGAATAGGTTTGATTAATTTTTTTCTTTTGTATTTTGCAACTATATAAGCCTAAAATAATTGGATTCCTGTCCCTCAAATGTAATGGAGGGCTCGCCCACCAATCTGTACGCTGGAAAACTACACAACAGGAGAAACTACTGAAAGAGAACAGATTTAGGTTGACAACCAAACCAAGGCATTTATATCAGGACAAGCTCAGTACAGGGATTGGAGCCTTTAACTTAAACACGTAATATCAGCCAATAACAGCTTCGCCAAGGCCTGTTTGCCACCTAATTACTGAACATGTGGAGGTCCATTCTTTCCTATAGATCAAGAGGTGTGTTGGTAGTGCAATTTTGTTTCTTGATTTGACTGAATCAATGGCCCATATGCACAACCGTGACATCAAACAAATAAAATGCAATAAGAAACGAAAAAAAAGAAAACATATACGAGATAATCTAGTGTGAATAACTGATTTTAGAATATAGCTAGTAGAACAGAAAATACGAACGGATCTGGTACGAGATTGTCATCTTTATATTTTACTTGCTTATTGTGCTCCAGAAAATTATAGTATTCATTGTTTATCTATATTCTTATTATTAATTAATTTTATAAACCATCATGTTAGGTGTGCTTTTCAACCATCCTTCACAAATTCATTTAAATTTAGTTCAAAATTTATATAAAAGGTAATAAAAATCTGTACATGTTCTCGACATGCCAGCAAGGCAGGGCAAAAAAAAAAAAAAAAAAAAAAAAAAAAATTTCTAATATGGAAAGGCTACGGGGTAATTTTTTTTTCTAAATGTCAAAAAGTTGTATTAGACCTGTCAAAGAAGAAATATACTGAATTTACAAAATGAAAAAGAGTGTGCATTGCTTATTGCAAAATTCTCTAAAATTATTATTTAGCCCATGGTCATGGACATGGAGACGGATGCAACCCTTTTATTCATGGACAATACTTCTCTCATTTCTTGGAGGTTATTTCAAATGCAGCAGGGAGGGTAGTTTTTACAGCGTTTAAGCCATGCAGGCTCCGCATCTCTCTCAGTCGAGCATTCTGGAACGGCATGGTGTTGATGAAAGTTATTAATTTCCTGTAGTTATAGACCAGAAATAAACTGTTCAATCCTGACAAATTACTGCAATTAGCCCGCAAGGCAGAGGTATGTTATAAGAGAAATACATTTTCTTTAGGACGATCGTCTGCGAGATCTCTGTGGATGTGGATGGAAACATAAAGAATGAGTCGGATTCCCTAACACAACCAAATCCATACAGATGTTCCGGAGGGGATGGCAAAAGAAGAGCAGGCCTTCTTTGGATTGTTCGGCTGCTGCACTTCATCGAGCCAGTAGAATAATTACGAGCAAGCGGGTGCCCGCATTGCAAGTCTGGTGTAGACTCCGTCTCATATTTGTGAGTGGAGTCGCAAGCTCCACATGCATTTCACCTTCTTTGTTCAGACGAGTTACAAAAGCTTTAGAGCAAGGCCATGTGTGGCTTCCTCTGACATTTTGGGACCATTATTTTCTTAAAAGATGAGTTAGAATAATTGGCGAAACTTATTATTAAATAAATGGCTTGATAATAGTAAGAATATATAATGTAAGTGAGTAAGAAAAATAATAACAATATGGGCTTTTCAAGGTAAGTTGCATGCATCAGTGATAAGGTCTTGTTCTAATAGTGCATGTGTTAGAGCATGTGTAAAGAAGGGAAAAATAAAAAAAAAATCACCAAATCATTCATTTTAAAGATAATCAGTGCGTCATTCATTTTAAAATTTATTATCACTGCAAAAGGAAACAACGGAATTATGAGATAAAAGACCTCGACACATTTATCTAAAAACACCATGCACAAAAATTAGATGCGCATATAAATTATGTCTGAGGAAATCACAGGCATTAATTCAGATATGATTCATGGAAATAATAATATCTCAAAGCAAATCCTGGCTTGTTTTGGACACTGATCACTATTTATCAATTCATAATAATAAATAGTAAAATCAAATAGCATATGCTACAAATTCCTTATAAAAGGGTATTTTTGAAGTGCAGAACCGACAGGCAAAAATCATGACCTGACCTAAAAGATCATGCAAGACTAACCTTGGTTTGCCAAAATTCCACATATGAATAATCTGGAAATTCAAGAGTTTACAAACTACAAAACTACTCTTTTCCAAAGATGCAGGACCATAATTAATTACATTGTGACTAAATATGTCAAATAATTAAGCTCATTAACCTTATATCCTTTGTAAGGACATGATAGATATTTTGATTTTAATTATGAGTACATAAATCTTAAAAAAATGATGCTAAAAAGGTCTTTGTCATTAAATTTCACATGTTTTTTCTGCGAAACATCAAATATAAGGCCTGTCTCCTATATATACATATTTAAAGAAGAACATACAGACTTCACAAAGAAATAAAGGGCCTAAAAAAGTAAGAGAAAAAGGCAAAGGTGTCTTTATTTTCAATGACTTTCAACACCTAAGTACTGCCTCAATCTATTAAATAAAGCAAAACTAATAAACATGAAAAACATGAGAAAATAAGGATGCTTATAATTTCTACGAATAATCCTATCTTCCATTTTTGATTTTCCATTTTCATAGTAAACAAAAAACTCCTGTAAAAAAGGTATTTCACAATGGAAAATGAAAATACTCTTTCAGAAAACATAATTCCAAAATAATAGAAAATAAAAACAGTTTAGAGATGTTTTTGCTATCTTATATCAAAATACAAAAGAAAATAGAAACGAAAAGTTAGAAAACTTGAGAACACTAGATTTTTAATTTTTTCACGTCTCATTTCAAGAGGCATCTTTTACAACGAAAATAAAAAAACAGTAAATAATTTCTATTCTTACTTACCAAAATTATTTTTAGAAAATAAAAATAGAAAATGAAAAGCAAAAACGTTTTTGAAAACTAAATACAACCTAAGGGTTCTTTACACCTGGATTAAGATCCGACTCTGTTTACGTCATCCACATTTAAATCCTCATTATTTCTCATAATCCAAAAACAGAGAACTTAAGATTAAGACGCCACATGAGCTAGAACTAATTTAAAATGTGAAAATCCCTTGAACAAAGGACAGATTATAGACAAAATCTTGAAATATGCCCTCAACTCAACATAATATGCAGTGTAGAGATGAAGCAAACATGAGCTGAATAAAGATAATAATTTCAAGCATGATGTAGTTACAGCTATTACACATCAACTGCTTTGGTAAAGGGGAAAATTACATAGCATTTAAGCATGCCCTCTATGTTGTAAGGGCAAACAGAGCATACTCTGTATTTGGCTAAGCAAGGACAAATATGTCAAACCATAAAACAGAGCCTATACAAAAAATAATGAAACCTCACCAGTTTCAGCAGGGCTTAATTTATTATCTCAAACACTTAAAAAGAGTAGTTAATACATTTCCTAACAAAAACTATAGTGAATAAACCAAACCTCAAACTTCTGAGGTCAAATGCACCTCTTAACAGATAAAGAGTTTCTCTTCATTGGATGTGCTTTATCCAATTAATTAGATCAACGACAGATGACACACGAAGAAGCTAACAAAATCTAATAATCATCGCCATCAACAAAAAGTTCCCTCACTACGTGAAAAAGACCAAGAGAAAAAACTAATATCACAATATCCGGATGCATAAACATCTAAGCATATAAACAAGTGATAGTGCCCTAACTGACGTTCAGAATAAACCATTCCCAAATCAGAAGTTATATACCAAGAATGATGCCCTTCATGTAATATAACTGTTTAACCATCACAATTAATGATGAAGACCAACAAATTTTTGTTAGCCATTTAATAATATAATAAAAACAGGGGAATCACACCCCCGACTCAATCTATATCACCATTATATGGAATTCCCAACAAAAATTCGTGGAAAATTTCATGGAACTTTTAAATTTTTTTCCCTGCCTAGAACAGTGCCATCTCCTTCTCTAGCATGAAATCCTACTAGTACAAACACAAGGAAACTCTCCACCGCTTCAAAATTGAAACGAGGGCCAGGATATAATCCAATCTAACGAAAAATCAAATCTTTCTTCATCCTTGCGTAATCAAATCACCTCACCTCCTGCTTGTCCACCACCGTAACCCCGTCCTTGCCGGCGATGATCACCGACGACGCCATGCCGAGGAACATCCCGTGCTCGGCTACTCCCGTGATCCTCAATATCTTGTCGCTGATCAGATCCAGATTGCCATGAATCCCATTCTCGAAAAACAAATCCACAATGTAATTCCCATTGTCCGTCACAAAGGGCTCGTCTTTCCCACCATCGCCGGTGGCGGCGACACGTCGGAGCCTGGCATCAAAGCCAGGCTCGCCGTCAAACAGGCTCCGGAGGCGGCCAAGGGTGTGACCCCAGCAGAAGGGAATGACCTCGACGGGGACGGCAAGGCCGCTGCCGCCAAGGCGGGGGACCATCTTGGACTCGTCGACGATAACGACGAAACGGCGGCTGGCCCCCTCGATCATCTTTTCGCGGAGAAGGGAGCCGCCGCGGCCCTTGACGAGGTTGAGGTACGGATCGACCTCATCGGCGCCATCGATGGAAAGGTCGACGACGGGGTGGGCGTGGAGGTCGGAGAGGGGGATGCCGACGGCGGCGGCGTGGGCCTCACTCTTCTTGGAGGTGGGGATGCCGACGATGTCACGGAGGACGCCGCGGCGGAGGAACTCGCCTATGCGGTCCAGGGCATGGGCGGCGGTGGAACCAGTGCCAAGGCCGACGACCATGCCGGACTCCACCAGCTCCACGGCGCGGTGGGCGGCGATGCGCTTCAGGTCATCCTGCGTCGTGGCGGCAGGAGGCTCCACCACCACCGCCGGAGCCTGGGCCTCCGGAAAGGAGGGCTTTTCGTAGCAGAGGAGGTGGGGGAAGGGGATAGCCATGTCTAGCGTTTGAGGGAAAACGGTACGCATTCTTATAAAGATGGGAAGGGAAAAAATTGGGGTCAGGTTAGGGTTAGGGTTCGAAGGAGGCGCAGGCTTCGGATTAGGGTTAGGGTTTCGGATGGAAAGGAAGGAGCGGGAGGAGACGATGAGTGATGAAAGCGTGGCGCCTCGAGCCGGAGGGGAGGATATCGTGAGGACGTCGCAGGATTTGTTGTTATGTCGTTATACCAAACACTCTCTATTGTCCAACGAAACCATGCAAATGCACCTAAAACCAAATTTTACATGACGTGTCAACACAAAGCGTGTCAGTTGTGTATTTTCTGTTTTAAATCAGTCAGCTGATGGAGTCCATTTTTATGGCAATCTGTCCTAGCGCGTCCCGCACGATTCGGACCGCGTCGAAAGGGTTGCGAATCGCGGTGCTTTGGATGCGTTAGGACCGCCGCTGGGGACGGCCTAGATTGGTGGACTCATATTACATACCACCGGTGGACCCCGGCTGGACGTTAAGCGAGTCGTCGACAGGGAGGCCAGGAGAGGATGTGAGAGGGTGCGCGAGGTTCCAAGGCGCCGAAGGCGGGCAATCGTCGTCGCGTTATTTTCTCCGTCCCGAGAAAGGCGGCCTGACCCGATTCGCCGCATATTCCGACGTGGTGATAATATAATATAATATACGTTCATTCTTTTGATGAGACAATATGTAATTATTTACATAACCCATGGTAGCTAGAGATTTATATTTATATAAGATTTCCACTTGCCTCTATTCTGCTCCACTCTCGACTCTAATCCAAACACCAAATTACTTGATTTATCGATTTCCAAACTTATGATGCGCAATATATGCGGATCCCAACCTGGTACTCTTTCCCTACACCAGTGATGATGCATTGGACCGCACCAATTGGTAGTTTCCAAGGTTGCTTGTCCTCAGCGCTGATATTCCTGGGTTCCCGCACGATATCCTGGCACAGAGCTTGCTTGTCGGCACCTTTTGTTTATATAAAAGAGTGGACAATATTGCACCATAGATTATTCCATGGACAAGGAGACATTCCCGGTATTTGTTGGTCATGCCTTGTACCATGCAATATAGAAGAAATTACAGTTTGTCGAGTGAATACCTATGAGATCTCATGGAATTAATAAACTATAAATTTCATTATCTAAATAGATTTTATAGCATAGTGCAGTGATGGGTTCGAGATACCTATTCTTCATCGATCTTTAGAAATCTTGGCGTCAAAGAAATTTCTTATCTTAGTTTGTCACAGCATTGTACTTCAAATATTATGCACGAAATTATATTTGTCAACCTTATATATATTGGATAGCAAAGCAGAGAAGTAAGTCGGATGGAATTGCTCCTTGTCATGCTAAGCCTTGGTGCCAAACAAAATTTTTGCTAATTTATTGCAGTTAAGACTTCCTAGCAACACGAAGCAATTATAGTGTCGAACAAAACACTTATAAGTCAAAGCTTTGATTTTCTTGTTACAGAATTGCTACTCCAAATAAAGTCAATGTTTTACTTGAGAAATAGGATGAAAGCTAATCCACCTAACTCAAGGTAAGATTAGTTGCCGATTTGGATCATTTGCATCCAATAGCTAGTGACTTTACTAACTCAATTAATTAAAACTCTTCAATATAGACAAAATTTTTCATGCTGAATGTTAGTAATAAACTTCATAATCTGCAAAATTCTGATAAGAAAAATTCAATCTTTCGTTGTAGAAAATCCTTTCTTGCCTCTCACCTAGAAAATATGAACCATACCCTCGTTTATCATTTTGCTCATCAAATCTCATGACCCATAATATGAAAAAAAAAATAAAATCACATAATATTTCATGTCTTTGAATTCTTTAGATTGGATGGCAAACTTTACAACTACCTTGGATCAACTAGTATTAGCTGTATGTCAAAAAAAAAAAAAAAAAAAGTAAGCATTTTATTGTTCTTCGATCTAGAAAGATGATACCCGGCCATTAATCTCCTTATTTCCGGCCATCATGCTCTCTCTCTCTCTCCCTCTCTTTCTCTAACCTTTTTTTGGTCAAACTATTAGGACCACATTTTGACATTGAGTTGCTAAGCAAGGGGTGGATAAAGATAAGAGATAGCTATCTATAACCATCCCCTAAAAAGCTGAGCAGCAAATAAAGTTGTTGCTTGTTTGCTTGAAGGAATGGATGGTTGGTAAGAAGCAATGATAAAAAAAGACAAAATTATGGGAAAAATGGGGGTTGAAGGGTCTACCAACCTGGTTTACCCTGTTTCATCCGTTTTGATAAACAGCTAATTCTATGATCCCTTTTCTAGGTCAATCAAGTTCTTTCGCCATTCAGTAATAGTTGGTTTATTTTTTATCAACTTGAATGAAGAGGTATTCATGTATTCAAACCTTTAGATTTGTCAATCTTCAACCCCAATCCTATGTAAAAAGATTGAAATTTAACTTAGAGCTAAGCTAACATTGAAAACCAAAACTCAGGTACAGTTATTGCCACTCTAGCATCTAAAGCAGGGCCACAATGGAGTTGCACTGCTAATAATAATTGGATTCACACTAAAAGGGCTAGTTGCACAAATAGAATGCCAGCTAGTGGAATGCTCAGGATAAACATTCTACATCCATTATTTTTTATAATTATTTTTTCTTATGAATAAGAATTCAACATATGTGGTGCCATAAAAGATCTTAAATATAAGTAGTTCAAGGGATTATAATCCTAGTACTTCTATACAATTCTCACATATCAGGACTACAAGTTTATGCTACCATTATATTTGATAAATTTTAACCATCAAAATGACTTCTAAACTTAGCATGGCCATGATGTTACAAATCCTAGTTGGGGAGGAACCATGGAATTGAAATGAAAAGAGCAAGCTTAGGGCCTATTTGGTTTGGTCTGAGTGGGATGAGTGGAATCCCATGTTATTGGGGTGACTTCGGTTGTCCTTGTGCTGGAGCCACTTCAAGCCAGTTCCCCCTAACTGGGCCATCGTGAGAACTCACTTCAGCTTTACATCAAGGCAACCAAACCCCTCCCTTTGGACCAACGAAGTTCAAATGCTTAGTTATGGGAAACAATACATGTCTTTATTACCAAGCAATCTCAAGTTCTAACTAAATATGCCTTCTTTATTACCTAAACAGCCAAAAATCAAGCATGAAAATGGAGCCATCTAGCCACAGGTCAAGGAATTCTCATGATATGTACTATGATAGCCATCAAATCAAACTATTACATCCTTATTGCCAAGCTGGTCATGATGCACATTCATTTGGATTTAATGACATCAATGGTCTTCTCTAGCTTGGGGCATCGAGCCTCTTTAATGAGAATATGCTGTAAATTCTCTAGTGCAGTTTGACATCTCAGATAATTCACACTATTTGGTGTTAATTCTTTCATTGCAACTTGGAAGTCTAGCTAGTTCGCCCTTCAAAAGTCAGCTCATGTCATTGCCACAGAATATATGCTATCTTCACAATTTGCAGTTGCAGCTACCCCATCCTCATACATGCCAATACTTCAATTGGACTTCCAAAGTTCTCCATCAACAACTCTATGGTCATTATGAAGCAACTTGTTTTTCAAAAAACATTTAAATCTCTAAGTTAACGTTAAACTAATTAAGAATTAGGGTTTTCCCTTTTTCTATCTAATAATTATCAAGATTAAGCGTTAGTCCTATTTTTTGATTCGTAGTATTTTATGATGTTCTATCAAGGAACTATAGGATGGATTTCATTGATTAAATCTCCCTTATAGGTAACAATTACAAGTTCATATAGCATACAGGAAGAAAAAGCTAATCCTACGCTTGCTATTTTGTCTGAGCAATAAATGCATCGTTATAGCCATGACGTTGTGCATAATTTTCACGGCTTTGAATTGGTTAGCACTAAACTTGAAAACTTGCAAAGGATAAAGGTTATCGGATAATATCCAAATAAATCTATTTTTTTGTATTTAAATTTATCTCACTACAAATTTGAGCAGCATACTAATATTCATATCAATAACTATATATGTTAAAAAAAAAAAAATGCTAATATGGATAGATAATGATCGAATTAGGTGTGCTTATAATCCTATTTAATTTTATAAATTGCTTATGAATTTTAAGAAAAATTAAGTGATTATAGTAATATAGTATCGCCTTAACATGCCTTCACTTGATGGAATCTTCAATTTTTATATTTTTAATATTTAATTTGTATTTGTATTTATTTAAACTAAAAGTAGATATAAATTTTTATATTCAACTAATGTTTGCATTTGCCAACAAAAATGGATATATCAAAACTTCTTATTTTTGCATCACTACCTCATGGAAATGTTACAACACTTTGATCTTCTAATACAACTCATTGCTGTGATATTTCCACAATACTGAAGTTGTCTAATTCAAGAGTAAAAAATTTGGATGAGCTAGGTTAAATGAAGTGAATCGAAATGATTTGAAGAGAAAGAAAAAAGTTAAACTATTAAATCTTTTTATCAAAGTAAATTATTTCTAATTAAAATAAAGTAAATTGTAGGCATATAAATTACAATATTTGTTATATAATAACTTTTAAAAATATCTATTTTATTTTTTTTTAAAAAAACCTAAATTTATTTAGAAAATGATGAAATAAGTAGACCAAATGGTTCTATTCATTTTTATATCTTTAAATAAATAAAACCTCAACAATATCTCCAAAAGTGATGACCTAATATTATTAACAGTTATTAGTATCCCCAACTTTTACACTTCTAGAGAACTGAGTGGTGCTCAATAATTCATGATTGATAATGTTTGTCTATTATTAATATTAAGTTTCTTATATATTATACAATAAAACTATATGACAATCGCTTCCAAAATGATGCTTTATTTTCTATTCTATAAGCATTTATCTTCATTTATGGCATCTCTTTTCCTTATGTTCATATTAAAAAAATATAAAATATTATCCCAACTACACTAGCCTAATCAAAGTAGACCTATTTATACTACAATTATTCTAGATAATAGAAAACAAATCAAATTGATCTATTATAATATTGTAATAGATATCATAATTTCATTACCTACTCTATCATCAACGAGAGCAAGCTTGATACCATAACAAGATTGTAATATTCTTTTTGGGATGATATTTAATAGTGTTTTGCCTTTTACAATATATTGATATAACAATTTTATATGATATAAGATATAATTGAGGCAAGAAATTGAAATTATAAAATTATTCTCAAAACCCTTTATAGTGGATACAATCTACATATCTGATGCATTCTATGAATAAGTCCAAACATCTCTTGCATGAACAACATATTCTCATAGAAAAAGGAGGAACTAAAATCTAGTTATTCAAACATATATTTTTTTATAGCAGATAGATAGCTTAGAAAATACAACTTGATAGGACCGACATCTGGAAAACAGCTTTCTTTTATTAAAAAAAAAAAAAGAAAAATAGAGCGACTTGATAAATTAACCGGAATCTATTGCAACGATTCATCGACGCCAGTAGCTAAATCAACTACTGTTTCTACGTTCAGTGGTGGATTTCTCTCGGAATCGGAGCTGGAGGAGCATGCGGTGGCGGTGGGTGCAGTCCTCCGCCACGCAGCCTTCTTCCGTTCATATTTGCAAAACCTAAGATAAAAGGTGAAAAAAAAAAAAAAAAAAAACCTTCAATCAAAATTATAATTTACTTATTAGAAAAGAAAAACAAAAAAATTAAATGAGGCGATCAATTACTACTTACCATCTCCGTAGATAAGCTCTAAATTCATAGCAAAGATGATAGCAAAAAATAATAGAAAAATGAATGACCGTGCCATCGAACAGAGCCTCATCTTCATTCTTTACTGCTAGACGCATGCCTCCATCCCCATTGGATACCTAATATATAAGACACTCCTCGCGAAGTCTTTTGCTCATTTTCTTGGCTAATTTAATAATATTTTATTATGGTCATAAAGCTAATAATCAAACTTCACCTACTTCCGTCAACGACAAATTGCAGTGCTTAACAAATTCACCACTCAAGATTTCAACAGCGACCAGGCGTAAGGTATGCTGTATTCCACGGTCCATCGGTGACCAAACTTTGGTCGATAGATTCATCCCCTCTCCATGGAATAAAGTTGGAAATTTTGGCACGGTGCTGGCCCAAGCAACGTGGAGAGACTCGTCTCCCTCTACGTGGATGGACCGCGGACTGTGTGCCCTTCTCACTTTCCAGGAAATGGATCCTCTCTGGTTCGTTACTTTCCAGGGAGTGAATCCTCTCTTGTTCATTTTTCTTCAACCATCCACGTCTATTCAAGTGGACCGACGACTAAGTAATCCTAGGCAATAGAACAAACGGTTGGGAATACACTTTCATCACTATTACATCTAATGAACAAATATCCATCAACGATTCATGGGATCCACCAAAACGGACAGCGGGGTTATTTGAGTTGAAGGATTGAACGGGATCATACCCTCGGAGAAAATTCCTACTTCAGCTAGCAAACCGTTCGGCTCACCGCCAGTGCCGAGCGCTGCCAAGCGTGAGCGCTGATACGAAGCTCGCACGCATGATGTCACGTCAAGTACGTTGTGGCCTGCACTCATCCATCCGCGAGCCACGAAGGCATATCGCATGCATGAACCGGCATTTGCCCGCCGGCAGTTAGCGTTTGCCACCGGTGGCGGCCAGGGTTACTAATGGATTGGGCTGGATTATATTATGCTTAATCTCAATCCAATTTGGTTTCATATGTGAACCATGAATTTAGTTCTGAATCTCATCCATTTACTAATCGGATCAACTTGTATCTATTCCCATCACGAAAGAACTTGAGGTCTAATGAGCCATTCGAAAATATGGTTCAGATTCAATTCAAAACATTGAGATTTAGGATGGAGCTTGTTTGATTCGTGTTCGTATTTGAATCGAGCATCTAACTATTATTTTATAACTAAAATTCAAAAATTAATAATCATATATATGTTTATTAAAAAATTAAATAAGATTAAAATGAGCTAATTTAGCGTTTGTTTGGTAACACTTTTATTTTTTATTTCTTAAAGTAAAAACATGAAATTTGATGTAATATGTTTAGATATACTAATTTTATTTTTTATTTTCTAAACTAATTTTCATTATACTTTTTTTCAAATAATATTTGGAATCTAACATAACTTTTTAAAAAAGTAATAGTATATATTATTAATATATAATAGTATATATTAATAATATATAATGAGGTAGTTAAGTTTGGATCCGTTCATCTTACCCATCTTTCAATTCATAAGGATCTCGGAGTCGGAGCCATCCTTTCTTTTTTCATTTTTTTCTATCTTTGGGATTCATGAATTATGTGGATTTAAGGATGAAGGAGGTGATTGAATTTAAACTTGACTACATGCGACTAAGTCTACTTCTAATATAATTATATAATATTAATCTTATATTATAATATCTAATTTATATATCTTATATAATTAATTAAAGTTACATTAGGTTAAATCAAAAAATATAAGATGTGGATCCGATCTGAAATTTAAGTCGAGTTTAATTTTTAAATATGGATCAAATTAAGCCTAATTGGATTGGAATTAGATTTGGTCATGGGTCAATTTAATTTATTTACAACCTTAATGGCTAGCTAAGCTCGTTCTCTTTGACTACCATCTCAAACCTTTTAATATTAAAAAATAAAAATCTTAATCAATATATCTGTATTTTCTTTTATATATATATTTTTATTATTTAATAAGTTGCGTAGGTTTGTACTCTACTTTTTTGTAAAAATAAGATGAGATCTATTTTTTTCACGATTTCTCACATGAATAGGCACATGCGTGGCGCTCGTCCCTCTCTCTCTCTCTCTCTCTCTCACGCACACATACAACTAGAATAGAGTAATTCCGTACCAATTTTAGAAGTTAAAATAGGACATGAACTCAGGTTCTGGAAAATAATCTCAAAAGGCTTTAGCAACTTAGCTCGTCAACACCTCATGGGTAATCCCTTTCAACATCTTATCATTTATATCATATAGAGGTGGGTAAGGGTTGGGCCGAGCCAAAGGAAAAGGGAGAGCCCAATCTTGGATCAGTTATAGGCAACCCACTAGAAATAAATATATTTTAAACCAAGTAAATTAATATTATGTTGTTGTTCAATTGGTTTTTTTTTATTAACCCTTAAAACCTTTGTTCAAATCCCATGATCAACATTTTTTTAAAAAAAATTATTTTTGGATTGGGCTCGAGTTAGAACAGGTCTATATTTTCTAAGCCTAGGTCCGATTCAAAAATTAAACTGGCCTCCAAAAGCAAATCCCATCCTATAAGCTAAAAAATTTGGCTCAGGCTATGTAATATTTTACGCTAGATTCGGATTGGCCCATGCTCGGAGTAGGTTATTTTGTTCTTACTTGGTAAGCAATAGATCTTTCAATTATAAATCAGAGTATCTTAGTTTCTTTTGATGAACTATGTTTTTTTTTTTTTTTTATTCCTTGCGCGTCAATTATCCCCACCTACATTTTTGACATATACTTTTCAGGACATCAGGGTGTCATCTTTATAACAAACTGTTTTTTTTATAAAAAAAAAAAGCCACGAAAAAGAAAAGTTGGAAACATAGCTATATCTCAATTTCAAGTCCTAAATATTAATTTAATGGCATCCAGAATTTCAGCCTGCGGATGCAAAGGTCGAGAGATCAACTAACAGAGTTGGTATGCCGTAAGGAGGGTGACTGAATCGATCCAAATCAAACAATCCCCAAACACCTGCATCAGTTTTTAGAACAACTAAACTGTATCAAATCTTATACTTAATAGTAATGTTCACATATTCCTGAAATTATTCAGAGGTTCTCTACTCTCCACTCATTCTATGCCAACAACGTAACAGTATCTCAACTAAATTTGTTTATCAAGAACATCTAATCTCTACTAACATTTTCCATGAACTCTCTGTCCTCCAGCAATAAACTCATTGCTTCCGTTGAAAGGCAGACATCCAAAGCCATACTCCCTTCCTCACTCCCTGGAAAGACGGATATGGTTCCATCCACCTTGTTTGCACCACCGCTTCGGACCGCAATCGGTCTCCCCCACCCGAAGTCATTCCCATAGACATCAAACCTCGGTGAGCTACCTGTGACCATATTCCCAACCTTTATTTCCTTAAAATATAGAAAGGTGGGATTCTGAGTCCATGATTCGAGCCAATTCTGAATCATGTCATTAGTCTGGGAGGCCACCATCCGGTTCAGTAAGGATGCCACCCATCCCAAACTTCGGTCGAACACCTCCCCTGCAGACGCCGTCGTGGGAACCCCCATGACGGTGTTGCCAAAATATCCACTTGCCAGCGCTGGGTCTACCCTCGCTCGATAGTTTACGGTCACGCGATAGCTAGTCTTCTGATTCGGTGGAAGCCCTTGAGCACGAACCACTGACCGCCAGACAAGGGCTAGCAGTGCTTGGAGCGAAGATATGCGATCAGTGTCCAGTTCCATGTTGGCCCTGAGCTTGAGCTTTGCAATAGCCTGCGCTGAGAAATGGAAGAAAGCTTCACTGAGCTGGGGTGATGGATATCTCTTAACGAAGTCTTCACGTTTATAGACAGGTAGATGGATGGGAGGCGAGCATGACTCATGGAACCAGCGAGTCAGCATGGGAGGCCGAGAAATTTGTTGGACGCCGGTTCGCGAGATCTCTGACCATGAGTTGAGGAAGTGCCAGAAGGAGGTGCCGTCAGCAACCACATGGTTGAGAGCGCAGCCGATGAAGATGCCATCGGCCAATTCTGTGGCTTGGACGGCGAGGAGGGGGAGGGAGTGGCCGTCGTGGTTGATCGCTCCATTGAGAGGGAAGAAGGATTGGATGATGCTTGGGATGAAGCGAGGGGTCAAGATGTCGGACGTGGTTATGTCTGTGGCGGTGGCGTGGATGAATTCAGCTCCTTGGTCGCTGCATTCGACGACGACCGAGAGAGATGGCGGGGTGGTGTCGTGACTGATGCTGGCAAGGCGGCCGGCGAGGGGATAAAAGTGGTCGAGGACGAGGGAGAGGGAGGATATCAGGCGGGGAATAACGGGGGTGGGGGGTTCGGGAAGGAGAATGCCTTTCTGAATGTAATCTATGGAGAGAAACCTGAGATCCCAAGGAGTAAGATGGATTAGCCGTTGCCTCCCTTGTTCTCTTGCTGCTTCCTTGCCATGGGATGATGGTCGAACCACACGGTTTGAGATGTACTGAATCTTGGTGGAATCGGCTTGCTCATTTGCCATGTCTTCCAAATTTTTCTTCGATGTGTGCTAATGGAAGTATTCGACGAATTGGTGCCTTTGGTGGTTGCAGGCCCTAATATAAGAGTTTGTAGTCACAGAGAGCAGGGGGAATGGAGGGGGGATTGGTCTCCAAGTTCATATGGCCTCATTTAGAATTAGAGATTTAAAATGGACTTGATCTCTTTCAATTGCTTGATGACAGTGATTAATCTCTGCTCGATCATTCTGAGAAGAAAATAAAGATAATAAGAGTGGACGACAATTCCGGGGCGGTGCAATGCACTGGCTTCACCTACAAATAAAAATAAAAATTAATATTTAAACCTTTGCTCCAACTACTCCTGGAGATTCAAACTTTAGACCTAATCGGTACTTTAATTATATCGATTTAAAATAAGAAAACGCGTAATCGCTCCAAAGATGGTGCAATAATCTAGCTTAAACTTTCGTGACTCCACCAATCCACGTTTGCCTCTTCTTGATCCATCTTTTATTTGTCATGGCCTTTAGCGTCGCTGGTGGGGCAACAGTTTCCTTGCTTACGGTCATAACTCAGGTACGCTGAATCTGAACAGCTTTTCATTCGCCATTTATTGAGCTATTGTTCTATCGTTTTTTAGAAGAAAATTTTGGATTTGGTAGAGCCTAGATCGGGTCAAGTCAACCCCAAACCAATACACTAACCATATCCCCACCGAATCATGCAAGATATCCATCTATTCAAACACAATTCTATAGAGGCAGATTAGGTAGTGTCAACAGCTCAGGATGGTTTGATTTGAGACTTCAAATACAGAAGAGGCTCAAAGAGTGTTTGCTTGAAACAAATCTATAATCGATCATAACAATTGTTCACAACTTTTTGCAACAGTAATATTTTAATGGACATGGCTAAATAACAACTTTCACCTGAATGCATCACCATGCACAGTAATTAGTTTCAAGGAAATAAGAGCTCCCTGGTATATCTTGCTCGATTATAATATATTATAATATTAATTTTTTTAATAAATCTAATTTATGATAACAATATAATTTTTAAAATTAAAATATATTTTAAAATTAAATAAAATATTAATATTTTATATATTTTTTAAACAAATATTTCAAGCAAGTAAGAGAACGTCTGAATGGATAATGGATGAAATATGGAGTTACTTCATTTTATGAAAAAATCAAAACATATCTGTCTCATGAGATGATGAATCTTTTTAAATAATCAATTAGCATTGGATTCAAATTTTAACACTAGACTAATGTGGATCGATTTTGGATCATGCCAAAACTAGTTCAGAAAGAATAGCCTTTTGTCCAGAAGAAGCCAAATGATTCAGGGTGTCAGTCGGAAACATACATCTTCATAAGATAAAAAATTGTTTCCACATCCGAGAGACAAATGGCCAATAAAAATAATTATGATATATAATGGGGTGACAGCAGCATGCAATCAAGCCTGAGTGATTGCAAGTTTGCTCCCGTGATATTGTGAAAAGAGCAAGGGTATTGTTCATTTGTGCAAGACGAGGAAAGCACGACAAGCCGAGCCATTTCTAGCAATAGTCCCACTTGCACATTCTAGCAATGGTTTCATCAACACTTATTTCTGTTTGCATCGGTGTCACATGCCAATAAGATATAAATTAACATCCCTTGTTATCTTGAACAATATAAGGCAATTAATCTTAAGATCTCAAATAATATAATATTAAAATGATCTAATAACTTGATTCAATGCATGACGTACATTGGACGTCGGTAAGGGTGCAACTGTCGACTGCTTAAAAAAAAATAAAAAATAAAAAATAAAAAAGAGAGGAGAGAGAGAGAGAAAGAAGGTAGAATTGTTGAAAATTCTCTACTCCATGAATAAAGTTCCAAGAATAATTAAACCAAGTAGTTACCAATTAAATCTGGTAAAGGTATCTTGGTTCTACGCTCCAGGGATAGGATGGTGAAAAATTGGAACATTTGGTTTTGGAGCAGGAGGGCCTGTACTAACCTCTATCTCCAAGTTTCCTTGCCCTAATCTCTGCAAAACAAACAGACACAAGCTTATGTGCAACCACTCTTTCTGATAGAGAAATAAAACATGCTCTCCAAGCTTAAGAACATACAGAAGGCTTACTCATGAAAATCCAAGGTTTATATATATATATATATTGAAAAACCTCAAACTTTCAACCTACCTCCATACACCAATCCACATTGCATTGCATAAAATGTAGCAATCAGCACCACAAGAAGCAGGGAACGGATGAAGGATGGACTTGACATCTTGATATATGTTTGACTTCCTCCAACAAAACAAATTAGATTTAACTACCCTGTTATCGATGAAGTAGCCTTCTGAAGTACCTTTTATAGATGAGGAAGCCTTCTAAAGTACCAAAAATATCGAATATTGCACCACTAAAAAATCTGCTGCTTGACCACTGAGCAGTGAGCGGTTATTATATTTTGAGAAACGATGGAAGCATCCCACTATTTCCATCAGCTTTCAAACACATAATGAAATGAAGGTGACAACTTACAAATCCTCCATTCGGACACAATCTCTAAAAGTAAAATTAAGAACTCGCTCTGTCTGACTATTATTTAACATTGAGGCCCTTTGGACTGGACATTTGATTCCCAGCTTTCAGTTTTGGTTGTAGTTTAATTTCTAATCTGCAGCCAATTCATAAGCATACGCAAACAAGCATCTCTACGTGTAGAAACACAACTAACTGCGTGCGTGCTAAGGACTTGACATAAAATTCAGACTACGGAGGAACAAACCAAAATATTAATGGTGGTCAATCAATAAATGACAGGGATTTAGTCGCCCATAAATGGAGGTTCTTCTAAACTCAGTTGAAACATTAGGAGACCATAGCAACCAATGAAACCCAAAGGAACCCTTCCCACTCCGATATCTTAAACTAGCTTCAACGCTCCTCTTAAAATGGTCCTACACCTACCATTATGGCTGACAAGCAATGGAAGACATGCATTCCGGCCTACTTTTGAGAGAGCCATTTTTGTATAGACTCAGTCAACCATATATGGCTTGTAGAACGGACACTATTGTGGCTCCTTCCTGCACTGTTGTAGCCCCACCAAAATGCTTGGTGATAGTCCTGGTTTACGAGCCACGTAGAAGACTGAGTTTACCTAAGAATGGTTCCCTTTGATATGCTTTTTATTTGTTTACTCATTTGTTGGAACCTACTTGTTAGTATTGACTTCTGATTTAGTCCTCTTATCCATCAATAAAATTGGTTAATTTTCTTTGACATTAGGAATGACATTGTTGCTTCTTATGATGTTGTGAAGGATTTGTTCATCGATTCTCATGAAACAACATAGAATGGGGAACGAAACTTTGTCATTGCATTATGTAATATCTATAGAATAGGAACATGTCGCACCCATTTTTTTTAGTTTAATATCTACAATTAAAAGGATCATAAAACAAAAGGTTAAATAGTTTCATGGCTCTAAATTGCTCCTCATTAAGATATGTTGTACCAATCGATATATCGCTGTACTAAATGTACTATATTATAGTGATATTATACCGGTACTAATATGGAGTGCGCATCAACACTCAGCATAAAGGCATACGAGATGTACTGATGCTATATTAGAATTTTATTGATACACCTTATAGATGTATAAGATAGAGATGATAAAAATGGGTGCACCTTTCCCTTGCTTTCTTTGTCTATTTAATTTTTATTCTTTTTAAGAATAACTGCGGGAGGACTAAAAACAATTGCAAAGAAAAGATGTGAAAAGAAAATAGATCAAGTACTTGATGAAACAACTCCCAGGGGTTTGAACCTAGAGCCAGCTTCAAATAGAGTACCATTGCTGGGCTGTAGCCAACTTTATTGAGTTTGTTGTCACAGAGAGGAGGGGAGAAGAAGGGTGGGAGTGGAAATTAGGTTGTTTCAAGACCATTTAGCTCAGCTAGAATTAAAGATTGAAGAGAGTTACACTTGGATCTCTTTCATTTGTTTTACAAAAGTGACTAAGCTCTGCCTAATCTTTCTAAGAAGAGGGGCCAAAAAAAAAAAAAAAAGGGGATGATTAGGCTGACCTACGAACAAACCAGAGTTTTAAAACTTTGCTCCAACTACTTTTGGAGATTCCAACTTGAGACCTAATCAACATCATTTCATTATCTCAATTTAAACAAGGAGACAACAAACAACTCCAAAGATAGCACAATATTCATCTCTGTGACACTCCATCAACCCATGTTTATCTATTTGCAATTCATCTTTTATTTGTTAGTTGGGCTTGAAGAGCCACTAGGGGCAAAGATTTGCTTTTGTACGGAAATAACATGGATTTTGGATTTGGAATATTGTTTTGCCTATAACCATGGACTTGTTCATGGTTCTGATAAAGGTCCACTAAAATCTGAGCAGTCCTTCATTCGCTGTTTATAGAGTAATTGTTTTAGGTCATTTTTTGGAAGACAAATTTGTTCTATAACTTTAAACCATGAAGCAGGTTTCTATTTTGCTCAAGGCACAACCAAGTCACAACCTAACCAATAAACTAATCTTGACTCCACCTAAACATGCAAGATATCCATGCATTCGAAACCAAACTTTTTAACTGTTCACAATGATTGCGCATGACTATTTGTAATGTAAACATTTTAACAAACACGGCTAATGAACAACTTTCGCCTGTTTACGTCGTCATGAGATGGAAACATTAAACAATGCTGACCAATTCAATCAAGGGTGAACAGAAGTGGATCAGAGTTGGCTTCAAAATTTAACACCGATCAATTATAGTTCAATTTAGGATCACGCCAAAACCAAGTCCAATCCAGCTCATCCTGACCATAGAGAGAAGCAGTAGCCTCTTGCCCAGAAGAAACCTAAAAATGCATGTGTCTTGGTCATTTCTTAAATATAAGTGCATTCTTTTTTTTTTTTTGTTTTAAGTAATAGCAGGGGAAGAGATTTTTTCTCACTAAATTTTATTAAATAATATTTCTCTAGAAGAGAAAGAAGAAAAAGAAAGTAAGTCATAAAACTAATTGTGAGAATCAATTCATTTGCCAAAGCAAATCTTGTCCCATACAGTACAGTTATTAATAATTTTATGAATAATGAAAGAATGCAAGCGGATCTTATTGTTAAAGATTCCTGAGTTACTCTTAAATTTTTGTTTTAATAGTAGTTTAATAGGTTAATACATTGCAACAAAATCATTCTTAGCTGAACAAATTAGTGCACTGGAAATATTAGTGTGCGCTCAATCTTAGACGAAACAAGATATGAGAAATTCAAGATGGAGAAAAATTTTATCCATTACAGATCCTTCATACTAATATATTAAAGGGATAGATTTGATTCAATCCTAAAAGAATTTCTCTTTTAAATAATTTTTAAAAATCTTAAATTTTTAAAGTATCCCTTTGAATTGCTATCAACAACTCTCCACCAACTTAAGCATTGAAGAATCTTTCGTTGGATAGGCATGTCATGAATTTCTTCATTTCATATTATTACTATTATTAATTTTTTATTATTATTCGGAGGCATTATCATCATATCCAAACCGTATTAGATTAGCATCCCCTACCAAAAATAGAGCAGAAACCATGCCACCCAAGGCCATTGAATAGCTGTACCTTTTTTTTTAAAAAAAATATTTATTATTAATACAATTTCTGTATAATCTTTGATTAAATAACGGATTTTAAAAGCTTAATTAATTTCTGAAGTCAGCAATTATTGTCAACTTCCTGTGACGTAGAAATAACTTACATTTGAAGTCAGTACGGTCCAACTGACCTAAGCAAAATCACACATACATCCAGAGTAAAATATTTCATCACTTGTTTCTCCTCTGGTTACAACGCAACATGAAGTCATTAGCTTCGGTGACTTAAATTTATTAGGATATACCATAAAAATATACTTTTGGTCCCCAAAAACTCACTTAAAATTTATTTTTTAGCCCTCAAATCTTCAATTATCATAATTTAGTCCCTCATACTTTAAAAATATTATATTTCTCATGTTCTATTATATAGGATCAGTTAAAATTATTAAAATAATTAGCATAAATTTATAGATTATCCTTTGAGTTTTCAATAACTTAATCATCGGATAAGTAAATTTTAAGCAAAGATTTGCACATCAAAAGTATATTTTTTTCTAAATTATTTATAACTTTCTCATTAAAAAAATCTTTGAAATCACAAGCTTCATCTTAATTCTATCAATTTTATAGTTGCCATGCACGTGCCAGCAAAGGTAAGTTACAGCTAGCACACGAAAAGAGCATGGATACGCAAGGTTATTTCTTGAATAAATTCTATAATATTTTTAGCTGTTTATAAATGAAGCTGTAAATAATAGCAATTCTAAAAATATATGAGCATTGTATAAAAATATAAGGGTATCATTTAGTGAAGTTAAATAGTTGAAATTGAGATTCCATTTTTTAAAAAAAAATAAAAAAGTATGAATGTTGAATCATATTTCTCAATGAATTTAGCCATCATGATTTTTAAATATCTTTTTTAGAAATCAGATTTTAATCCATCTACATTAATAATTATAATACCTTTTATAACATACTATTTTTTTCATTCATTACTTTTGAGGATCAGTCATAGTCTTATAAACTTTACCAATAGTGTGAACGAACCTCTCGTTACATCTAAATGTGTAAAAGATCATAGTCGCACTTAAAAGCTGAGTATTCTGAGTTAATAATTTGAATAAAATAAATAGGTTATATAAATATGATCAAAATAAAAAAATTAATTGAATTGCACTGCACGACCCGTCAAAACAATGCTATCATTTAACACTGTAGACAAGCTTGAAGGATATTTTAAAAAAAGAGCCATCAATTACGCATGGATAGGTTTTAAATTTAATGCGCCAACCAGTTTGAGTACTCATCTTCCCTTGCTGTCGGTTGGTAGATGGTCAATTTGGTCTGTAGCTACACACAGCTTGATTGGTTCAAGATTTGTGTCCCACGCCAGATGAATGGTAGCCAAGTGAGCATTACATTATTTAAAAGCCATTATTCTAAGCTATTTTCCATACTGTTCTGCATATTCGAGTAGTTATTTTATAACTTCATTTGTCATCCAAGGATTCATCATGTTCTCTCGTTTCATCGAAAGCGGCAAGTTTGAATTGCTCGAGTTTGGTTAAGAAACATCTCAATTTTTGCTCAGTTCCAAGCTAAATGAACTCAGCTTGTTAATAGTCTAGAATCTCAATTTATGCTCAGTTCCAAGCTAAATGAACTTAGCTTGTTAATAATCTAAATTAGAAATGATTTTAAGCTAAGAAAAGTAGACTTGTCTTGATCAGAATCAATTCTTTAAGGCTCAAAAACATATATTTTAGATATAAACTAAGATTAGATAATTGAATCTAAGATTCAACAAATGATAAGGTTAAAATTGTTTCAAGGGAATGTGCATTTGATTTTTGAATTCATGGAATATTGATTCAGATTTGAACCAAGCTTGAATTAATTTATAATCTGATTTAAGATTTTCAAATTAAATACTAATATCTGTGCCGTTTAATTCAAAGTTTAGCTCAAATTAAATATAAAAGAGATAAGCAAACTTCATATCAAACCCTCAAGTTCAAAATTAACTTTCAAATAAATATTATCAGAATCAACTTTAAAATAATTTTTATCAGATTCAGATTTGATGAAGCTCACCTTCGTGCACCCCTCCTCATTCGAAAGAGTGCGGCATTCTTTTTCAAACTGTATAATAATACTTTATAATTTTTACGTAAATTAATGATTATTTATATTATCAATTAAAATCAAAATGGATCTGCTAAGTGTATGATAATTCAATTATTATTTTATTATTAATATAATATATCTTTCACGTAATTAAATAATTGACTCAATTCCGTTGCGAACAACTGATAAATCGCAAGCAATGAGATACACGCGCGCTTGAGCAACCCTAATTTTATTTTGAGCTAAGCTCGGTCCGGATCAACACTGCAGAATTGGCTGAGAAGAATAAATAGTATGATATTCGAAAGTTAAATTATGATTAGATTAGATTTATCAATACGAAAGTTAAATTAATTTATTCGTAATTTTATAGGGATAGCATCTGTTAAGATGCAGGATCGAACCGATCGATATTTAAGGTTATAAATCACTCACCATTTTGAATTTTAAATCATGCTTCCATTAATTTAAATCCTAGCTAATCCTTCCGGAAGGTTGGGGGACTGCTGTACGTTAGATATATGTTATATAGTATGGTGTCTAACGTTTGAGTCGTGATTAAATAAAATTTATCAACTAATTATGCAAATAACGCCGGACTCTACATTGCGAGAAGAGAGGAAAAAAAAAATCAAAATCCTTTCATCGTGCTGAGCTTTTGTGATCGCCCATCCTTCTAATCCACAACTGATGGCAGAGTTTATAAAAGATCAATCCCAGGAAAGTCATTTTGATACAGAATATTTACAGGTGCTTGCAGTCTTTTATATATATATTCTGAATAAATCAAGAAAATCACACTAGATAATTTAGGATTTCTGTTGAACATGAGTGCGCGATGAACAGCCAACTATGATCCACAAAAATAATGATTCCCATTCCTCAAATCAGATGCTATTTGAAAAACAAATTCATAGCTCACCACAGAGGCAAATGCAATATCTGGACAGAGACAACAGAAGTTTCAACTAATAAACGGAATTAAAACAATTCTTATCTAAGATCAAAGAAGGTACCGCTCGAGGCTACTGCGGTGCGGTTCCTGATTGACCTACAGAAAAGTACGAAACAAGCTCAACAAAAAATTTACATAAACTCCAATTCCGATCGACTGCAATAACTTTACCGCGAAAATGCGATGAAACCACCGATAAATCAGAACTAAAGATAAAAAGAATGGTTACTTGTTACCGAAAAACGCCACCATTTTTTTTTTTTTTTTGCTGATATGGGGTAAAATTTCATGCATAAAAGGTGAAAAGTACTGAAAAAAATAACAAATATACAACGCCAGCAGCTTAAAAAAGAGTTCCAGAAAACAGTACGAACGAAAGGGAGGGATTGTGGGACTTTCTAATGTTCCCATTCCCACAGCTTTCAGAAGCCCTTGCTTCCTCTCCCTGCTCCCACTTCTTCCTTCGAAGTGACGATAAACCAGAAAACAGAGGACAGAAAGGGAGAGGAAGGAGAAACTTGAAACCGTTGGAATGGGAGGTATTGGAAAATACTTCAAACCCAGAGCTTCTTTCCCTATAAGATTAGGAGAAGAAACTCGAAGGGGGGAGAGAGAATATTCCACACCAACCCCATTCCAACAGCTTCAACGAATCTTTCCTACCTCTCCCGTCTGCCCCACACCCGAACTCTCTTAAGGAACAGTAGAGAAGAGGGACCAGCTTTATATTATAATGCTAGGGGACAGGAGGTGGATTGGATGGTCTGGTGGGTTTGTTGCAAAACAGCTCATTCGCTGCAGCCGGTTTTGAGTAAAACCACGGTCCAACTGGTATTCCTCTTGCTCTTTACGTTTCTGTGGCATCGCTGGCGTCCGGTCAGCCGACTCCGGAGCCGTGACAAAAACGGTTTAAAAGTAGAAGGAGATTAAATAGCGATTTCAGGTGACTGGCTGTCATTAAAACTTTACATGGGAACGGGGGGAAACGGGGAGAGCTTGCCACAAACATTGCATTTAATAGCTTTTAATTATTTTTTTAAAAAAAACATAAAGGACACGCATGATACATCCGTGTTGGTTCGAAGATAAAAAAAAAAAAAAAAAAGAAGAATATTTTTTTTTCTTTATTCAATTCAAAATAGTATTCAAAAAAGGACAAGAAAAAAAAAAAAAAATGCATACCATGTGTGTATGGTTCGTAGATTTTTTTTTTTTAAAAAAAAAGAAAAATCCGTACACGATTCAAGAGTAGCTTGGGCGCTAACTGAGGTTTTCTTCTTTTCCTTTTTAAAATAAAATAAAAAGAAGAGCCAGTCTCTGTTTTTCTTTTTTTTTTTTTAAACAAAATAAAAGGAGGATTTTTTTCTCTCTATTTTTTCAAGATTTATCAGCTTTAAGATTAGAGAAGAATACGTGTTATATATGATTAATTTAATTAATCTTGAGGCTATTTAGTGTTTACAATTATGCAATTTAAATTTTTTAATCTAACACATACGTTCTATTTATCTTAAGCTTCTTTAAATTTGAAATAATTTTTAAATATCATTTAAATATAAAATAAAATCTCAGTATATTTATTTTTTTCTCTTCTTTTATTTAGTACCTACGATGCTGTTGGTATCTCGATCATGATTGGGTTTTTTAAATGTAGTGAGAAGAAGAGCGATGATGTCCTGAATCAAAGATTCGATCAGGCTGGCTCGTTCTATCTTCTACGTATCAAGAAATATTGCGATCTGAATGAACGCCCGACTTTAATTTATAACAATTATCATAGCAATCTGTTTTTTTTTTTTTTTTTTTTTGAAAGAAATATACTTAAAAAAAATTATAATTAAATTAAATGATAAATTTTATTTGAACATTATCCTATTACAATGGTCGTTGCTTAGCATTTTAGAATAGATTTGTCTAACTAAGAAAATAATATTTTGAATAAATATCTTCATATTAATCGACAGCAATAATTCCCGGTTCAAGGCCTGGGGATTAATAAAATAGTTTGTGCGTGCGATTGACCAATACTTTCGGTCATGATAGCAAATAACAATTTTTATTTTTTTAAGAAAATAAATAACGATAGTAACGATGGTAATATCAGTTCAGATAGTTTGTGGGAAAATAATGAGAATCAAAAATATTGTAATGTTTACAATATTTTATTTATTCTGGTAATTTTAAACAACCAAAGATAAATAAATATTGTAATGGTTGATGAGTGGTTTTAGAGGCGGTTGCCACACGGTTGCATCATATAACAACGGTGGATAAGACGATTTTTTTTGGGTAACAGTATTTGAAGATAATTTGATATAATCCAACTTTAACCAGCTGCAGTCACTTGCTAAATAAGATTAAAATATCGCCTGGAATTGAGAAACTTATTGTTTATCATTCCTTGCAATAATTTTTTTCTTATAAAAAAAAAAAAGGCTCTCTACTTGGTAGGTTGCTCGCTCACAATGGTAAATGACTTTTTCCTTTCACAAATAGTGCCAGAAGAACTTCCAATAAGCTAAGCTATCTAACTTTTGTATTTCACATTTGGGATATAATATAATTTTATGTATATTGATTTAACTATGGTTGTTGGGTTGAGTTAATCTATCGCTTGCACGATCTAACCTCGCGTTACAAGAAGGCTGGAACAATGTTTCTATGGATTGGACAGAGATTGGGCCACGAATCTTCGGCCCGATTTAAAATCAGCAGAGTTTTGAGCCCAATAGAACAATTCAGTCTAGTCCAATATAGTTGGCGTCCATATTATATATAATTATGATAAAAATACAATACTAAAAATTATATTTCATTAGATAAAAGTGGTAGTTATTTAATGCATTATTCTTCCAGTTGAGGATTGTATATAAATTATTGATTCAAATTTGGAACTAAAAACATGGCTACAGAGAGAAAATGAGAATGATTATTTTTAAATATTGATTTGTTACTAGTTAATGTCGGCCTGATTCCATCCGAGCTTAGTTTTAGCTTGTTGGACTGACCCTTGGCCCGTGCACGTTAAGGTATGGAAATTTTTGAGCTTGGCTTTTGTGTAACCCGAATTATAGCCTGAGATCATCTATAATCCATTGTAACCCACCCAAGGTGCATCCCGGTTTTATATAACATAAATGAAGCCACCATAATAGCAATATGAAATTATGAATATAAATATCAAGTAAAGGAAAAAAAAAAAAAAAGGTTGTTATCAAAAAAAAAAAAAAAGACAACAAAACAAGTAATATCTTTACAAAGGTATAAAGATGGGTTGTGTGGTTTCTCCTTTTGAGAATCATTGTATCTAATTTCTCGCTCAAAAATCTGCTTTAAGAGAAATAACCAAAACTTCTCTTTCGAAAGTCTTTTTGTTTTTTTGGGTATTATATGACTTTTTTTTTTTTCATGAAAGAATTCAAATTTGTGGGTCTCAACATAGTTTTAGATAAGTGACATGCAGGTTTTTCTCTTATTATTAATTAAAGCAACCTGTGGAACTTACTTTTATAAGTTTACACATAGAGAGAATGAAAAAAAAAATGTTTGAATAATGCAAAAGAAAAAAATAAAATAGTAAATTTAGCAGAAATTTATATAAAAAAATATTATATAAGTTATTTTTTTGACAGGAAAGACTATCGATGTTGTGTTCTCTAACCACCGACGAGGTCAAGAAAGGATCAGGTAGTTGCCAATAGCGCAGAGGCTCTCCTTCCACCACCTTAGCAATTTTTCATCGAGGCCGCTGGGTTGTAAGACTCAATGGCATTGAGTTATAAATTCAGACACGTAATACACTTTTTAAAATTAGTATGCCACATCAAATAAGTTGTGCTAATATGGTTGCTAACATGGTATAAGACTTATATATAATTTATAAAGCTTTCAGGAATCTGTTATTAATTTTGCACTATTGGATAATTGCTTGTGATAGTAAGCAAATTAATTTTGCATATAAGTTTAGAAAGTTTTTATTTTTATAAAAGAGGATATTTTCTTGATAATATTTTTTTCAAAAATACAAAGTAATTAGTAGAGAATTCTGGTTGGTATGATTCTCATGTCACTTATTATACTGTATACGTGCATATTTTTTTTTAAAATATTTATGCAAAAAATAAATATGTCGATGATCTTCGTGAAAATTATAGCATGCTTAGAAAAGTTTTCCAAGGAAGAGTTTCTAGGTTAGTAAAACTTGAGAAGTTCTCGTTTAGAACTAAAATTTTGCACAAATAAACTAAATTATGATAACTAAATATTTGTTCATGAAAGATAATTAGAAGCATAGTAACTTTTCAATCCCATATCTTTTATCTAGTTACTATTAATATAATTTGAACAAAATAATTATATTATGCCAGTATTGACTCTATAATTTTATATCTCATCAATAGATTATTTTACATAATATGCTAGTCTCTGAGCTTAGAATTTTAATTCAACACAAAAGAGATCTTGAGGCCTATCAAGCTTGTAAAAGAAAGAATCTGTTGGGTAAGTTTAAAGAGTAACCAATTGCTTAGGAGATGTAGGTAGCCTTGAAAAATAAATTTGAGAGCACTTCAATTTAGTAGCTAAGGAAGCTAAAGATCAAATTTGATACTTGGAAGCATCACAATCATTTTATGAGGTAGCACCTAAAGGAGATATCAAATATGATCAAGAAATTAAAGTTGATTAGTCATATCCTTATTAATGAATAACAAACGCAAGCAACTATTCAATCCTTACGTGATAATTAGGAGCACATGAAGACCAACAGAAGTATAACACAAATATTAAAGCTTGTGATAACATTGCACATTATTTAGAATTAAAAAATGAGATTCCTAGGATGGGTAGATCCTCGAGAAATGTATATATGCCACAACTCATTTTACGCAAAGCATTCAATTCTAAATGTCACGATAGTGAGTGCTCTCAAACAAGTAAAAAAGGATTGGAGGCCAAGAAAGGTAAAGAAGGACAAGCATAGAATGACTTGCATGACAAAATAAGCTGTTTTGCGCATGGATGGAAGTAAAACCTAGCTGAATAGTTTTTATTGGGTTCTCATGTCAAGGTGGTGTCTGCATCCCCGTGCGGATTTTTTTTTGAACCTACACCGCTGGGAGCACCAAATCCGTCAATAAAAATGCATCCCAAACACTCAACAAAGGCGTATTTCAAATTTTATGCTCAACTAACTGCGCCATGATTTAAATTTTAAACCCGTCTTGGTGGACCAGCCTTGGAATACTCGAGTGCATGCTTAAGATCTCATCACAAAAGCAAATTGAATCTATCCAACTTTTTGCATAAAACCACCCAAATTGAACAACAGTAAATTAATCGTCCTTTATTTTTTAATAAACAGACCAAATTAAATACCACAGACAGACGAGCATGATTGGGAAATATTCTTTCTTGCACAGCAGCCATGTCTTTTGATCATTACAAGAGGTTGGTGGAGACGTTTGGAGTAATTATAAAAAATAAGGAACCGCAGGACACACAACACGTGAGAAACACAGCCTGCCATCTCACCCTCCCCGTGTCCCCCATCGCCTACAGATTACAGGAGAATTTTCACCCCCTCCAAAATCAACACATGATAGTTAAGAGGAAGAGACAGATATCAATGTAATGGAACATATAGAAGTGAGAAAATAAAAATCTTGGTGACCGAGCTACCACCCTTACCTACCTTTTATCAACACTTCTATGAAATTTATCATCGTTCGCCATTAATTATTGCTACTTATATATAGTTACCATCATCATCATCACAAGGGATATATACATAGCAAATTACTGACATAGCCACCAAATATCATGCTCCGTGAAGGAATCCTTTGCTTTATATACCTACCTCCACATTAATGGTCTCCTCTGTATATATTCACATGGCCTCACCACTGATTTAATTGTTGTTATTTTTTGCCTCTTCTTTCTCCCAAATGAGATGGGGAAAGGAGGAGGAGGAGGAGATTTTAGAGCGTCTGTTTGCTAGTCTTTTTAATATTATTTTATGATGTTGGTAGTAGATAAGAATTATTAGGAAGAGCGGAGGGGGAAGCACTCGGAGGGGGAGAGGGTGTGGCGAAAGTGGCAGCGGTGGCCGTAGGGGCAGGTATCGCCGGCGAGGATCATACGGCAGATCTCGGTCTTGTAGCGGGGGTGGCGGATAACAGGGCGGAGCTCAGTGATGCCGTGGGCGAACTGGCAGTGCTCGCCGTAGGGGCATTCCCCGCTCTCCTCCCACTTATTGCACAGCTCCGTCTTGAACATTCCCTGGTTGTACACCTCCAGCTCCAGTGCCTCTCCACCTTTTTCATCTTTCTTTCCTCCTCTTTCCCCCTTCTTCTTGCCCTCCCCGCCCACGTGCACCCTTTGCTGCGTCCATTCAAACACATGAACCATACATTTATATAGATAAATCAATCAGACCAGAAAAAAAAAATAATAATAAGGCAATGAAATAAATCCATAAACAAACTATACTTCCTATTATATTCTAAAAAGATCTTTTTCCTTTAAAAAAAAATCCGACAATAAAATTATTATTTTTGTGCTAGTGACAGATCGATCTGAACAATGGATTTCTATACTCATCAGATGTACAGTCTCTTTTTTTTCTTTTTTTTGAGTAGGAGCCTAATGACTTGCATAAATTTCATAGCGTGGTCAATTACCGTCGTCCGTTGCAGAGGTCCATCAATGAAATAAATGAATACCAGCGTGATACTGCTATACCTGAACCTGTTACTGTTATAATACAATTAACAAGCTATTGGCAACTTAACGTCCGGGTCTTTTCAATTCGTGAACAACTGTTAATTATGAATTTTGAAGCTACCTAGTCCTGTCACTATCAACATAGTAAAATATATTATTTTTAAAATAGATATGAAAGTTTTAATATGCTATTGCAGGCGAACACTTTTCTTTAAAAAGATGGACGTGAACAAACGCTGAAATGCTAGGACAACGACCACTATTCAAACTAACCGAGTATGTTGTCGTTATTATAAATCGTGAATTAATTGTCGAGATATAGTTTGTTTAAGGGTCGCCCTTCGAAGATCGATTTCCATGTACAAGAGTTTGAGGTGTGGAGAAAACGATCAGATGAGCGCGTCCCACTGTGAACGGACGGATGGAATTAAAAAGAAAATATCGCGCCCATCTGATCATTTCCTCGTGGGGATTTCGTTCGTCTGTGGAAATATGAAATAATTCTCACAAACTTCGTCCACAAGAATGCTCGATTGCGGGGCTGGCGGGAAGAAGGGGACTCACCGAACCGACCACAACCGGGCTGGAGACGCGAAGGCGGTCGTTGCGGTTGGTGGCCGAGCCGGCCTGGTTCAGCTTGAGATATCCACTGGACCGGACGGAGATGCTCTTGGGCAGCAGGACCTGCTTCTCCGCGGCCCGCCTTGCGAACCGGTTCTCCTGGAACGCCAGCACGCTTGTCGGGCTGGTCTCCGCCGACGGTTCCCCGATGCCGAGGCGGCAGAAATCGTCCACGATCGACAGAGCGCTGTCGGCGGAGGACGCGATCCGCCCGCCCTGCTTCCCGGACAGGAGGTTCAGGCGCCTGGCGAGCTCGCTGTTGGCAATCCGGAGCTTGGCATTTTCCTGCCGGAGGGCCTCCGCCTCCTGGATCGCGTCTTGGAGGTGGGAGAGGCATAGATCGTAGCGCTCCGCGATCTCCTGGTACTGGAGGGTGAGGCGGGCGAGGTACAGGCGGTTCTCGGTGGCGGTGGGGTCATCCTCCTCCAAGGAAACCGTGGAGGGGGTGAGCGACGCGGACCCGGAGGGCCAGAAGAAATCTCCACCGTCGGCGAAGTACGGAGGAGAGGAGACCCGCTGATCTGGAGATCGGAACGCCGTGGATCCGAGGGCAGACCTGAGGCGGTCGCCATTGGTGCGTGTCACTAACTCGTGCTGCATCTTGTCGGCTCCTGCCTCTGCTAATGGAGACAGTAAAAAAATCGAAGGAAAAAAAAATCAAGAGAAATCAAATAAAATCCGGAGCCATTCGCTGAGAAATCCACTACATATTAAAAAAAACAAAACAGAAAAAAGAAAATCATGAAAACTATTTGGCATTTCAAAAGAAAGAAAATAGATTCAGATTAACGAAGAAAAAAATAAACTCATGAATCTAACAGACTGCAAGAAAACGCATAGAACTCTCAGCTAATCCGATGCTAAAGAAAACAATAGAAAACGGAAAAGGGAGCTCATCTACTTCACTCTTCCAGCTAAACAAAGAGCAACATCGGAGATGATCCGATCATCCAGTAATGCAAAAAAAACAACAACATACTCATCAAATAGACCACATCTTAGATGTGATCTGAGATGCAGATGGAAAGAATTTGTTACATATCATGATATAGAACTAGAATTATCTATAAAAATCACGGAAAGATCGGTATAAATAGCTAAATCTCAGCAAGAATTTATTAGTAGCTGAGCTCTCCGGCAACTCACCTGAACCAAGAGGAGAGAGAGAAGTAGTTGAGAAGGGAGGAAAGGGGAGACGGTATCAGAGAGAGAGAGAGAGAGAGAGAGAGAGGGAGGGTTTCAAGAAACGGGGAGAGAGGGAGTATATATAGGGGAGGCAGTGGAAGCATGCTCGGCGCCAAGGAGACCGACGCCTAAAACCGTTAGACGGAATTTGTAACGGAATTTCGAAGAGAGAGCGCTTCACGTCCCGCTCCGTCTTCTCTCGTCTCAGGACATGGAACGAAATCACGGCGTGCTGACGTGGCGTAACTGAATCCCCGGCTTAGTTTACGATAGTGCCCTCGCGGGACCAGCGGTCTGGGCATTTTGGTAACGCCATGGGGGCTTGTGGGGTTATCGTGGGGGAGCACTTCAATCGGTACCGTCCAAAGAGTGGGGCCCACTACGTGGTGATGGCCGGTTTGTGACCCTGTTATAAAAGTGGACGGCTGGGATTGAGGGAGGCCCTACCATATGATCGTGTGCTCATTATTACGAATTATTGGCGTTGTACTTGCTTTCGTTCTTTATCGCAATAAAGATTTTTTTTTTTTTTTAAAAAAAAATTACGACCAGAAGATGGAAATGAGAGGAAATAAGGATGGAACAGGGAGAAAAATGGACGAATGATAGCTGAAGTCACCTCTGCAGTAGAAGGAATTGGATTCTGTCAGCTTCTGTCTTGGCTTTGTCCCCCCCCCCCCATTAAATAGTAGATCACTCCTGACTACTGGTAAAGAGGATCAATTTTTAGTTCGAAACATCGAAGGATTAATCGGACGAGTGATGGCCACAGTTCCTGCTACAATTGACCTGTCATGCATGCATGATCATCTGATTATGTTCGGAGAGCACGAACAAAAGCGATCATGTGCGATCACATATTTTAAAGTAGTTTCAGGACGTGATCAAGGGATCGCACTGGTGTTGAAGACTGTAACGAGGACAAAAGCAACGAGAAGAAGCGATGTCTCTCAGGTGATCCTTCTGTTACGAGATATCTAAATTACACTAGCGCTGATTGCAAGTTAAGAGGCTCATCATCGACTGGGTTTTTTTTGGATGGTACCTTCGGCATTGGTCATGGGGAAACTATGTTACCAAATTCTTGATTTGTAGGAATGAGCAGGATCTGATAGCCCAGAGTTGAAGTACTCGCCGTACCAGAAGCAAGGAGGGGCCAGGCCAACCACCAGTACATCGTAGATATCAACATGGTAGGGGACAGGAGAAGCATCAGGTAGGGCCATTTTGGGAGGGTCTGTGCACGTAAGGGCTGCAGTTAGGGAGTGGGGACAAGTTATGATTATGTTTGCTTTGCTTGGAAGTCTCTGACCTCCGAGCTACCATTGTATACCTAGCCGTTTCTGAAAGAGAGAGGCCGGGGAAAAGGATGGGGCTATCATGTTTGCTTCCTCGTCAAATCTTTAACTAACTTAGGCCCATTTCGCTCGCGCCACTTCCGCTGCATCAGCTCCGTGCTTCGACTCCAAAACAGAGCTAAAGAATGAAAGAGGCTAAAAGGCTGTGGGTCCCAATGTGTATTGGGTTAAGCATTGGTTAATGATTGGTGGAGGAGACTGCTTTGTGTTCAGATTTAAACATAGAATGCAGTCAGGGAGAGGGGAGAGGGACGTTGCCTCACAGGGTATGCGGTGTCCTGTGTGACGCTTAAGCGGATTTTAGGTGCATTGTTTACCTATTCCAATCAGTTTAGTTATGAGATTTTCAACCATAACGAAAGGCGAGAGCGATGGATCGCATACAGTTCACGTAGGTCTTCGACATCGGTAGATGTAGACTTCGAACGGTGCTGAGCAGCAGTATATGGATTTTGGAGGTGTAGTCCGTACCAAAAAAAAAAAAAAAAAAAAAATTGTAGTCCTTTCAAAGGGGTGAGATCGGTCACACTCTAACAAACCCATAGAAAAGTTGCATGATATCGGTTGAAAAAAAGCGCGCTAAAACACACAACAGTAATAAGGGGTAGGTTTCTTTGGTGAACCGAACTTGGCCACTGGCGAGACCTCATTTGTTATTATTTGTAATAAAAAAGTTTTTTTTGGGAGGCCTAAAATATACTTTTGGTTGATTGGCCTATAATAAGAAGACATAACAGTCATTTTGTTAATTTTAACTAGTTTCGTATCAGAAAAACGTAATAACTAATTTTTTGAGGGACCAAATAAATTTTGAGCGAGTTTGAGGGCCCAAAGTATATATTTGTTGAGGTTTTTCTATTAATTTTTGTATTTATATTTACGCCATATCTTTTGTCCCTGCTTAACCTGATCGATGCTAGGCTACACGTTAATCACACTAGACCACATGTTGAGCAGAATTAATGTTAGACACTGCTTTGTGAATCGAAAATTTCCATACCTTGAACAGAATCTCTATGTTAAATCATACCCTGCTGGTGGAGTTGGATCAAACCACCAACCGCTCCTGCTGTTTTTAAGTGATAACTGTTACTAAATCATGCATCCACTGCTCAGATTTTAATGTGGAACCATGGGGCTACTGTGTTCAAAATTCTATTGGAAACAGTGATAGGTGACAATGGTATAATGCTGGAGAACAGCAGTTGTGTAAATCTCTTTTGCATTTTGGAGAAAACTTAAGAATCTGGAACCAACCACTCCTGAATGAGCTAATATGAAACTCCTTCCAACACAACTCACAGTAAACTTCAATGGGAGCATACATCAGAGAGATCACATTCTTGACCTCATCGATATAACAGTCCTCTAATCGTGCTATTAACAATTAACTGAGCAACACACGGCAGCCTTGAAACCAGTTAGGGACCACATTTCCAATATCTGCACCAAAACTTTGAAGTGGAAATTAAAATTAGTTGCTCAAATATAGAATAAATCTCAGCTAAGAGTGGCACGAAATTAATTTGATCCGTTGAAATCATAGGTATAAATACCATGACGTACGTGCTGGAAGGCTCCGACAATTTTGCGACAGACCAACATAAACCGATATGGCTTTTTTTTTTTTTTTTTTTTGAATCATAAATAGCGCACGCCAGATCAGTCACAAATAAAGCTAAAATATAGGACAAAAGCTAAAAAACAAGAAATATGAACATCATGATGTAATGCCAAAAGACCCATCACTAAAAGGAGAAACTGATAAACTTACTGTGTTGCTTCACAAAAGCCAAAAAAATAGCTCCATTTCACTGAATAATGATCCATATTTTCCATCAGCTTCATTCCTAACATTACACCAAAAAGAAAAGAAAAGGGATATAAACTCCAAAATTTAACACTAGAATTATGTGGACCGTGATTGTAAAAAATTTTCCATGTTAGCATGACTTCAACATTGTAAAATAGGGAAGTAACTGGTTACAGACGGATCGATGATCCTAAAACTCTAATGTAACTTCATGTGAACTTCAAGCATATCATCGTTCTTCAAGCCAAGGCCTTCTGGTGTTTCAGTTGGGCTGATTTTATCCCCATCAAAACAAAAGACTGGGTTTTCTAGCTTGAGCCGAGCCTTCTCAGCATACATTTTAAAGAGCCTCTCAAACTTGTCATCCTAAAATAAAAAAGAATTTATTTACTATAAAGTTTATCAGGTCTAGAGGAGTAAAAAAGCATCAAGTCACTGGATAAACAATTGAAGCTCCGGAGCACAAAGATAAAAGACAATGCATCTTAACATGCATATGGGAAAACAATTTCTCCAATCCATGAAATTACAATCAGACTCGAAGGAATCCATATTTAGCATAGAAGTCCCTGTGCCTGGTGGCAGGCCCTTCACAGGCAGAATTCCCAGTAGTGGGATTGAAGATTTGCTAGAAGTATTTGGCCAACTGTTTGCTTGTTTAACTAAGCTCTCCAGAAGTATTTTTCAGAAATATGTGCAGATTTGCTCAATTCTGAAAAAAGAGGCATGAGACAAAAGAAACAGTAGTGAAGCCCAACTTCATCCCACCCCATAACACACAGACCCCAACCACACCTTGTCCGCACACACACAAGCACACATACACAATGAGATAAAAGTGATGACCAAGATATCAAATATTCATCAAGATATGACAATATTATAATAATAGGAAGCACGAAGTATCAACCATGAAGAAACCTGCTAGGAAGAAGCATGAATGCCTAAGCACAAAAGAGGAACAAAGCATTTAACTTTCTCAAAAATTCAGGGAAATGCGCTAAGAAGCGAGGTCAGCAGATAAAATTATTAAACCATTGTTAGGATCAGTTTCCATTTGTATATTGCTACCATGCTGTTGCTGTGTTGGTATAGGTGAGTTCCCGGTACTGACATTCAAGACGCCCTTTATATAGAGCACCAGTTTGCTGCCAAAATGGGGCGGCACTGTCTCATACAGCAAAACATGATTTAAACAATATAATAGGGAAAAGGATTAAAAAATTTGATGAACAACATTCAAGTTGCAAAGCAAAGTACTAGTAATAAAAGACAATCTTGAATTTTACATGTGGAAATTACTGGATCCAGAAACATGGATTTACATTGTAGCATTAATTTTAGGACCGCCAACCGAGAAGGAAGTCCTGCACGGTCATAAGTTATTGGTGTACAATTGTTGTTGGACCCAGCATCTAATTTTGTAGTCAATGCTAGTGATATATAGAATGGTTTGGTATCCCAACTGTGCAGGATCAGATCAGAGTTCATGATATGGTAAGTGTTAAAGCATATACACATGTAACCCAGATGAATGAGAGGGGTAAAAACGTATAGAATGCGAACAAAATGTAAATAGTCCACACATGTAACCAATAGTGACAACACATTTTAATTTGATCAAAGAAAACAAAGAAGCAGAGAGGTTCAGGTATTCACTCTTCCCCCTGGTATCTCTTTCCTTTCTTTCTTTCTTCCTATTCTTTTCGCTTCATCACTATTCCCTCATGTTTTTTTCATTCAATATCAGTTTATTGCACTGCATAATAGATCAATCATACGTCGAGCCTGATCAAAATTTTGACTAACTCTTTCACTTCTGATCCTATAAGAACTCTAGAGATCTTTTTCCTTGGTGCTCAACCCTTTTTACCCACTAGACATATTGAAGTAGCACTATAGTATCAAGTTTTGCGGAAATCTTCCACTGTTATTTCAAATTCTCACACTTCCAGGCCCAAGGACCCTCTCCAAAAGCCCTAAAGCTTCTAGAGTAATCTACCAAATCCACAAAATCACTCATATCTGTCTTGATTTCTGACATTGTACACCACAGTTAATTTCAATCAAAATGTACAATATAGTAGCACTCAAGGTCCATCATTATAAGAATACCTATTGGTCCACCAGCAATCTAATGGCCAAAGCTGTATTCTAGCAGTTAAACTAAGTATCTGCTGCACAAGGAGTACAGTACATTTATCAACTAAACATTTTGTGTTCAAGGAGACTAAAACTAGGACCCAGCATTAAGAGCCACAAGCATTCTTCTATTAAGTTGTCCATAATTACGAACAATAATATTAGACATTATTTCTAATGGCATTAGCTCCCTTTCTTTCAATATAATCAGGAAACTGTAAACAAATCTAAGGTATATGTGCTAAAATCCAGGTTACCCTCTCAGCAATTCAACATAGCTCAAGAATATATGACGAGCCCTTACAACATGCAAACACTAGATAGAAATGTAGAACTAAAATTAACATAGACCTGTGTCGAAAGTAGCACCAAAAAATGCAGGACTGCTTTTGTCCATCCTTTCCCTGAATAGATATAACAATTTTCCTTCTTTCAACTTGTGATCTAGATGGTTGATTCCCTTTGGCTTCCAAAGAAGGTTTTTCAGAACTATTAAGTTCTCTTTTGTCAGACTCCATAACTGCTCTCAACACATCCTGAGCCGATTGAGCCAATGATACCAACTCCTGCTTCTGTAATCCAAATCATGGGACATATTAAACAGTTACATCATTATGGCATATTAAGAATTGCAATTGATCCAATATCATTATTTGGCCATAATGCTGAATTGAGATTATTGCATCAAAGTATATCTATTTTCTTTCAAAAATTAGAAACCAACCACATAATGATTATAAATATTTTATTGCGGATGATAATAGAGACAACTTTGCATTTTCCATACCAGGATCCTAAATCTATGAATTAATTACTGTGTATTGTAGAAACAATTAAAGAAGATCCCAACATTCATATTTGGCAGGTTACATCAGAATTAAAAATGCTTGTACTAACATGAGCTAGATGACTGACCAAGTAATAGATATGAGAAAACTTGGTCTGAATTTCATAAAAGCAGCAATTGAACATACTAAGTTTTCATCCTGTCAGCCTTATTCAAAATTGAGCCCAGAGTGTCATCCATGATGTGACATATAAACCCACTGGGAGTTCCACATATGGTCTTCATGTCTGCAAAAATTTAAGGATGGTGATCCCTTGAAGTGCATATGCAATGCTTTAAATGTAAATCTCGGATGCCTCAAAGAATTTTTTTCCTCTTTCAGAATTCCTACATATCAAATTGAATGCTTGAAAACTTGAGGATCTAGTGAGTTCTGGATATATGCTCAATTGTATAGTAAAACATTATATGAATCTTAAATATTTATTAGCATTGAAGAATAATTCCAACAGTATGTTAATCAAATCCTAAAAATGACATGAAGGGTGATATTGGTGCCAATCAAACCTCAACTTAGAGCTTCCCTACAGAATCAATGAAGCAAAGCAGCACTTCTCTCTGTCTCTCATAGAAAGGGAGTGAAAAATTCATCCAGCTTTCATTAAGAAAATCAAAGAAGTACAAGCATCTTCAGAGAGGAAACAAAAAGGGTAAGAGAAGAGACCCAGGCAATGGAATTGGCAAGTTTGTCAGGGCCATACAAAGTCCAGTCCTGAAAGAGTTGACTGGTTTTATTGGAGAAGACCCTTTGGTTTCGTTCAAGCCATAAGCACCAGGGCTTCCCAACCATGTAACTGGTCAGGACAAATTATCTTAGTAGACCAGGATCCCCAAAAGCTATAAAGAGCATGCTTCCAGCCTTTGACTCCAGTTTTGTCTTTCCCAATGGAATGAGAGGAGCAATGGATCAGCAGGTGGTCCATGTTTACCTGAGATCTTGAGCAATGTGGGCAGCAAGGGGGATATGGGAAGTTATGTTTGGTCAGATTTTCCTGGGAGAGAATTTTATCATAGTATCTGTCCAAAAGAATTAGATTTTGGTAGGTATACAAGTTTTCCAAATTCTCTAAGCCTGAAACAAACTGAGAATGTTGCTTGGGCTTGCTCAGGTGCACATAAATAGAGGATGAATGCCGTTACTACATATAGCAGGACAGATTTACCAAGGTGATTCTACAAACATAAGCAGGGACGTTGAATATGAAGATTTAATCTTGTCATCTTGGCAGTCTATTGGACATCTTCACTAATTTAGATTGGACCCCACAATAAGCATATGAGAGAGAGAGAGAGAGAGATAACCATGTGACACCCATTCTGCGTGCATGCTGGAGATAGCTTAGCAGTGCTCAAAAACAAAAAGCAGCACTGCCAGGAGCGTCTATGACACCAGTGTTCCTAATCTATACACGACATCTAGAATCACAACAATATTGCATAAAACTTTAACACTTCAGATTAGAAAAATATCTTTTAGATCCAGCATTTCGTGGCTCTAATAGAAACATAAATTCTTAATGTCACACCTTCAAAAATTTTGTTTCTATTTTGTAGTTTTCTACAAAGCCTACCCAGTACCCATTTGATAATCCAATATATTTGACAGAGTACTGAATTAAGTTGCATCTTTCACCATGATAGGTTTATAAAGACATGTACCACCAGCTGTCAGCTTGAATCCTCTAATATTGATGCCAAATTTCCTAGCCAAGGCAATTAAAGAGAGGCTTGCCATTAAACGAACATGGCCAGTTGGCAGGTAGATATCCCTACCTTATCGGTTGCAGTATAAGCCCGAACATTCAAAGAAACAATCCTCTAAAATTACCCGAGACATGCAAGAACACTCAGAGAGGGAACATGAATTACTTTTGATCATGATTTGCTATAAAATTCTAATACAGCATTGGTACGTCCAGTACGCCCGGATTTCGGTACAGTACGGTATGTCCGGCACGGCAGCGTACGGCCCAGAATACCTTGCTTTTGATACAGGGAACTCTGTTCATCACAAAGATAACAAACGAACCAAAGAAACGGGTGAAACAATACAAGCAAAATAACATATGAATCTACCAAAAGGTCCAGGATTAAATTTTTAGCCAAAATACAAAGTTCTTGAAGTACAAAATGGTTGTGGTTTCAAGCATTACCTTAACTCTCCCGAAGAGCCTTATCCTCTTGCAAAATCCTGAACTGGGATCCTTGGCGGCGAAGGAGGCAATCAATCCTCATTTCCACCCTTCTCATCAGAGAAAAAACTGAGGGAAGGGCGGAAAGAAACTCTTGGCAATTTAGCGAAATAGGCATTGAATGTTTGAACTATGTTGTTCATGAAAAATAGATGTTTTTTTTTAAAAAATAAAACAGTTATATTCAGAATATCAATTATATCATTTAGTTCTTAATAATTATTATTATTTTTTATCTAATTTTTTTAACTTCTATATGGATTATAAAAAATGGTCAAAAAATAAAGATATCAAAATTCTATATTAAGATAAAAAGTTTTAGATCAAGTTGACACCGTAGATATAAAGCGAAACATTTTTTTCTAATTTTTTTTTTAAAAAAAAAAATATACAATGAAAATGAAAAAAAAGACATGTTGAAAAGAAAAAAGAAACACGTTGTGGTGAAGAAGTAAATCTCACGGTAGTAAATCCTACGGTAGCGATGGAATTTTATTTTTCACCTACGGTAGCGATGGGATTTTATTTTTCATAACATACAAAATGTAGGAATTCAAATCATGTGGCAATAGAGTATTCCATGGACGTGATAAACTAAACATTCTACCGCCATCATTTAGATTTTTTTTATTTTTTTTATTTTTTTTATTTGTTTTGAATAACGGCGCTGAGAAGCAACCGTTTGATAACGATGCAAGCAAGTTTCGATTCAAGCAAGTTTCGATTCGAAGGATAAACTTAATAAAAGTTTTTCTCTACAAAGTAATTTTTTTCAAAAGAATTAAAAAAAATACTTAGAAGCCGGAAATTCTAGTTTTTAGTTTTTTTTTTATTTTTTTTAATTTTGACGCAATGCCACGCTATTTCCAATATCTGAAGGGATGTTCTGCATAACATTAAGATAATCTCATATAATTCTGCACATGTTTTGCATTTAAGATAGTCTCTTATCATTCTGCCATTAGTTAATTTAAGCATAATAATTTTAGAAAATAAACATGAAAATAACAACATATTGATGCAATTAGGTTAGCATTAATGTGCATATTTATGCACAAGCAAACCACTGGAGAAAACTTTTCCTCTCATGTAGGCATCATTCACACTTGAGGTGCCATTCACGTATGAAATATCCTGTCTCAGAAGTTGCTAGGAATCAATACAAATAAATTAAGAAATGGAAAACCTAACTAGGAACACCAAGCGCACAATCAGGTGCATCAAATAAAAAATATTAGCAACAAATTCTTCGTTCTCATGCTTCATAAATACATAATAACCCCTCTTCTCTATTCAAGTATCTATATTTGTTATGGGGCCCTTGAACCAGTGTCTTGCACTCAGAATCCATGTTGACACAATGAGGATGAATAGGCCACCCACAGCAACTGGAGTGTAATTGAGAGTATCCTTTGTTACGGGATAAGCAACAGGGAGCGAGAATAGAACAGTGATAGTTACAACCCAAAGGACAGCAACCCAACCCACCAGGATCCCATACCGGCCAAGGTTGAAGGGGCCTGGGACAAAAGATTTGCGTGCTAGGGTCACCCGGAAGAAGATAGGCAAAGCATAAGCAATGTAGAGTCCAATTGTAGCTATTGACACCATAGCCTGGAATGCTACCAAGCTTCCAAGAGACTGCATGAAAAACAATAAGGATATGAGAAAAGAGATAACACATTGAACAGATATTACTTAAAACTTACAAATACTGGGAATGTATATCCAAAAGAAATTACAGGATTCATAGGAATTCCCTAACAAAATGGAGAAAACAACTAATATAAGTTGCACCATGCACACATCTAGGCAAACAATTGATGATGATCATCTAACCCTCTTTTTCTTTCTCTCCCTGCCTTTCTTCCTCTCTTTGAGGAGGTCGGGGTGGTTGATTCAGATACAACACCTGGTTCTGTTCTTCTGCTTCCATTCATTTACTGAAAATTTCATGCGACTAGTCTGTTTTTCACTATATGTAACATTTAGAGGGCTCTGTTGCTAAACAATGAGAGAGTTAGTCCAGAGTCCAGGCTTCCAGGGTTACAATTTAGGAAACTAAGGGAAACAGAGTAAGTTATGGAAGAAAGAACTCTTCTCTGACAAAATGCCAACATCAATTTAGACAAACCCAGGTAATAATTGTGCCAAACAAATAAGCAAAACATGAACACAAGTTTAGGCTCGAAATCTGATTCTAGCAATAAAAGATAAAGTCGATCACCGTAAATGATAGCGAGCACCATTACAATGAAATTAACAAGGCATTCGAAATCTTATTCTATCACAGGTCTTCATTTTTTTATATGTTGCTCTGCCTAACATTAACATTTTGATATGATTCCAGTGGCAGAGAGAATTGGGTGCCAGTAATATGCAATCTATTAGCAGCTAGGGGGCTAGGTTATTCCATGATTGCATGTGAAATACAAGATACATCTAAACAAAATTTAAACCCCAATCATAATCTATATGCATGGTAAAACCAGAAAGTGGGTGACCTCGGATAAATAAGGAAGATCAACAGGAAATTCATTACCGTCAAAGCCATACAGAAAGATATTAACACTGAGAGCCAGACTGCATTTATCGGTACTTCTTGCTTGTTCACTTTGTGCCACAATGATGACAGCGGCATTGCTCCATCTCTTGAGAATGCATATGCCATCCTAAATTTGAGAAAACAGTCAACAATAATTCTTAGCATCTAATGATCAATGCCTAAAGCCAAACAACAAAAACAAATTGACTCTGATGTATCGTATCCCCTTCTAAGAGAGAAATAATAGATGATCATTTTAGATATCAACGAGCATATAAGCCATGTTTGTTTACCTAGAGTTGCTAGTCACTGAGCTCATGCCACAAAAAAATATGGCAACAGCGACAATTCCCAGGCAAACAATGCCACCGACGCCACTGCCATATCTGCTCTTAAAGGCAAGGTAGAAAACTTCAGCAACTGCATAACCTCCAGCATCATTGTCATCGCTCAAAAGATATGGAATGTTAGTAACAGCAAAGGTAATGCCAAGCAGATAACACCAGCCTACAACGATTGATATGGCAATGGAACTGATTATTCCTCTTGGTCCATTCTCGTCTGCATTTTTAGTTTCCTCTGACTGGGGAAAGAAAATAATAAAAAAATTGCTAAACAACTAATTTAACATTTTCATAAGAATTTTATAAAACAGCCATGACTAATAGAACATGAGTGCATGACAGTAGATGAAGGAAAAGAGAAATGAATTTTAAGCTTTAAATCAGTTACAGTCTGAACCCAGGACTACAGTTAATGGAAAACTCAAGGTCTGTGCGAAAGTAAGACAAAATTAATTTGTTTCAAAGAAAGAGAACTAAGATCTAAAGTTAGATGCATCGAGAGGAAATGATTTGAGAAGATTAAGATGGAAGTGGTGAAAAAGGATCATAGAAATTAATACCAAAGTATGACAAATCTAGCTGGCCATGCGTCAATTATGAAGGTATTGCCACTAACTAGTTGATAAATCTACAGTCGAGCACAAGCAAAATAAAACACTGTAGGAATAATTCTCACCATATGAGCAGATGCATCATATCCCGTCAATGTGTATTGACTCATCAGAAGTCCCAATACGAAAATGTATAACTTGCTGTGGATTCCAGCATCATTTTCAGTGTTGAAATGAGAAAACACAAAATCTGCACTGGCCCTCTCAGTAGAAACAATTGGTATAGCGATCATAAGGACAAAGACACCTGAAGACAACAACTCCGTAGGTAACCAAGTGGAAGATTGCCTAGATCTCTCAGATGACCTTTAAATAAAGAAAAGAAAAGAAAAGAAAAATGGGAAGCATAATTCTACCAAAGATATTCCATACAGCAGCAAACTGTCCAAAGAAAGATAGCCAGCTAATTGAGAAACTGTTTATTATGGCATGAATCAGCAGAATTATCCCATGAAACACGATAACCACATATTTGGAAGCCTGGTATCCTCCTCCATTGTTTCCACCAGTGCTAAGTAATATAATTACTTGCAGTAGTTGTGCTAATGAGAAATCTACACTAGTAGTGACAGCCCACTGCAAAATAAAATTTTCTTTAACTGCATAGAAGATATAACAGGATGGTTCAGCTCACTCCAGTGGAGGTATGCTCTCCCCTGGAGAATAGAGGCTTTGAACTTCAAATCAAATAACTTCTGGTATTACCTGCCCAACAATGTTAAACCTGCATGAAAATCAATTGAAATTATTAGCTCACAAAAGAGAGCACTAATCTAAACATGGTCATGTGCTAACAAATGATCAATATAGAAAATATTTTGCATATTTCTGTGTCAAACCCAAAACTATGTCAGAAATTTAATTTCTATGTCAAAAGAAATGTACAAAAATGGGTTATGGGTTATCTTTCAAGCTTTTGCAAACTTCATTTCGTTAGATATACTAAAACTACTAGTCACCTTTTCACCTGAAGCATTTCTAGTGCCGGATATTATACTGCAACATCTGTTATGAAATGAGACAATTTTGCGTCATTCTTAGAATCTATTGGTAATGTATTCTTGGCCTAGAAGAGACCAATTTGGCTCATATCATGCAGCATTTTCAGTTCAAGCTTTAAACTTGATGCGTGACATGAAATATAACTATTCTGCTTGATATCCTCCATTACTGAATTTAAAGGTGAAAAAGAATGTAACAAGTTGACAAAGAAAACCACTAAGTTCTAAACAGAGGCTGGTTCCACTTGAGGCATCATCTAAAATGTGCGTCCGTGGTGAAGAAATGTCCATAATGAACACTCACGTCCAAACTATTATACTAAAACTATAAAATACAACCATTAATATAAACTTTAGAAATAGTCTTATGATTAAATTTTTAAATCCTATAGAATGAAAATATCTCTGTTATTTTATGAAATAAGATGCCTGCTGTCCTCTCCTGTCTTGTTGGCCATCCCCAACATTCCATCTCCCTCCTCTTTTTTTATTATTATTATTTTTTTTATTTTTTCTTCTTTCAATCCTTTCTTTTCTTTTTTCCTCTTTATTTCTCATTTCCTTCTTTTCTTTGTTTCTTTTTTTTTTCTTCTTTTCTTTCTTTCCTTTTTCTTTTTCGTTATTTCCTCATTTTTCCTTTCTTCCCCTTTTCTTTTGTTTTTAATTCTTCCTTCTTTCCTTCTTTCCTTTTATTTTAGAGAGGTAGTCTAAATTTTTAAAAGTCCTAAACTTTTCATGAAAGGAAATAGCACATAGATACAGAGAAATTTTTAAAATGAGAAATGAAATGATATAAAAAATATCTTCTAGGTATGCACAATCTTAACTTTCTTTGCTGGCATAAATCAAACTTCTTAACCAGTGGAACACCCAATAACTAAATTATTTATCCTATATTATTTCCTGTGCACTCATGGAATCCCATATATCCTATAACTGAAAAGATTGGATAAAGCAGACAATGGTTACACCACTAGTACTCAACCAGTTAAGTCATGGCATTTCCTGAGAGAAACTAACAATTTGATATATTGAATCCCATTGTTGACAGGTGTTTGTTTGTCCACTTTTTATTATGCTAATAGCTCTAATTACAATAAGATATGTGGGCTTGGATCATTAAGCAATAAAGGAACTAAATATGCAAGCTCTTAGAATGAAAATTATTCAATTAAAAAATTATCTATGTTCTAAGATACATTAAGTCAAAAAGGTGAGGATTATTTCTAGAATTTTGAGTCATAATTGCAGTTTTATGCATTAAAATTGTATTAAAATTGTTGCTTTAAAGCATGTAATTACCACATCTCTTCCCTATGCCTATCAAAAGGATAAGAGAGTTTCTTCATAGATCATACCATATTATAATTTGATGGTTGCACGCCACAATTATGCAACATTATTGCACTGTTCCTAACCACATGTTTCACTAAATCCTTAATAAACTCGCTGAATATTTTCTTAATAATATATGACTAACAAATCAAATGATCATTAAGTTTCATTATAGTTGGCTTCTTCTAGAATTCTAAATAGATCTATTATTAGTTAAGGAGCTCCAGACGTTTCTCTTTCTTTTCTTTCTTTTTTTTTTCATATTATTTCTTTCCAAATTTGTTAAATCCTTCCTTAATAGTACTGTGTATCATTAACAAAGGACAATAATTAAGTTCCTTAATTATTTCTTAATGTATCCGCTATTAGCAGTAGAGTCTCAAATTATTTTCTTTCATTTATTTATGTATTATTATTTTTAAATTAATATGAAAAAGTTTAAAAGGAAACTGATTTTATTCTCAATCACAATTGGGTTTTTTTTCTTTGCACGTGTTGTTCCTTTCTCTTTTTTCTTCACTTTTTTTTTTTTCTTTTGGATATTATGAAGATTTCAAATTTTAAGTTGAAATTGTTTTTTATCTCTTCTATATATTATTTCTTTCTTGACCTCTAAATCTTTTTTTAACAATAATTTGACTATCTAATATCATTAAGTTCCATAATGAAAGGCTCCTAAAATTTTTAACAAATTAGTAGTTTGTCAAAGAGTCACAAACTTTTCTTTTGCTTTTTTCTCTCTCTTTTATCCATTATTCCTTCACAAATTGTTATGAACTAAGAAGAGATTACCGAAGGAAACTAGTTTTGTTCCCAATTATAATTTTTTTTGGGTGGCATGTTGTTTGCTTCTCTTTATCTTTTCTTTTCCATTTTGAACAACTATGAAGATTTCAAAAGTTAAATTTGGATACCTTTTTCTTCCTATTGATTATTCCTTTCCATCAAATCTTTCTTTTAACAATAGGGTACAATCTCATAATCATTAATAAATTCATCAATGATTAAGGTATCTAATAATTGACACCTTTTAAAATTCTTAATAAATTGTAGAAGAGTCTAAAACTTTTTTTATCTTTTTTTTTTTTTTTACATTTATTTTCTCTTCCTTTTTGGACTGCTGCAAATATTTAAAATTTAAAGCTCAATTTTTTTTCCTTCTATACATTATTTTTTCTTATCCCTACTAAATTTTTCATTAACAATAAAGTACAATCTAATAATCATTAATATTGTTAATAGTAAGTTCCTTATAAAATATTTTTAACAAACTTGCTATTAGCAATAGAGTCCCAAATTTTCTCTTTCTTTATCTTTATAATTATTCCTTTTTATATAGCACACATCCTATATAGGACAAATATTATTAGAATTTTCTATATACCAAGATCAAATTTTTTTCTTTCTTTATCTTTATAATTATTCCTTTTTATATAGCACACATCCTAATATAGCACAAATATTATAAGAACTTTCTACATACCAAGCAACCCTTCCAAAGGAGGGGAAGAATATATATTCGATTATCGATTCACATAATTAAAATAAATGAAAAAAATAAGCGGCTTTGAAATCCATATAAATCAAAGGATGAGAAAAGTAATCTCTCTGAGTGTGTGTGCATGAGAGAGCTATTCAACAAAGACACAGAGACTGAGAGAGAGAGCTATTCAACAAAGAAACAGAGACCAAACAGCCATAACCAAATAATAGTACCAGCCAGTTATCCAGGAAGCAAAGGGTGCCCACTCCTTCCCCGAGAGTTTAGCACTCCAGTAGTAGAGACCACCAGACGTCGGGTATGATGAGCAGACTTCCGCCATTGAAAGGCCAAGAAGGAATGTAAAGAACCCAGCACTAAGCCAACCGTATGTCATGGCTATTGGCCCTCCAAACTTGAGACCAGTATTGTAAAGGGTAGTGATACCGGTAAGCACTGATATGATGGAAAATGAGAACGCGAAGTTTGACAACATCCTGCGATTCCCCAACACTACCCATGAATCCAAAACGCTAAAAAAAAAAAAAAAATGCAACCAAAGCAAGGAACTGAGCATTTGAGTCGAGACAATTACGAGAGATCGCGTTTGAGCTCCTGCTTGTAACCAAGCTCGTGGAGGCGAGCTTGCCCGGAATCAATGGAGGAGTTGATATCACTCCTTGTGGAGCCTTTGTTCTCATCTTTTCCCAAATCCATCTCAGATGAACACTACGTGGATGCTCCCTTAACTTGAAGGAGACCTCCCTACGCTTTCCCGAGCTCTTTCCCTCTCCCAGGACTCGAAGAATCCAAGTGGGAGGGGTGTTGGCAAGCAGGTTGCAACCTGCTTCAAAGGTCTTGGTATCGTATATGAATCTCTTGCCCCCTGGTGTGTAACTCAAGATAGAGAACTTTTGTTGTTTTCCCTCCCCAAGCAGGGAATGAGGGACCAAAAGCCTGGAGGAGAACTGAAGAAGGTTGATGGGAGAGGAGAATCTCGATCTGATGGTAGAATATTAAGAACCCCGCTCCCTCCAGCTGTACTGGCTGTTACAAAGATTCAGTCCTTAACGGCGAAAAGAGTTTTTCTTTTTTTTTCCCCCTTATTTTTAGGCTGCTGATAATTTAGATAATATTTTATTTTAAAATCAATATCGTAGTTGACCGTATTTGAAGCAGCAGAGACTTTGAGTTCTGTGGATTGCTGACGTGTCCGCAATTGGACCCAAGCTGAACTCGGCGCGCCAAGAGAATTAACGGAATTATATAGCAGAGGATTTATTATTATTATTATTATTATTATTATTTTCTTCCCAAGGATACGGTAGAAGATATTATTGTTCATGGCATGAGGCTGGGTCCAGGGCGTCCGGACGGCGTGGGCTTTAACTCCCTGCCCCAAATAGCAGGGCCACAGATCTTCCTATAAGCCACCAAAGATACAGCGGCAAAGGCGGTGGGGCCACTTAAGGTGAAGGGATCAGAGCCATAGGAAGCAGGTTTGATGGTATTGATTACAGGCAGCGCCGCGGAGGACTTTGCGTTCTTCGGCTTCTTTCCCAGGAATAATAGCATGGGGTCCGGGAAGTTAAAAGGGTCCAGCTGTAAGCCAATGAATTCTTTGGTAGGATGAGGGCCTGAAATTTGCACCTACTTTTAATGCAGCGCATGCAAAAACTGGGAGCAATTCATTTCCAATATCTGAGTCTGTTAATGATCACCTCCAGCCAATGAATTCTTTGTTACCTCAGGATTACCTCAAAAAAGTTAAAAGGGTATTGAGACCATCACGACACCGAAACAGCATTCTATCTTATATGGGCATTAATATATTTGATTGTGGTTAAAGAGAGAAGAAAGCGAGGTTTGAGATGTACATATGGGAGTTGGGATCTGGGAACTACATTTTCTCAAGGAAGAGGGAAGTATATGAGATTAGAAATTAGGTTTAATGATAGAAAAGGCAAGACGAAGATTGAGAACCTCCAATGATGAGAAATATTTTAAAACAAGGAAAAATGAAGTAACGAGCCGACCTAGATTCTGAATGAGATATGAGATTAGCCTTGCTATATCCTTTGTGGTAACATATTCCTACCCACTTATGACCTGTAATTGTTTTAAGATTCTCCAATTTCCAGTCATTACTTCAATTAAGTTTTATGTAGCCTGCTCTAGTTTTTCAGTCTCTTCAAGATCCCTCATTTTACCCCGTCCACCACTGCCTTTGCCACATTCGGCGAGGCCACTAAACGTAGATTTAGATCTCGTTTCATTCTCTTCAATGTCATTTGGAGCGTTGTCTTGAAAAATGATTTTAGTTTGTTCCTTTCTATCTTCTCAAATATGCCTTGAGATTCTCGCTTCTATTAGCTTAGAAGAAAAGGATAACAACAAAATTGGAAACCAAAAAAAAAAAACTCCCAACAAGAACTCAGTAGTTCTGGTGAAAGCAAGCACAGGAGATGGATATTATCAGAGAATTCGATTGTAAGAAGCCAGGGATGAATTAAAAAGCAACAAACTCATTTGAATTGCAGTTCAGGAACTTTCTAGTTGACCTAGTAGCTGAAAACATGATGAATAATTTGAAGACCTTTTAGAGCAACAATTCAAGGCTCAATGTCTTGAAAGATGAGGTCGGACATAAAAGAGAAGCAAAAAGCTCGTGAAGATGACTATTATGGTCCATTCATTGTTCAAAAGACTATCATAGTCCATTTGAAATTAGAAAAAAAAAAAAAAAAAAAATTACATCCGAGGAAAATTTGTGCCACAAGTAATATAAGATTGGACTAGCAATATTTGAGGAATTAGGAACCTACGAGTCCTTTTCCTCAGCTAAACGGTATCAAAGACATCTGAGAACGAAAGCTAGTTACAGTACTCTAACGATGAAGAATAGTTTGGCCAGTAGATGTCAGTATGTCAACAAAGATATAAATATGCATGAGATAAAAAATTGCAGCAGTAGTATTCATCAGTGATCACAAAGAGTTAAAGAAAGATAAAACAAAACCAGGCTAACTAGATGTAAGCTTAGCAAAAACTTCATTTTTGCACCTGAAAGAAGAGGACCTAAACAAGAAGGGACATCAGCCATACCAGGATATGAGCCCCTGGTGATGAGCACTCTTACCCAGTCTGACAATTAGCATGTGCAACTACTCAATTCTCGACAGATAACATAACAGACTACATCCACATCAGAGACACAAACAGTATATATATATCAGGATATGGTGGACTTCAAAAGGACATCATCCCAGTGGATGCATACTTAAGGACAGATTTTGGAAAATTCTTTAGAAGTCCTATTGGTTCCCCCTTGCATCTCACCTAATACTTCACTAGTTTGTGAGTAATCAAATGCAAGACACTTCAAAAAATAAAAAGGGAAGAAAAAAGAAGATCTCACCACACTCAAGATGTAGCCTATAGATTCAAGACTTGAATTTCCATCCACATAAATTAGATGTGCAATCATAATTACGGCATCCTCCTCTAACACGAATACAAAGTTCTTTCTTAACAGTGTTGATGTACTCCACTTGGAAATGTTGATGTACTCCAACAAATATTAGCTGATTTATGTATAAATACGAAATAACAGATGCATAGATGATTAAAAACCTATGTGACCCAAGACTACTTGTTCTCCAAAAAAATGTATTGATGCAAAGGACTAACCCTCATCGTGCAGCAAAATTTTACCTACTAAATTCCAAGTAAATTTTCAAATCTCATTAAGAGAGAAATAAGCAGACTCACCAGCCAGTGATCCATGAAGCAAGAGGCCCCCACTGGTCTCCACAGAGCTTAGCACTCCAAAAGTAGAGTCCACCAGAGGTAGGATAGGCGGAGCAGATCTCAGCCATAGCAAGGCCAACCACTAGAGTGAACCCACCAGCTATGGGCCATCCATAGATCATGGTCACTGGTCCTCCAAACTCAAGGCCAGTGTTAAACAGTGTTGTTATGCCAGTGAGGACTGATATTATGGAAAATGTGACGGAAAAATTGGAGATCGCCCTGCGTAAAACATTATTCAATGTCACAGGCTCTAATATATTAAATGCAAACTTTACATTTGATAGACCAACTTCTGCAAGAACTAATGACTGACACTAGCTATTCTCAACAGGGCACAAAGCCTAGCTGTCATGAGGATTATGGTGGACTTCAAGGTAGAGTTCAGAGGTTGATTAATGCAGTTTACCATGGGGTCTCTTCCGTGACTTCAATATGGCTTGGACCAGTAAAATTTCACAGTTCAATAATTCTTGCAATCTTTATTCCACATCATTTTAGAAGTGTACAGAGCCACATCAGTGGTTAGATTTTTCTTTAACATGAAGACCACAAGACCAAATGAATTGTTTATATTGTTTGGATCAAAGGCACGGCATGCCAACACTGTCTAAAACCAAAAGGAGTGCTTATGGGTTTCAAGCTATGCAATTATGTGCCACATTCTAGGTTAAATGCTTGCTATTCATACATGGAAAGGAGAAGGACTCATGCAAATAACCTTAGCATAATTTAATGTAATAAGATCATTACAAGACCTTGCAACCATCGAACCAACCAAATCAGCCTAACTTAGTTTTGGGTCTGCATTGGTCTGACCTTTTATTCATTAATGTTCAGGATAAGGTTGCCTTGTTTCTCATCGCTAGCCATGTTTGAGAATTTGCAATGTTAAGAGGCTATAACTTAGCAATTCCAGATATAATATTTTTCCCCTTGCTGGTAATTTATGGGCATAAACCAGACATTTTGAGGGGTTAAGGCCCTGTGCTCATACCGTAGAACATAGCTAGAGTTGGGGTTTTGGATTCTAAGTGACTCGAGTCCAAGCCAAGGTCAACTGTATGGCGGTATGGCCTAAATAAATGGCAGAACCAATTGATTCTAATTACATAGGTGAAGTTCGCCCAAGTAATCGAGGGTAAGCTCACACTGTTCCAACTGTGCTTGCCTCATAGGAACTGTCGGCCATGGGCTTCATGGGCTTTGACTACTGAATACTCTAGACCCAAACTTGACCAATAGCGAGTCTAACCCAATCTAGACGCACCAATTTCGACTCTAAATCTTAGGCCCCAACTTGACTGAAAAGTAGATCTTAACCTAATCCGTCGTACCAATTTCAAGTCTATAATGGACCTGAAATCTAGATCAAATTAGAAGCAACCAGGAGCGGCTTGCGGCAGCGTCGGCCAACGAGGCTATTTCCGTTGCGACCCTCCATCATCTACCAATCAGCATCCCAGGACCCTATGATCTCTATCGCATTCATGAGAGCGTACGCAAAGGATTCTCATCTTCTACGCCGCCCCGTTGACATCGGACGACCGACATCGCCGCACGTCGCCACGGGCTTGCTCATGCTAAGCTATGGGCCCCACGCTCAGCATCAAGTTACAACGATAAAAAATTTCAATCAAAGAAACGATGCCACATGGAATACCGACGTGGCGGCACATGGCAGGATAGATTGGTTGGATTTATAGAAAGTGGCATAAATAACTAATTTCCCCTCCTACGTGGCGTGGCACTCCATCGATCGCGTGAAGTTCTGGTAACATCATTGGGCCTCATGTGAGCCAAAAAAAAAAAACAAAAAAAAAAAGATCCAGAGAGATTATTGTTTTTTTTTAAAAAAATAAAAAACTCAAAATAAGGGGAAATATATGCTGAATAGGGGAATATTTTTTTTTATCTTTTGTGGCGATCAAACGCAATAATTCAAAAGAAAAGGTGAGTGTGAGAGAGAAAGCGATGGGAATAGATTGGGGCAGCAGATAAGCGTACGAGAGACGGCGACGGAGTTCCTGCTTGTAACCGAGCCGCCGAAGCCGAGAATCGTCGGAATCGGTATTGTCTCTGATCTCGTCTTCCACGAGGAGAAGATACGGAGCTCCTTCTGCCGCATCTCTACTTCCCATCCCCATCAGTCCTCTCTCTCCCCCTCCTCTCGAATTAAATAAATGACACGAACCGTCGGTCAGAGATCATCCAGTAGAGGAGAAGGGGAGGGCATTGACCGATTGCTTCCAACGGTGCAGCGAGAGAGAGAGAGAGAGAGAGGTGGGGAAGAGGAGGTGAGTTTCGGTGATCGGGAGCCGAAAGGTAAAGGGCTCTAGGTTCTTGAGTGTTTGGTGGGGAACCGTTTTTCTTTTGCCCTGCACGCTACCAATGCACCACGCTGATGCGCTGGTCTTGCGCGAGGTTAGATCCGTAATTGACTCTATCCGCGGCACAGCAAGCGGATCCATCTCGAATGGAGCGGCTCGGAATGAATCGGATGGAATCTGTTCGTAATCAAGATGACATCAAACAGAGTCGACTAGATCGATCTCAAACCGATATAATTGTCTCTAAACCGATCCAACAACGGTACGAAGTCAAATCATTTCGAGCCAAATTAAATCGTCCAGTTCTTTCTGAGTTCATGACTGAAAATTTTATGCTTTACCTAACCGATACTATCAGTTTGATTAATATTTATACCTAAGTTTTGATGCGATGAATTTGAATCCATGGGATGACAGAGAGGCAAGATTGAATTCATTTTGATTAAAAAAAAAAAAAAAGATCAGTCGCACCTTTGGGTTAGTAGTGAGGTCACAATGATGTATACTGATTTACGTGTGAGTATTGTGATCTTACAATCAGTAAGGCAAGGTTTGATTTGCAAACAAATTGGAACAATCTTTGGGACTTCCATTTCATTCAGTCATATCAAACTTTGGAGGTCCTATGTAAATTAAAGCAAGAACAAAACGCCCACGCGAAATTATCAGGGCTGAAACGGGTGGCTCGTGAACCTTAACTTTATATTAATTAAAATCAGGCTTTTAGGTCTGCTACTCATCCAAGTTTTATATATATATATATATATATAAGCCTCTAAGTTGCACATGGTAAAAGTCAATAAATCAAGTGCTCAGTTTTTTTATTAAAAAAAGTGCAATGGAGTTCTACTGTACGTCTCAAGTTTTGTGCTATTAGCTGGTGTCAAAATGAATGGGGCTTCTAGCTGCACGCGTGACAAACTAACAAGCTGGCATACCTTCCCAACTCTCTTATCCGTGATCTAGCATGGTCCCAATTATTAGGGTCTCACCTCAAAAACAAGCTCGCATGCTTCCACCTTTTTCTGTGCTATCTGATGGTCCCAATTCCTTGGGCCTTACTTCAGAAACAAGCTAGCATGCTACCAGCCTTTTAATTTGTCATTCAATATATTTCTGGCTCTCTTTCTTTTCTTTCTTTCGTTTTTTTTTTTTTTAAAATAACAAGAAAGTCCTTGGCCCTTAAATATATAACATCCTAAACATCTAGTCAATTGATTAAGTTTAGGCAAAACCTTGAACACCGCTATCTTCATACCTTTCGAACCACTACTGGATTAATCAAATAATTTGTAATCTTATTAGCCTAGTAGTATACATGAACACAAAAGAATTGTGAAATAGTAGATATGACACTTATAATATCTCTAAGTAAAGTTCACTGTTTGTTTCACGTTTGTAGTCTTAATCCAAAACACTATAGTAGAAGAATCTCCTTTCAAGATCACCTTAAAGCACTGAAATCTCTGCGTTGCTTCTTTCAAACTAAGCCAAGTTAATGTCAACTCTGCAAAAGGCACTATATTGGTAGTAAAAGAAACTACCGTAGCTTTAATAACATGATTAAGATCATCTCTGATAACAACACATATTCCAGCTGAATCTGAATGAATTGAGCTATCAAAATTAATTTTAAAAAATCTTAATTATGGGGAACCCAAGAAATAAGTTTAGAGGCAATTGTAAAGAAACTCTAGATTCCAAGTTTTCTAGCCTTTAAAGGTTGCAAGGAACGAAAAAATTTATCTGGCTATTTCAAAGCTTGACTAACCATCCAAGCAGGCCTATATGGCTTCTTTTTAAAGTAAAATTCATTCCTGACCTTCCATATTCACTACTAAACATAAATTAATCTTGTTTGATCCTTTTATATTCTTTTATTAGGAAAATAAAATCTCACACTTGGTAAAACTTCTTAACATGATCAGAGCTGTAGTTTGACAAACTCTCTCCCATACGAAAAGATCCCACACAAGTAAAAAATAAGTGGTCAAAAAATTCATTACAAACTAATATCTTATGCAAACGAAGAAACTGAAGGAATTTACTGTGCTAACAACTTAGAGAAGGAGGTTCTTTTATGCTAAACCTTTCATAGAAAATAAAGAACATAACTATTAGCCCTTTAAACCCATCTTCCTAGCATCATATATCATGCTAGGATTCTCTTTACATCAGAAAGCCTTATAGATATCTCGAATAATGACCTTAGAGTTATAATTGGAAGCCCAACAAGTTAACATCCTTCTGACCAATTCCCCCAACAGAGTATCAGCGATCTCTCGCACCGGAGCAAGGCAAGGACCTTGCTAAACTCATATCACAGCAAACTGATCTTGGGTCAACAGGGACGGTAGAAAACCACGGCAGGTGCTTCAATCACCATTAAAATGATACTTCAATACGATTGCACAGGATGAAGTGGCAATCTAATGGTCGTCCGATCCAACGACGCCTTCCACCATAACTGAGTATCTCTGAGCATTACCTCTGTATCCTTGTTAATACCCATCCAACGATCCAGAGATAAACCACTTTAATGAAATACAGGGATAACCTTCTGTATCCTTGTTATTTCTTATTATTATTTTTTAAAAATCATCTTTTTATGAAATTAAAACCCCTTCTTTCCTCGAATCAGGAGCGGCATCATTGGCCCCATGAGACAGCGACGCCTTCTTCGAGCCCATGGATGGTTCTTTAGCTCGAATGATACGAAGAGATTGCTACCGAACAGAAGAAATCACGCTCTTCTTCTCGTTTCTGATCTAATCTAGAATGTTCTTCTGAAGACTTGGTGAAAGAAACAAAGGGAAGAGGAGAGTTCTTTGATCCCAAGGGAATGATGGAAGCCAGTATGGGAATGGTGGTAAGCTCCTACAAGGGAAAAGAGCTCGCGATGATCTGGCTTCTGGTAGCCATAGTCTTACGCGGTGTCATCGTCGTCCATCGTGATGTGGATTTCGTTATCGCCATCGTGATGGTTCTCGATAGAGACGCCATGGAAGCCATGGTCGAAAGAGCGAGACGGAGGCTCGCTGGATGTGGAAAAATTTGCCGTGGAGACGAAACGGAGGAGGATAATGACAGCGTTACGTAACGGGAGTAATTCGATAAATTTACTTTCAATCCTTTTCCATTGGTTTCGGAAACGCATGTGGCTGAGAGTTGGTTTCCCAATCCCATCAGCGTTGGTATGGGACACCGGTATTTATTATGGTCCCACAGCATTAAATCCCCCAGTCTCCGAAACATCTAATCCAATTCAATTCCAACTATAACACGACAACAAACACGGTGCTAATGCATCTGTGTTGCCCCTTGGTAATTTTTTTTTTTTTTTTTCCTTCCCAATGGCGAGAAGCCTGGTTCCAAAAGCATAGTTCCATTTTACTCTATTCCATTCAAAAAGAATAGTTCCAAAAGGAATATCATTAACAGAAATGAAGCATAGGAAATAAAATCCAAGGCATAAACAAAACATTTACGATCTCTGCGAATCAGCAACAACGGAGTTGCCCATATGGACCATCATCCTCCCCTCGAAGTCCCCGGCCCTGGCACTCGTCTGATGGGCTTCGGGAATCCTCCTCCCCCATGGCCCGTCCTGGCCACCCTTACCCTTGTTCAGCGCCAACCCCAGCAAGGCGTCTACATAGGCGTCCCTTATCCAGTTGAGCAGGCCGGGCGGTGCCCAGACCTTAAGCCTCAGCCGGACAAATACCGGTCCTGCCTTCGATCGTCGACGTCGCCTTCTTCTGAGCTTGATTGCTCTCACTTGCTTTTTGCTTGGAGCCGACTTCCCCTCCAGTCTCTGGTACGTCCTCCGGCGCCAATAGGACTGAATGATCCGAGACACAGCCTCCATTTTCTGCTGCTCTACTACTGAGGTTAAGTTTTTTTTTTTTCCAGTTTTCTGGCCCGGCTTCCACCTCACTGCTGCTGAGGTTAAGAGACCAGCTATGATGGAGATTTTTGGTGCCTCCGGTGTTTTTATACCAGTGCTGGGTTCATGCTTGTGGACCGATAACAGTTGTTGGCCAAGTTGGTCCATGGTCAATATCTGACTTTGACTGATTCTTGTACGTAGACTATTTTGTTTACTTTATATACAGTGAGGCGTCCTTTGGACACGGCTTGATACTTCAGGACTTGCTTCGAGCTAGAGCGTTTGAAAATAAAACAACGTTGAGAGTCCTGCTGAGAGCGTTTCGAGAAGCAAACAAGTGGACTAGAATTCTGGATCAACACGGCCATTGCCAAGATTGTTGCTCGAAGTTCACAGCGTGACAGTTGCTTTGGTTTACGTTGCCATTTCCCCCGCCTTGAACGCGATATATTTGGGTCTATTGACTCAAAAATAAGAATGACTCTTAGAATGCTAACCCAAAAATCAACCACGACTCAGAAATAAGTGTAATTCTTAGAATGCTAACCCAAAAAATCAACCACAACTTTGACTGAGAAATGACAATGAAGTAAGCTTAACGTGCAACAGACGTTCACCAAATTCCAAGGTGAAAGGTGCAGCAGGATTAGAATCACGGTGATCCTGTAGCAGTGATGGCTGCACAATTTACAACTAATAAACAACTGATCATAGAGGCAGGCAGGCAGCAGATCAATGTAAATTTAAAAATAAGTAAAGCTTAATAGTACAGTTAGACATGAGTTGGCCAATCCATGCCTCAACCTAGTCTCAACTCAGAACCGTAATTGAAGACGCCTGATTTGATAGGGGTCAAAAATAATACCAGACTCAAAAATCAGATCAGGTATAAATTTCATATTTTCCGTTCCGAACTGATCCAGTTTGGCTCGTATATCATCCACATTTAATTTCATCAATTAAAAATAAAATCTGCCTAATCTTGGCTTAATTCAACCAATATGAGAACTTACATTAAATATAATCTTTTTATTTACTTTAAATATCTTTTCAATTTTATTCAATTAATATTTATTTAAACAAATTCCTCTCAACAACTCAATTTCCTCTCACGTACTTTCATTTAAATATATTTAAATACTCATCATTTATTTTGACGGATTGCTTTTATACTATTCTCAAGTATATTAATAGATACTTTTACAATTATAACTTTTAAATGTATACCTTAAGAATGATCAACCTTTTTCATGATTTTTTTGGAGAAAAATTTTAAGTTTAAGTTAGCTTTTTTATTTTTTTAAGAAAAATAATAATTTTGTATTCAATCATCAATTATTATAAATTTAGCTAAAAAAAGAATAATTAAACAGTAGATTTGAATTATTAATCCAATATGACTTTAACCAAATCTAAATATTTAGAATTAGACCTGAGTCATGCTTATTCTTGATTTAACCTGAACAATCTATTATATCTAAAATTTTTTAATAGACCTAATCTAACCTAACTGATTAGTCAGTAAGACAAGTTTGACCATAAAACCGAGGCTCAAATATGAAACCATATCAAGTTAGATTATCCAAGTTTGGTCCAACCCATTTGCAACCATACTCAACAGTGGTTGATTAGTCCATAGGCAACAATAAAAAGAATGTGTTGAATAATCGGTCTATTTGATTCAATGGCAACAAAGAAAATATAGTTATTCAGCTAGTGATTAAAATTATGCAACCAAAAGTAAAATTTTAGAACAAATATCCAAATTAAAGGTTCGAAGAACATCAATGGTGGAATGCCAAGCCGAGGTATTGAGCTTTTAGGACCTATTTCTATAATTAAGGTTCTAGATTTACTTTTGAGATATCTTTAAGCGGTTATTGACCAACAGCTATCTTATATAATGGTGAGCCAATAATTAGAGTTAACAGCTAATCCAATAAGCTTTTTTAAGCCGCATGAAGCCCCTTTGATAAGATGAAAATCACCGGTTCAAGCTGATTACCCTAAACTTAATACGAATTTTGTTTCTTGACTTACTCCCAGGCCGTGCACCAACAAAAATGCATGGGAGGCTTGTGGGATCCTGCGTGCTTTTGGATCTTGGGACCTATAAGCCCTTTAACCATATCCGGATCATAGGGCTTGCACATCAGTAACAGGATTGTATCTTTTTAATTCTTATTTGGAAACCTAAAATTTTGCGTTAGAAAAAACAAAAATCCATCTCACCACCACATGCCTACAATTGGAGGAAGCGAAGCCCCGCGTGATACATGCATGACCTCATTTTATATCCGTGTATTTGGGCCGTCAAGGAAACAAGGCCTAACCAACATGCAGTGCACAATAATATCCCAAGTATTGAAAAAGAGAAGAAACGAAGACATATATGATTATAGCAGAAAAATAGACTGGGAGATCTCTTGGCATCCATCACATACAAATTGAGAAGAACAACTTAGCATTGAAAATGGACAATTACAGAAACTCAACTTCGGTGTGATGAAATTACGTGCAAGCAAGCACACCCATCTGTTTACATAAGAAGGATGAAATATAGGGAAGAGAAGAAAAAGCCTTCAGCAAACTACTCACAAGATTCCCCTGGAGTCACAAATGGTACATGAGAGTTCTATTTCACACAAATTGGTGCAGACGCCGAGTTGACGCAATGGTTGCCAGGCACCTCTGGAGGAGCAACCAGCGAGTTGTATATATGAATCCTTAACCTCCTCTCGAAGTCTCCACGACTTGCACTCATCTGGCGAGCCTTTGGGATCCTCCTCCCCCAGAGCCCATCTGAAACACTCCTGCTCTTATTCAATGCCGATGGCCGGCCTTCTCCACCGGCCAAGGCCAGCATTGCATCCATGTACGCATCCCTCATGCGGGATAGAAGCCGGAGGGGCGACAACACCTTAACCCGAAGCCTTAGGATCGGCCGCGCCGCCGCCTTCGGTTTCCATGCTCGCCGGCTTTTGGTGCTTCGGCTTTCTCCGCCAAGCCGAACCACCCTCAACTTCTTGCTTGGTGATGATGAACCCTCCAGTCTTCTATAGGCTCTTCTGCGCCAGTAGTGCTGGATGCTTCGATATACTCGGGAAGTGAAGAGCTCCATTTCCTCGCTTGTTTTGGATGGCTGAAACGAAATGAGACGATGAGAGAGAAGACAGGATGGTGGTGTTGGCTATCTATAGAAGTCGCTGGGCAGATGATATCGAGTTGGTCAAAATATGATGGCTTGACTTGACTCGTTCGTATCGTATCGTATCGTATCCTATCGTATCGTCGGTACTTCGCGCTGAGTTTGAACCGTTCAAACTCGACAGGCAGCGCACCGGAATATTTCTTGTGATGCTTCTCTTAATTTATGAGTGTCGTTACCGCCGAACCACCGTGATTGCAACTCGAAGAAGTCTATCTTGGATGTAATTTATTTGGAACTATCTCAACAATTAATGAGATCTTGAATCTGGACATCTTCGTTTACGTCATTGACTTCTAGTGATTCACAAATTATGGATACATATTATATAAAAAGAATTTTTTACATGATGATTTCAGAAGAGAATGATAATGAAGTGATGTAACCTATGTTACTCTCCTGGTGCTTCCATCCACTGGTAAATGATAATCAAAGCCGCTATCCTATCACATCTTTTTGAATTTTATTTTAGATTGATCACCAATTTGCATAAATTGAAGTAAAGTTCCACGAACAGGAATCGTCAAGAACTTAGCAGGCAATATTTTACCGACAACAATAAAATAGTCACCCATGCCAAAATAAATAGTTGCAACCAAATTGGCAAAACAGGAGTCCAGATATAAAATTGAAACCTTGTTCCTTCAATAGTGGAGAAAGAAATTTCACTTGGGGATTATTATCATTTTTCCATATGTCTAACCGTTCCATATCTAATGCCACTTCCCCTGATAGGTAAATCAAAATATCTTTTGTTAACCAAGTGAAAGTTAGAGCCCTGCTGAATGTCATACGATGAGGTTTCTCTATATCTATTGAAGTATTTCTCGTATGTTGACCTTGTCCTGCATAGTTCTCCGAGGATGGCTCTCGGCAGCTAGTTTGCATGCATTCAATTTACAGCTAGAAACTCTTGTTGTCGTCCCTTTTCTGCCAGCTTTACAGCGGGACTTAGTCCTGCTGCCCTACTAAACAAAAGCCAAGGAAACGAGACGCCGGGGAAACTTCCATGATAGAAGACAACAATACGGACGGCTGTGAGGAGCAAGCTCTTCACCAAGCAACATAAAACTGAAATATTTTGCTCTTATGATTCAGACGAGACTGGAGTGAACGTTAGAAACTTTTAACATTTTAAAAATAATTTTACATTAAATAAAAAAATATATATTATGCACGAAATTCATTTACTATTCATTAACTTTAACACAAGTTTTTGGATTATGTAGTTTTTGCCCTTGCCTTTATTAATGTCAAATCTTATAATTTACTCTAGATAATATCTAAATATATATAATTTACAAACCATAAGTTCAGACATATAAAATGAATTTAAAATTATGCTAATTAGAAAGCAAGCAAGAAAGTTATGAAATCTCTAAAACAGAAATAAAATGATATTAACTAAAGTGGCAAGGCTAATTTAATGTCTTGCCTCCATGATGATGGAGAAGTTGGTTATCTTTGCTGGTTGTCCACGTCTTTTACCTATACCAACTTTACGTATTGTGAACTGAGAACTATATTATTAATCAAAATGACACAATGAGGATATCCATTAGTTTCATTACCCTTTGTCAAAATTAGCTTCTCTATAAGCTGAGCCAAGGTGAACCTGGAACAAATTCAATTGGATTATGTAATAAAGAGAAGAAAAAGCTACCATGCTTTTAATAAAGAGGCGCCCATCAAGGAATCTTTATGAAAGCACAGATAGAAAGAGAAAATGCAAGACAAATATAACCCAATCCAAGAAACTCAAACATGAATATAGACCATATATTAGCAAAAAACACATGCTAGATTAACCCACCCACTGCAAAATCTTGGCACGTGTGAACAAGAAGCCCAAGTGAAATTAACTAGTAATCTGCATTGAAATGGAAGAGGGTTTTAAAATGGTCATAACCACAGACAAAACAAGACTAGGTGAACTCACTGCAAATGATTTATTTTAAGTGTTTCATATAGATATGTGTTCTTGATAGGAATACAATACATAGCAACTAACATACGTAGGCCGAAACGTAACATCGTCATTAGTGAACCGAGGCCGCCCTTTCCCCTCCTGTCAACTCGGCCCATCTCTTGGACCATCTGGCCGAAGCACTGGGCTTGATGGCCCATGTAAAGGAAACCAACGGAATTAGAAGCGAGACCGTAAAGAGGAACGAAAGGATTTAACATGGACAACACCCAATAACCTACTCTTTGTAACCCTAATATATACCACCTCTAGACATTCAAAGTCGGTAGATGATAAGTAGAGGGTTTCAAGAATTCTGGTGAGAATTGCCGGTTAGGGAGCATGTGCGCCGGAGTGGGGTGGTCCATGGAGCAAATAGAGAAGGCCAGCAGACAACGCAACAAAGCAACAATTAATTCTAAAAGGAGGGTGAAAAGGATTGCGACAAATTGATGGCTATTGAATGGATTGGAAAGAAATGAACAAAACAAAACTAGCAAATCAAAGTAAATTGTTGATGAGAAAGACAGATGAATTGATGTCAATCATTGTAGAGAGAGAAAGAAAAGAGAAAGTTGGGAGAGTTTTTATGACACATGAATAATTATATTAAATATTATTTATATCATATTAAAAATTATTTATATCAAATTAACATAAAATAGAATAAAATCATGGCCATCAATTAAATATCCCTCAATCTTGCATATTTTGTTATGTTAAATTTATGTTATGTTTGTTATTTAAATTGCTTGTGTCTTTTAAGCTATTAACCTGAAAACAGCTGCTATTATTTGTAATTTAAGTAATCATGAATAAATATTTTAAATCCTAATATATAATTTAGAATTTGATATTTTTACTTCTTAGATAATAACACAATCAAGTGAAGTTATTTTTCTAATGTTAATAAATTATTTATAATCTGATAGCATTGCTTGTGAATCTTTTGCGTGATGTAGATATATGGATGAATAGATAACAGTTGTGTAGTATTATGATAGGAAGTTTTTTATAAATAATATGTTAAAATTAAGATAAAAAAGGAAGAAAATAAAATAAAAATGCACACATGTAACCTTTTATTTTTAAAAATATATTTATTGCTTTTTATTAAAAAATAATATCTCAGCTTAGATATATATATCATATTTGAAAATACCATAAAATATGATATTTTAATAAAATATATTTTCAAAAAAATTAAAATATAAAAATTTTTAAATCCATCTCTACCACAAAGAAAATTTTTGGTTTCTCATCGTCTAATCTTCATCTTTGCAATATAATTTTTTTTTTTATCTTTTCTTATTTTTAATTTAAATTAATAATTTTAAAATTTAAATTAAATAATATCAATTTAGACAAATAAATTTATATTTATTTATTTATCCTATTAATCATATTAGTGTTAAGCTGAGAAGGTTCATCTACATGGACAGCAACGTTTAATAATTTTTAAAATTTTATAAGTAAAGTTCACAAGGTTCCCACCATAAAATCAAGAAGCTTCCTTCATGCCATGCGGATGACAACATTTAATAATGTTAAAATTTTATTATTTAATAATTGTCCAAATTTATTCCACGAAAAAGATCATCTAGAAGAAATATAATGAGTAGGTTCCTTTCTTTCACGTTACCTATACAACAGCGTTTAACAATTTTTAAAATTTTATTATTTAACAGTAGTCCAAATTTATTCTATGGATAAAAATATTCAAAAAATATAACAAACAAAGAAACCAAACTATTAATTAACTCATTTTCTTATCGCCATGGATATTTAAGAATCGTTTACTCGCCTAATTCATTTTGAAGGATTTTAATGTTCTCATCTATAATGGGATTTTAATCCTAGCCGGCTATAATATAAATGATATCCATTCGGCGGTAGTATAAAGTTGCCAATTTTATTTATATTTACCTTTTAAGAAAAATATTTTTTATTAAAAAGAAAAAAAAAGTAAGAAAAATCTAATTAGATAAAATTGGCTACAAAATAGGTTTAGATAAAATTCGTTACAAAATAGGTTTTTAGATAAAATTGGTTACAAAATAGGTTTACTTAAAAAATAGAAAAAGTAATAAAATTACATCATCCTTACACATTCTAGATTTTTTTATTAAAAAATTACATTTTTTTTGGGCTCAATCTATTCTTTAATCTACAATTTCAAATCAATTAAAATCTTTTAAAATTTAAAAATTTATTTTTTAAAATACATAAATTTAAAACTAATAATTCTAAAATTAAATTTTAATAATATAAAATTATAAAAATAAATTTATATTTTTTTCATTTAATTTATTAATCACGTCAGCACCCCAAGGCCATACATCTAATTCCCTCATAAGCTTGAACGAGGGTCACTTATTAATTGATCGATAACAAATTTGAATTCAAGAAACATCCAAATATATTCAGTAAAGTAGTTTTTTTCTGAACCAAAAAGAATAGCATGGATCAAACCAATCGAACAGTAGTTCTTCAAACGCCAAACTTCCTTTTTCAATTGACACAGCAGCAGAACCACGTCTAGTTATCTAATCTCACCAAATGAAAAGCAAAGATAATTATAATAAGAGGATTGCCAACATAATGGATCATAAACGAAAGACAACCACTTCTCCTTTAATGAAGCGGAGAGACCATCACGTCGTCGCCAGCTAATTAAGGGACCTGCGATTCGACAGCCATCGATGCTTTGCTTAAACTAAGGCATTGCAGATATTTATTTAGGCATTATTAACTCATTAAAATTTTACGATTATTTTTATTTTAAATATCGAAATATAAACAAAAGTCGGATGGAAGATGATTGTTTATTTTAATTAATTACGTGTAATCGCTGAAGCCATGCTGTAGATTTATTTTTAAGCATGCGATGAAACATCGGATCATGAATTCATCTTGGATCTGGGGCGCGGCACCTCGTCTACAAGTTCTCAGCTGAGCGCTCTCACCCTCCCCATAATCTAAGAACTCCGACGCAGATGCGGAGGGAACGGGGAATTCAGTGAAAGTAAAAAGAAAATGAGGTGGCCAAGTAGCATCCGTTTGTTTTAGAGGCCATGTTCGAGTGGCGGAAGGATCGTAGACACGCAGTTGTGTCTTTTAATAAGGTATTGAAATCTGTTGATCGTTTGAAAGCGAAAAATATGAGATCATAAACGAAAGAAACGGCTTAGAAATGAGTTTCTTCAAATAACAGCCAAATCAATTAAAATTAGGATTGATTTTGTTCTTTTGGTAAGGAACACATCCCTGTTCTAGCTTCATCTTTTACTCGTGATCCAGTTTTTCGCCTTCAAACGATCCAACGTGTTTCAATGCCTTGTTGGAAGATGCATTTGAATTTTTACCCCTTCTTAACCGCGTGGCCGGAGTTTGACCTTCCTGCTTCGTCAAAGCGGCGAAAAGGTCCAGGAGTCTTCTGGTTCTTTGCGGCGTTTCTCGCATGGGACGAGATCGACGGCGACCGAGGAAGAGGTGGATTTCTCGAGTCTTTTTGCCTTTCTTTTTTCGCTTTTTATTTGTGAAGGTAGTGTGGTGGACGATCTAATGCTGGAATTTTTTTCTATCTCTCGGTGCTTTTAAAGGAAGAGATTAGAGAAGGGGACGGAGAGAGGGAGCGTGTGCGGTTGCCAAAAGGAGAGACCCGTCAGTCATTCCGAGTCTCGTGTCCCGTTGACATTATATTTTCGACATCCAATATTGATTAAAAAGTACAACTTAAACTTAGAATACTAAATCAACTAGTAATCTTTAAAAAAACTAAATCAAATATATATATATATATATATAAAAGCCTTTCCGTCAAAGAAAGGCTGTCATGGAGGTGATTAGAATTAATGAAACAAGACAAGTACTAACCTTTTTCGATCAATATATTAATATTAGAAATGTTTAGGTCTATGGAACCGGCCAGATGGATAATAAATTCTTCGACGAACAAATTATACCAAATGTATGAGAACTGAGGGCTTCGATTAAAGCAGAAGCATGAATCGAAGCCAAAGATTTCAGTTTCAGTGGAATCGACGGCTTCGATTAAAGTAAAAGCATGAATCCTAAGTGAAAGAATTCAGTTTCAGTGCCTCAAGCATGCAGACCTTATGTCGGAGTACCGAGCCGTAGCGATCGGATTAAAGTTACAATGGTTATTTTAATGGAAAGAAGAAAATACAAATGAAATGGTTGCAAAAAAAAAAAAAAAATTCAGGAACTAAGAACGGTTTCAGGAAGCAAATATGATCATGGACATAGTTCCAGTGGACGTTCCTGACGATTGTAGAATGAGCTGAATGCAAGTTGTATAGAAGTTTCACGCGGTTGAAATCGGCTAGCACAACTATGGGAAAGAAGAAAGAGCTGTCTAGAATCTCAGAAACTCTCCTATCTTAGTTTACGAGTAAATACCACTCACTGTAGGCATATCTGCTTTGTGCCTTTGTGTCTCGTTTTAAATTCTTTATCGGGAGTGAGAATCAAACCAATCCATCGCTTAAGAGATGATGTTGTATAGTGTTGTTCTAAATAATTATTTTTTCTATTTTTAAATAAAAAATTATTAAATTTTTTAAAACAATTACATCTCGATAGGTCCATTCAAGTAAAATCTCAGATGCATGGAATAAAACCATTCAGCAAAACTTGAAAATAAATTTCTAGGTTCTTTTTTAGAACTAGAAATGAGCATTCACAAGAGTCTGTTTCCAAAAACATCATTATATAAGCTCCAGAGTCACAAGGATCTTACCTTCATGCACCATCACTAGGCCATGTTATAGAATTATGCATGTCAAATCTATAGAGTTGCCAAACAAACAAAGTCAGACCGGCACGGCCCATGAAAGGACGCGGCTAGTGGGCAATCATGTCAAGTCAGCCCAACATAATTATTGTTACAGGCTGTGCTAGCATGACTTATAATATCTAGAGGACAAATTGACATAACCCATGGGTTTACAGCTTAGTACATCAAGTCATGCTGTGTCTGGCCCACATGCCATACTTGTCACTGCCTATGAGCCAGCCCACCATGCTTGCTAATGTATCGACCCATATGCCAACCAGCCACCATAATGACCCATTAGCATAAAATAGATATTTTTTATTTTTTAAAATATATTTTTAATATCAAGCTTGCCAGCTAAGCTTTTTTTGGTTATTTAAATTAATTTTATATAAATTATATATATATATATATGTATGTATGTATATATATCTGTACAGGGATAGGTAGCTGATTTGCTGTCACTATCATGCCATCCCTTCACTGTGTTACTTAGTCCTCTTCTTCTAATATTGAGACAAATGACTCTAACAGTATGTGAGAGAGCAAGAGCTGCCAACATCACCGTTATAGGAACTAGAGATTTTATGAAGAGATTAGAAAAGCTCATAGAAAAAATAAAAGTTCTTATAAGGAGATTACAAAAGCTTACAGAGATATTAAGAAACCTTAAAAGAGTTTGTAGGAAGCTTAAGAGAACTTAGAAAAGAGCTTAAAAAGGACTTAAAAGAGCTTAGAATATAAGATTTGGTGTGGGATAAGAGAGAGAAGTTGGGGGTATTTATAAAAGTTGGAGAGCCTCTAAATATCTAAAAATAACTTTACAAACTAACTATTTTTGGTTATTAAAAAGCACAAATAAGCTTTTTTAAGTTAATAAACGAGAATATTATTAAAAACTATCTCAGGGGTGTCCAATCCATTTGACACCCCTACTAGCCTAAAACATGATTGAGGAGTCCTTCATGAGTGAAGGACACTAGTAGTCTTTCATGTAAAAGATTCAATCCTGCTCACTTGATGTAACTTAGGCTTAGCCTCATTTGACAGAGTTATTGATAATAGAAATTTCAGAAGTAGAGCTTTTAATAGTAAATTTTTTAAAGTAGAGATTAGGAAAAAATAATTATTATTTAATAACTATATTTTTAAAGAGTTACGAAACTTTAACATTATTTTCGCAAACAAACTAAAAAAGTGCTTTAAAAATAAAAATGATAAAAGAAATTTTAATTTTATAGTACTTACAATTGTCTAACCATTTATGTTATTAAAAACATGATTATAAATTATTTTGAATTTATAAATTATATAACAACATTATAATATAACAATATCATATTATAATAATATTAAAATATATAATATTATAATATAATATAAATATATAATATTCTAATATAATAATGATTATAATGTAATTATAATATATATTATTGCACTATTATTCAATAATTATATTATAGTTATTCTTAAAAGTATAATAATTATTATCTAATAATATAATATCACAATATTATGATGTATTATGATAATAATATTACAAAATTATAGCATAATATAATATAATAATATTATATTAATATATAATATTATAGCATTTTATAATATTATCTTATATTACACTACATAATATATTATAATTATGATAATTTTTGTAAATAACTATAATAATTATATTCTATTATAATATATTATAATAATATTTTAATATATTAGATTACATTGTATTATATTGTTATAATCATATTATGTTAATATTGATTTATAATATTAAATATGGTTATTCTCTTAATTTGAATCTATGGCCTTCAAATTTAATGAAAGCAACTTTCTTATGTAGAGATTTTTGAAAAAGCTTCAAATTTAAGATTTTTGAAATAAAGCATTTAATAACTTTTGCATTGCCCTAAAACTACTTTTAAATTTTTTATCAAATATTTTAAAAACACTGAAGAGTATTTCTACCTATCCAATAGTGCTTTTAGTTAGGGATGGCAATAGAACGGAATAGGTACAAAGAGGAAGGTACCTTCATACCTCATATTCGTCCTCACTTGAAATTTATACCGTATCCGTTCCCATAGAGATTATATAATATCCATACGAAGAGGAAGGTACCTTCATACCTCGTACTCGTCCTCACTTAAAATTTATACCTCATATTCGTTCTCACTTGAAATTTATACTGTATTCGTTCCTGCAGAGATTATATGATATCCATACAGAGATTATATGATATCCATACGCAGAGGAAGGTACCTTCATACCTCATATTCGTCCTCACTTGAAATTTATACCATATCCGTCCGTTCCCATAGAGATTATATAATATCCACAAAGATTATATAATATCCATATGCAGAGATTATATAATATCCATACTCATCCGTATTCGTCCTCACTTGAAATTTATACCGCATGCGTTCCCGCAAAGATTATATAATATCCAGAGATTATATAATATCCATACGCAGATATTATATAATATCCATACCCATCCGCATGCGTTCCCGCAGAGATTATATAATATCCATACGCAGAGATTATATAATATCCATACCCATCCGTATTCGTCCTTATATTCGTCCTCACTTGAAATTTATACCATATCCGTTCCCGCAGAGATTATATAATATCCATACCCATGTCCTCACATTCGTCCTCATTTGAAATTTATACCGTATCCGTTCCCGCAGAGATTATATAATATCCATACCCATCCGTATTCGTCCATACGGCCCATCCGTATTCGTCCATACCCATCCGTATTCGTCCCCTCACATTCGTCCCGCAGAGATTATATAACACATTCGTCCCGCAGAGATTATATAATATCCATACCCATCCGTATTCCCGCAGAGATTATATAATATCCATACCCATCCGTATTCAGAGATTATATAATATCCATACCCAAGATTATATAATATCCATACCCATCCGTATTCAGAGATTATATAATATCCATACTCATCCGTATTCCCGCAGAGATTATATAATATCCATACTCATCCGTATTCAGAGATTATATAATATCCATACTCATCTGTATTCCCGCAGAGATTATATAATATCCATACTCATCCGTATTCAGAAATTATATAATAATATCCATACTCATCCGTATTCAGAGATTATATAATATCCATACTCATCCGTATTTCCGCAGAGATTATATAATATCCATATAATATCCATACCCATCCGTACTCATCCATATTCAGATATTATATAATATCTATACCCATCATTCAGAGATTATATAATATCTATACCCATCCGTATTCGTCCTCACTTTAAATTTATATCATATCCGTTCCTGCAGAGATTATATAATATCTATACCCATCCTATTACCATACTTGTGCTTCACTTGAAATTTATACCGTATTCGTTCCTGCAGAGATGCAGAGATTATATAATATCCATACTCATTCTATTACTATACTTATGCTTCACACCGGTACCTATTTTAAACTTTATTTCATTCATTTCGTGCTTTTTTTTTTAATTTCAATCTTAGACTCAAGCCCAACCCAAAGTAATTATGGAATGCTTTTTTTTTCCTTTAGTTTCAGATTAATGGATTAGGCCTAAAAAAGTTATAGTAAATTTATAACTATGCTAATAAATAAAAATAATTAATTAAATTTATAAATAGATAAAATTGATATGAGGTAGGTACGAATATCTTTACGTTTATCCAAAAGCTCAACCCCAAAAGCTCAACCTAACGGCTAGGGGTTGGGTTTATAATGGTCTTCCATGGTGCCTCTAAGCCGTTGGGTTTATAATGGTCTTCCATGGTGTCTCTAAAGGTTCCGCAATAAGTTACATGACATCCTTGGTGTTATAATCAAAAATTACTCTCTTGACTCTCTTGCTCTTCTGAAGGATAAGATCAACATATATTTTGTCCTTCTGAAGGATAAGATCAACATATATTTTTTTTAACATGAGTAATTTCTTTTTTGTGGATACTAGCTTGCAAATTGGTTAACATTTTTTTTTTCATAGAACATATCTTGGCAAATTTTAGAAGTGATTAGAAAAAAGGGGAAAAAAAAAAAAAAACTGAAGCTGAAACTTTCCATTCTTTATATTTTGCAGGTCTCAGCTAAAAGATGACATAGCTATTAGGTAATTAATAAAATGAAAAGAAAGAAAGAAAAAAAAAAAAAAAAAAACATTGTGAGAGGCTGAGCCTTTTTTTTATTTGGAAGTAACAAAAAAAAATTACTAAATTGTATTAAAACAATTACATCTTGACAGCTATATCCAAGCAAAATCTCGGAGGCTTGGATCAAAACCATTCAGCAAAACTTTAAATTACATTTCTATGTTCTTTTTTACCTTTTTTTTTTTTTTTTCAGCTAGGAAAGAAGAACTCTCACAAGAATTCGTTTACGAAAACATCATCATGTTACACTGCACCGGTTAAATTTGTACAAATCATAGAGGGAAAAAAAAAAAAAAAAAAAATGGCGGAAAAAGATAGAGATGAGAGGGTGGTGCGAGCCCTAACTATGGAGAGCTTTTGCCCAAGTTTAACTCTTGAGAGGTTCCAGCTTGAGACGGCGACCAGCTCCACCCAGAAGCGGCCAAGGACCTGTAGATCTCCAGTACGAGCCTCTGCTCAAAGTAGCTGCCGGCCTCGAGCCGGACCGGCTTGCTCTTGGGAATCCGTTTGGCCCAGAGAGCCTCCGGTCCGTTGGGGAGCGACAAGGCCGAGCTCTTCCTGGCGAGCCCCAGCATGGCGTCCACGTACGCGTCCCTGAGCCGGGCCAGCAGCCGGAGCGGCGACAGTTTCTTGAGCCGGATTCTGAAGATGGGCCGGATCCTCCAGAACCGGCGGTTCCCTCCTCGATCGGACCCAAATCTCGCCACCCTCGAAGACCTCTTCCCGGAGCCCGTGCCTGAACCGTCCACCCTTTGATACTTCCTCCTTCGCCAGTACAGCCTTATGCTCCTGTAGAACTTGTGGGGAAACGCTTCTGCTTCCATCTCTCGCCCTCCCTAAGGTGGTCTGGTGGGTGAGGAGAAGGAACACAGGAGGTGAGAAGATGGAATGTTTAGGATGAGGTGAAGCAATGAAGGATGTTTGAGAGCGGAATAGGAAGAGTACTGTAATATATTGGAGCAGGGGTTGGATGGTTCTTGGAAGGTAGCTTGGGAAGGGATAATGGCATGCGGTGGTCAGCAAAAACGGATTGACGTCTTCGTTATCTTTTGCGTGAGTGTTTTGTATTGTCTGGTCGCCTCATTGGACTTATATGAAATATTAGTTGAATATTTGCTGTATTGCATAACTGTAAGTGTTTACAGATTATAATATTTATAATTATTAGAATGCTATTTACAAGAAAAAAAAAAATTAAATAATTAAGATAATGATCATCTATTATAATAATTTTAGAGATAATGTTTATCCATTGTAGTCTTGGAGGTAATAATCATGTTTATATTGACGACACTGCTTCGTTGTAAAGAGCGATGGATGATTTGCTAGTGAATCCGATGCTGCTGGAGATACTGATAATGCCGAGTTTGTAGAGAGATTGATTGGGAGTTGTAACAGTGAGAAAAATTCTCTAACATTCTTCAAAAAAAAAAAAAAAAAAAAAAAATCCTGAGATGGCCTTGTTGGACTACTAGTGGGAAAAATTTAGTGGGATCTACTATTGGGTATTTTTATTATTTCAAAATACTTCCCTCGGGTATGAAGTATTACGATTGAAACTAGCATTAAATACGAAAAAATTTACATATCTTTTCCTTCTAAAGATATTTTTTTCATCCCAATAATTGCATGTCACATTCTTTTCTTAATTCAACTAAGTATTCTATGCAATCAGCGTTTTTATCTATCCTAAAATCACTTCTTTCCCCATCTTTCATGCTATTTTTTCATTAGATGTCCTTAAGATAAAAGATAATCAAAAATTTTAATAACATTCATACCTTTACGACTATACTGTTATAGTTGGATTCTGAAGAATAGATACAAAAATCCCTTCATATTGAATCACAAATTATAGATCATAAAGAACATAAAATTTATTTTTAAGAACAATGCAATTTGTGTGTTTCTATATCTAAATTTTTTTTATACAATAAATTCTTATTTGTTTCATTAGTAGTTATTATAGAATTTGCATTCTTTATTTAAAATTTCTAACATCTATAGCCTTATATGCCAGCAACATCAACCAGATTTTTTTTAAAAAAAAGTATTTATGAGGAACTTTAATGTTAATTGCTTCTATTAAAGGCTCATTTGATATTTTCAAGAAAAAAAAATGAGAGACCTATTTTTCTAAGGAATATTTAATAGTAAAAAATAAATTTGATCATATTTAATTAGTAAAAAATTTATCCAAAAAAATAGTTCTGAAAATATTTTTCTATATTTGGTTGAAGATAATTTTGCATGAAAAAAATATCAATTTCACTATGATACTCTTAAAATAAAGATTGCATAAAAATTAAATGAATCAAAAGAAAATTTTATTTCTTTTGATTGTTTGATTGATGAATATTAATCTATCGAAAAAATAATATATTGATCTAGTAATTATATTATTGTTTATTAATATTATAAAGTAATAATAATAATTAAAAATCATCATGCTAACTTTGCTTCAATAGTTACGATATTTAAGATAATAGTATGCATTCTCCGATAAACAAAAGGATTTAATGATGTGGTTGATTTTATTAATTTTCTTTATCACATACATCTATTAAATCATATTAAAGACCATATATTCATCATGAATAAAAAATATTAAATAACAAGATTTGATGGTCATAGTGCCCGCATGTTGAGGATTCTAGATGAGAGAAGTTGATGAATTATTAGTTAAACTTATTCTTTAAATGCTAAATTTCTTTCTTATCGAAAGAGAAGAGAGCATAAAAAAAGTATGCAAAATTTATACATAATTTTTTTCTTTTTTTTAATTAAATATAAAAAAAATGAAGATAAAAAAGTTTCTTACCTATATTTTCTCTGGCCAAACTATCCCTAACAGTATACACAAGTAAATGGAGGATTTGTACAGCTCGTAGCGGTTGCGATGTATCTCATTTAGATTGAGATTGATGGGTGGGGTTCAGCTATATGGAAGGTGGTAGGTGAATAATTAGACCACTTGGATCTGTGACAACTTAATTTATTAGCCGGCATTCGGCCACCGTGTCACCCTCGGTAACGTTGGTCCCTCCAATAGCTTTATCATCTGTGGTTGGTTGGAGACCTTCATCAGTTTCTCTAAAACTCTAAAAACTTTTTTTTTTTTTTCTTGGGTTTTGGTGTGCGTCAAAATCACAGTTGTTCCATAGCTTTCAAATAAATTATTCTGGCTGGCATTGTATAAAATGAAGAGGATTTTTTTATGGAGGAAAACTTTTCCATACCGTTTTGAACAATATTAATTACCATTTTAAGCTCTTTTTTTAATAAACCTAGGTAGCTAATTCTAATTTTTAGTTTTAGGCTAGAGTTTTAAATTTCAACAGAAAACTCAATAAGAACAAGTTAGCGTGGAGATTTTGATCAAAGGCTTGGCAATTGCCCAACTAGTTCCAATATTGCAATCAACTAATCAATAAATTTTATAGAAAATGTCATGCCATGAGAAGATGAAGAAAATATTTCTCCATCTTTCTATCATTCTAGATTCAAATAACTTATTCCAACATTATCATTGTTAATTCATGTCTAAAGTCATCATCACTTTCTTCAGAGAAAAAAAACAAAAAAAAAGAAGAAGTTTTTACTACGGTGCTTGCATTTACCACTTGAAGATTTCAATCATGGCGAATGCAACCCACCATTTCTTCAAAATTCATAATAACAAGTTAAAGCCGAATTAATTTGCCTTGTATTTACTAGAATTTTTGCTCTCCAATTGCAAACACTTTTTGAAATGCGTTTTCCCCCTTGAAATGCGTTGCTCTGCCTGCTTTTAGCTTCATCTCTCTTCTTCTTGCTCATCTTATCATAATTCCTTTCATTATCATTATGTGCTGACAAAAAATTGTTTTAGAAAGCTAATACAATTTTGTTTTGACGCCTGGACTTACATTACTTGTCAAAGATGAGGGCCAACTTTTATGAAAGGCCTGATGTCAGTTCTAATACTTGGATTATTCTTTGGGGAGAAAATCTGAATCGCAGTAACAAGACAAACTATCTCTCTCTCATATCATCACATCATAGTAAATATTTTTTTAAACCGCGTTGTTGGTTTCCTGCTCAGAATCAGGTTACGTAATTTTACACTTTGATAATTTCTTTTGTTGCTTTCTTTACAAGGAAAGTAGGCCTCGACTAGGTTTACGATGACTTGTCTTTCCTCCTCTCCGTAGAGATCCGGTCTTTGGCTTCCTATCGTTCTTATTTTTTTAATGCACCAGGTGGAAAGAATGAAAACCTTGGCCAATTACATAACGATAAGTATTTGACCGTTAGTAAGGTGCTCTGTTCCTCGGGATTTTAGACTCAAAATCCAGTCAAATTCCTTGGGAGGCCATCGACGCCTTGATTGGAAGTGAAACAATCGAATATGATCATCTTTCATGGACTATCGCATGGGTTTTTAGACAATCATTCGTATATATATATATATATTTTTTTTCAATTTTTTTTTTTTTTTTTTTTGTGCACATGTACTGACCTGGCAACATCACTCCTTGAGCTGCGTCTGACTTTCCTTGCGTCCACTTTGGCCAGTTTCCAGTGGCGTCTCAGGATGGGCATGGGCGGATGACCGAGGAACCGGCCTTGGTCTAATCCCGAAAATTTTAAAGTCTAACCAAAAATTTTTTCGACCATAAGACTGAAACAGAACTAATTTTTTTAGATTGGTTCCAATTTTAGATCAAATTTAAATTTGAGTAAAATAAATTTAATTTGGCCCAACTTAAATATGTATGTGTGTATAAAAGTATTGGTCAGATCGAGTTGGAGTTTGAATTCTGAAAGATTTTTATTGGTCTGATCTAATTTGCTACATGCCTCCCAGGCTTAATCCAATCATCAAGATCCCCATGCTAATGGGGACCGCAATAATCAACCACGTGTTCAGATAAAGTGATACAATAGCGATTTGAATATGGATGGAACTTAGTGCAGTTCTGCGCCATTTCCAACTTGATAAGCGACATGTGCCTTTTTTTTTTTTTTTTTTACAACATACATGTTTGCTAAATGTTTTCATTTGAGATTATTAAGAGAGATTATTATACACCTAACATTTTTTAAGTTAGGAATCATATGATATGCATGCAGCAAACCGCATTTAAGTTTTACCCTTTTAATATTCCTTCTATATTGATTTTCTTTGACAATTCTTTTATGTCATGATCCGCTTTGGATCGAGGAACTCAAAAAGTTTGAGATTTAAATATAAGTGAAAGTTAATGGATAGTAAGTGGACCTGAGTTATAAATACATAACACATTTTATCACAATCTTCCCGCTTTATAATGCGACGTTTAGATTTAACGCCATGTTTCATAAACGTAATCTAGCCCGAGTCGAATCGTTGGTGCTGCAAGGTGGCTCCACCTCATGGTGAGACTCCACCACCGTCCCATGGGTAACCTTTTCCTCATGCATATCAATTTTCATACACTCGAATCTGTTCTGATACCATTTGTAACGCTTCAAGCCCACCTAACCCACCTACTAGTTCAACTAACTTTATTAGCTGATCGAAACCATGTAGCCCAAAAACTCGAGTGAAAGTTAATGGGTAACAAGTGGATTTGAGTTATAAGTATATAGCACATTTCTCTTTGATCCAATGTGAAACTAAATTTGAGATATCACAAATATTCGTAGCCTTGATTATTCTAAAAACTATAAAGCTTTGCGGTTAGAATCGACCAAGGGTTGCAAGAGCTGTTGGATACCAAGCGTGGTATCACTTGGTTGAATCGGTTAAGTTTTGCTCCTCCTAATAGCTCTTGGAGCAAGAGGCTTTCGCAACCGCTCGCAGAATTGAACGCCTGTGCTTCCACAAGAGCTAGCTGTGGTCTTGCACTGACTGACTTCGTGTCCTCCTTTAGTCTGAGCAACCTTCCCCAGCTTCTCTTGGATTAATGACAGTGCCCTTCGTAGTGTTGACCGCCTAGATGGGCAACAGTTGCTACGGGAAGAGAACAGTGAAAAAGGATGATTCTTCACCATATAAACTGGAATATAGGATACTATGGTGGCAGTCAGTCAAAGAGTTGAGTAGTTTAAATTTAACCCTCCAAAATTCTATTGGGGTTAAGGCCTCAATGAGTCATAATTTGAAGATCCTCGATGGCAGAAATCTCTAAACGGCCCAGTCTAGTGTAGGGCATGCATGAGGCCCCTAAGACTCTTAAGGCTCGAGGCCAGCTATGTTTATAGATTTATGAAGGCCCAGCACTGTTGTTGAGCTTCTTCAACACTTTGGCGCCCAATAGAAACCTAAAGCTCAATGCAAACCTAAGGTTGCCTTTGAACGAGGCATTTTAAAAATTCTTAAAATTTAAAAATATAGAATTTTAAAATTTTAAAATTTTATAAATTTCATATTTGAATAATTGTTCTTAAAAATAAAATTTTATCTAATGATTGTAAAGCTTTTTATCAATATAATTTTGTAATATTTATATAAATTCATGTAACTTTCATAAATATTTTAATATTTTTCTGTAAATATTGAATATTTTTGCAATAAATATTTAATATTTATTTCAATAATACTCATCAATATTTATTATTTCAATACTAATATTTTTTGTTAGTATTAAAATAATTATTATTAATATTATTGCACATATTAATAATTTTTATGAAATATTAATATTTATATATTTAATACAATATTTATTAAATATTTATATTTATATTTTGTTTTAAAATAATTATTTAATAATAAAATAAAATATTTATAAATAATGTTAGAAATGTTTTTTATTAAATGTATATTTTATTGCAAATATTTTATTAATTAAAAATCAATTTATTTTATAAAAAAAATATAAATCAATCATAAAATATTTATAAATATTTATTATAATAAAATTTAATTTCATAAATTATAAATTAAATATTAATTTAGTTATGTAAATAGTTTAATTTAAAAATATTTATATTATTAGTATATATTATTAATAATATATTTATTATTTTTAATAAATTTTATTTTATTTATGTAATAATTATTTATTAATTAATAAATGATATTGATGTAATATTAATATTTATTATTAAAATTTATGTAAAAAATAATAATAAAATAATAATAATTTTAAAATAAATATTAATGTTATAAATATTTTAATAAATAAATATATATAATAAATAAAATAAAATTATAAATTTATTTAAAATAAATATTTATATGTAAAATAAAATAAATATTAAAATAAATATTTATATAAATAAAATTATTTAATATTTATATAAATAAAATTATTTAATATTTATATAAATATTTTGGCATGTAAATAGAATTAAATATTTTGACTACTTTCAAGTGGATTTTTAGGAGGGATTTGTAACTGACACCTTGAGAGGTGGAATTTGTAAATGACTACTTTGAGGATTTATAAATTTCATGAAGAAATTTTAGAAATTCTCTTCTCAGAGTAACCAAACAAGGAATTTTGGTTTTAGAATTTTAAAATCTCCACTTCAAATGAAATTCCCCTTAAAAATTTTCCATCCACATACACCCTAAAGGAAAAGTTTCATAAGGGAGAGAAAATTCTATATAAGGCCCATACAAAATTTTTTCCTTTCTATCCAAAAACAAATATTACAACGGAGATAGTATTTATTTTCTATTCTTCTTTTTTTCTTATTAGAAAAACCTTTTTAAGAAAATTATTTTCTAAAAGAATACCAAACGAGCACAAGATTTTACTTTAAAAGTCATTATAGGTTGAGCTACATGCAAGTGAACTTCTTAAGGGCTCGATTCAAAAATTATCAACTAGATTTTTATGTCAGTTCTGACAAACTCAACTTAAACAATGTAATCCATAAACTGTAGTCTTCAAATATGACTTATAATTTTATAATAAGTTTTAGATTCACTCTCAAATCTTGCTTATGCAATAATGTAGCCTAATGCACAAAACCTTATCAAGATACAATATTACATTAGGAGTGGCAACGAGGTCAATAAGATAAGTCGTTATAATATCAATAAGGTCATCATATGTCATGTAGGTGCCTATAATGCATGTTTATATATATCATTGTTATTATTTTAATTATTTTACTTTTTAAATTATAATAAATGATATTATAGGATAGTAAAACATAAAAATGAATAAAATAAAATGATAATATCTTTCTTAATTTACTCTAATTATGATTATCTTTTCATTCCTAACATATCATGACACTAAATTGCATTTGTTTCTCAATAAAATATAATCATTTATTTTTTTTAAAAAAATAAAGGATAAAGATTTTAAAATCTCCATTTTCAAAAAGTTGATGAACAAAATCTATAAGAAAATATTTCAAATGTTAAAAATATCTCCTTTTAATATAGTATAGAATATAGATTTATATATGCAATTTTTATATATATATGTGATGTGGGATTCTATATAAAGGATATGTGATTTTTATATATATGCCATGTGGGATTCTATGCAAGGGAGTGTTATTGTACATATATGCTTAATATATCTTTCAAAATTTTGTCATCTCAAACAGGAGTTCATTCTCATCTCCATTCAATTTCATAGTGTTTTAGAATGGTAGTCCTACTAAGAGTTGATGCAAATAGTTTAGGTTGTTCTAATCTTAATAAAATATGATGTAGCAAGAACTGGCTCACCTACATGATAGCAATACGTAATGAAGGTAGAATGTAGCATGATATGGACGATCAGATTACTATGCATATCCTCTGAAAGAGGAAAGTCTTAATCAAAATCAACTTCCACCAAAATTGCCACTTAATATGGGTATAAATTCTGCCAAATATGCAAACCATTTTGAGTATGAGTCAACCGCTCAATCCGAGAAAGATTCTTAAATTTTATTTAGGAGAAACTCTACTAATCTACCCATATCTAAGAAAATAGCTCATCAGAGTTGTCTACCATTATATGACCAAATCCAAGAGAGTCTCTACCAAAACATCAATAAAAGTAACCCCAGACTAAAGGTAAACGAATTTGAAAAACTAATTCCAAAGTTCTAGAGTAACATCTTATGGGACTCTAGGTTTGCTCTTTTTCTTTACACCATATTTAGACCTAACTTGAGCTTTGAAAGATTCCCTTAGAGATAATCTCCAGGCCTTCCTGGCTTTTTCTTTCTCTCCCTTGCAAGAATGCACATATCGAGTTACTAAGGAAGGTATCTACCAGCCGAGTCAAAATCCATCTTTAGTCTGTTGGCATTCAGAAGCCACTTTCAGATACAAACAACATTTTGGTGTTGTCTATAGGAATCAAGGAAGAAGCCCCAGCCATGCCTCCTAAGTGAAGAGAGCAAGGAGTTAACAATGCCGAAGCAGGCTCTAGTCATGCTTAGGTTGTCTTCCAAAACTCCATTAGAAATCCAACCCACTAAGATCCCCCCCACCAGTAGCATTAGTCACCAAGGAGTAGTTTAATGCTCTCTAACAGTACATTAAGTTGCTAACGAACCTAGTCTAAATTCTGATCCCCGAAGGATCTAGTTTTACAGACCAACTCAGAGTTGCTTAAAGGGCCCCTAAGTTGTCGGTAGTAACCATCCTCAATTAGAACTTAGAAGAACCCTTAAGAACTCCCAAACAGATGAATTAGGGGTGTACACCTAGACGATTGACACAAGCAGGACCTTCAAGATCGATTGTTATGATTAGACAAGCACTCCTACCTGAAGATTCTTGCGGTTAGCTGATGTTAAATAGATCAATGGTTAAAAAAGATGAACCAGAGAATTAGGGTGATTATGGAGTATGTTCAAAGTAGGAGACAAACCTATCCAATGAGCTTAATAGAGTTAAGACTGCTAATGTAAACCTCATAACCTAAAGAGAAGGTTAATAATCTAAACCGATTGACCTAAAGAGAAGGTTGGTGATCTGAAATTGATCAAGCTGAAGTTAAGACTAGTGATCTAAAATTGGTCTAGCTAAAGTTAGAATTAGGGATCCAAAGTTGTTGCCCAGCTAAGCAACCCAAGAGAGGGGGTGAATTAGATTCTTTGAAAATTTTTAACATGTGCAATTTTGTAAAACAGTAAATTCTGTGTGAGTATGGAGCGTAGATAGCAAGAACAAGTAATAACAATAAGAGACAAACACATAAATACAGCAATTTATAGTGGTTCGGTGCTACTCCTTGCACCTACGTCCACTCCCCAAGAATCCCTTAGGAATTTTCTCCACTAATCGTTCTTCAAACGATTACAAACCTAGCTAACCCAGCTAGCTTTTTGTTTCACAGGCATAAGGAAACTTTTCCTTAGCTTTCTCAGCTAACTTCTTGTTTCCGAGCACAAGGGAGCCTTACAAATCACCAATTAGGGGTTTGGCACACCCTCCATAAGTTTCAACCAAGTTGAAACTCAAACAACTTACAATGAAGAGAGTTTCAAAAATTTTCAGCTCCTTAATGAGCAAATATAATAATAAAAGCACTTTACACTTTTTGAAGACCTCCCCCTTTGAATGAGCTTCTCCTCTTTAATGTTAAAGTTATGAGCATTTGAAGGAGCCTCTTGAGTAGTTGGAAAGAGCCTTAAATGAGCCTTGAAGGAGTTTTGAACTCAGCAGCACACTTTCATTTCAAAAACTGGAAGGCTGAAATCTTTCTTGATTTTTCCTTTGTTTTTCTTTCTTTTTCTCACTTGTAATCCCTCAAAAATGCTCCCAATCTCTTGCTAATCAATCTCATTTATGAGTATTTATAGTTTACTAAGCGATTGGAACGTTAAACTAGCCGTTTGTGACCGTTGGAGATGCAAAACTAGCCGTTACAGCAATTCTGAGCAAGTTAGTCGACTCTAAAGTCGACTACTTTTGTTAAACTGTTTGTCCTGACCACAGTAGCCGACTCCAGAATCGGCTAACTTGGTAACCTTCACTATCTTGGCCACAGTAGCCGACTCTAGAGTCGGCTAACTTCAGGATGTTCATTGTTTTGCCACAGTAGCCAGCTGGTTAGTCGGCTAACATGAATTTTCTCACTATTTTGCCACGGTAGCTGACTAGTTAGTTGGCTAACTTGGTAAAATTTACTGATAACTCTCTTGTGGCACAATTTTGACTTGATAGCTTGCAAGGTAGTTGACTAAATACTTCAATCTTCCATTCTAAGTGCTGGTAGCTGCTGTAAGAGTTAACCAATGCCTTCAAAACTTGAAAAACTCGTTCCATAAACAAGAAAACTCATTGAAATGAAGAAGATAATTACTTTAGTTCTTTTAATTTTGAACTTTCTTCATTTACAAACCTCCCAACCATGTAAATTTCACTGAATTGAGGCTTCAATCATCCTTAGTTGATCTTGGTCTTCTACAAAAATTCCTCTCTTGAACCATAAACCCATTTAGGAGCTTGAAATCATTTTTAATCATTTTGATGATTCATGTATGCCTGCATTTCATCATGATTCTCCACAAAACTCATTAGTAACTTACTTAATTGTTTTGTGATCATCAAAATCAACGTGAGATCAACAATCTCCCCCTTTTTGATGATGACAAAACCATTAAGTATACAATTAAAATAATGAATTCAACAAGATAAAGCAATGTAATAATGAACTTGTTTATAGGGTTGAGACAATTTAGCTCATGTTAGGAGAAAATTTAGAAATCAGTTTCATGTGTAGGTTTTGTACCAAAAACTTTAAAATGTATGCCAAAAGTTTGAATTTTGTATCAGAATCTTTAAAAGCAATGTGACAAACATTTTTCATGCTCAAGTTCAGAGAAATCAGATTTTTGAAGAGAATTAAGAAGGGTTTCATGCCAAAAAGCTGAATTTGATGCTGAAATTTTGAATTTTATGACAAGAAGATGAATTTTAGTGCCAAATTACTAAATTTAGTGCCAAAGACAAAAGTTATGTTCTAGAAATGAAGTATTGTACTAATGAACTAAGTCTTTATGCTGAAACGATAGTTTTGGCTTTAAAAAAGTAGAATTTCAGTCCGTGCCAAAGGCGTACCAAAAGCGTGCCAAAAATTTTGCATAGTGTGTTGAAACTTTAATTTTTAATACCAAAAGTTTCAATTTAAAAAATAGATTTCAAATAGAGCTTGTTTGTTTAAAATGCAAGTAAAACTTAAGTGAAAAACAACAAGCTTCTTTTTCTCCTTTTGTTGCAAAATCAATCTTACTCTCAAAAACTTTGTTTTATCCTTTGAAAAGTTGAAATTTGCTGAAACATTTGTATGAATTATAATTTTTCTTCCCCTAAACATATGCTTACATTATTCTCATTTAGAAATACTAAACTTTTGAAAACTTTACTGAAACATGCTGAAATATTTTGAAACCACTGAAACTTTTTGAGAATTTTATTGAAACATTCTTGGAACATGATGAAACTTTTGAAAACTTTCTGAATTTTTGGAAAACTTCCTAAAACATGATGAAAAAGAATTCTTCTCCTTTTAAATGTGTGCTTAACCTCTTTGGCCTCTTTCTTTGGTCTCTTTTCTCTTAAGTCTCTTCTCTTAGGTTTCTTCTCCCCCTTTTCTCTTAGGTTTCTTCTCCCCCTTTTTGTCATCAATCAAAAAGGAAATGAAGAGTCAAGTACTTAATTTTGAATGTCTCGCCCTTGATAGTTCAATTTCATGATATTCATGATACATAAATTGAAGTAAAAAGAATTCACACAAGTAATATTTGAATTAAGAAATAGAATCCACAAAATTTCATAAAAAAAATAAGCATTTCATTAAGTAGATAATTTTATACACAAGATTTCATAACAAAACATTCATAACAAAGATATCAAGCAACAGAATCATCATTCACAACACAAGATTTCATTAAATACACTAAGTGCTAATACAAATATTCAAATGCATAGAAAAACCTAGTACATTCTAATCAAAACAAAGCAACCTAAACAACCTAAACTATTCCTTATCAGATAAAACAACAGAGGGCTGAGCAGGTGTTCTAGTGCTACGTCCTCTTGAAGAAGGGCGGTAAGAAGCATGAGGTGGCCTGGCACGAGGGTGAGTAGGCTGTGGAGGAGGCTGAAATGGCTGGGAAGGTGACCTAAATGCTACGGGGGCCAGCTGATCACTAATAGTTGAGACTAGATAGTGAAGAAGGCCAATGGACATCTCTAGTCTCTCAGATTTCCCACCAAAAGCCATGATCTGAGCTCGCAACTACCTCAACTCCTCAGACATGCGGGCAATCTTTCCTGAGTCACGGCTCGATCCTGCCCTATGGTCTCTCATCTCCTGCATCATCAGCCTTCCATTCAGAATACTCATGGAGTGCTCCAACCTCTCCAATCTCATCATCATCTGGGACAATGTCTCATTCACTATAAAAATATGTGGTACCATCATGAACTCACCAGTAGATGAACCACTGTTTCCTGAACTTCTGCTGGAGATAGCTAAAGTCACCTCCCTCACAATGTACTGCAGTTGATCCTGATTAAGCTCCACTGATGTCTTCTGTGGTGCAGGGGGCTCCTTAGGATACTGCTCAGATCTGGATCTAGCTCCCTCATGAGAAGATGAAGATGGTCCCTCAACAATTATCTCAATCTCTCCCTCTCTACCTCTCCCTCTGGACCATCTGCCACCAACCTTCACAAATCCCATTCGGCGTAGAGAATGCTCATTGTAGATATCCGAATGGTGTAGCTTGGTTGTCTCTTCACCCCTTAGTCTTACTCCAAAGTGTTTAAAGAAGTGGGTGAGGAACATACCATATGGTAGGGCAGTCCTAAGTCTGTTGACTGTTTCTCTCAATACAGTCAACATCAGCTCAAGGAAGTCAAATGGGGTGTCACTGACAAGATGATACATCAAACATAAATTTCTCTCAGTGACCAAGTGGAAGCTCCTAGCACGAGGAATGAAGATCCTAGATATAATGTGATGGAGGAGCCTCATCTCAACACTCAGAGAGTTGGCTAGCACTCTATCAATCTCCTTCCCATCATCAATATCAAGAACGGCTTCAATCCGTCGTGCCCTTCCCTCAGGGAGATCATCCTAAAAGCCATCAACCGACACTCTTAAAATATTTCCAATAAGGTCATGGTCCAAATTTATCCTGACTCCCTTTACCATGGACGAGGCAGACATGAAATCAACAAACAAATTTTGGTAAAACTCTCTTACTAAAGAGGGTTAGATGAGGACCTCAGTCTTGCACATGTAGGACCATCCTCTCTGCTGAAGCATTCTTCCAATGTCAAACCCTTCATGAGCAAGAAAGCCGAAGTCGACTACCCGCCCATTGAAGATGGGTCTCGTGGACATGGAATGGACCCCGAAGACACGGGAGGAAGAGGGCAAGGCCGGGAGAGGCATGGCTCTCTCTCGCGGGTCCTCCAAGCTTTCTCCTTGCCGCGTGCGGGGTATTCTTGCCCGTGGAGCCATCCACTAGGGTGGACGAATGGAAGAGAAGATCTAAGGAAGAAGAGAGGGATTTGGAAGAATCTAGGCTTGGAAAGAAATCTGCAGAGAAAATAGAAGGGATTTGAGAGTGGGAGACAGACAACCGCTCAAGTTTTCTTTTAAACTAAGCGATCGAGCGATTTAGTTAGTTCACGAGCCGGCTAACTCGCATTAGCCGACAGCCCAAACTGCTCAAAAACAGGGGAAATGATGCCTAGGCTCCAAATTCTTCAAAAATTTTTATGCAAAATGATTTTTAAAGGTTATGTATGTTATGGAATCATTTAGGGGGGTCAGTTGGGCTAATTATCATGATTTTTAATCATTAAAAATAAGCCCAGAAAAAAATTTAAAAAATCAATCTATCTAGCTGACTCATTTAATCAGGGGCTCAATCATGCTAAGTTCTCTTCTAATTTCATAAAATCTGTTTTGATCAAGGGGTTTTGTGAAAATGTTAGCTATTTGCCTATCAGTACTAACAAAATCAAGAATTATATCTCTATTTTGAACATGATCGCTAATAAAATGATGTCTAATTTTAATGTATTTGGTCCTAAAGTAATGAATTGAATTTTTAGTTAAGTTTATGGCACTTGTATTATCACATTTTATGGAAATGTTTTTAACTTTAATGTCATAATCTTCTAGTTGCTGCTTAATCCACAAGATTTGAGCACAACAACTCCCAGCAGCTATGTATTCTGCCTCAGTTGTAGACAAAACTACTGAAGTTTGTTTTTTGCTAAACCAGAAGATTAAGTTAACTCCTAGAAATTGGTAAGTTTCACTAGTTGATTTTCTATCAATTTTACAACCAGCAAAATCAGAGTCAGAATATCCAATCAAATCAATAGAAGAGTGTTTATCATACCAAAGTCCAAGATTTTTAGTGTCATTTAAATATCTCAAAATTCTTTTAACAATATTTAAATGTGCTTCTTTAGGATTTGCTTGAAATCTAGCACACATGCATACACTAAATAGAATATCAGGTCTACTTGTAGTTAAATACAAAAGAGAACTTATCATGCCTCTATAAAGCTTTAAATCTACATTTTTGCTACTATCATTTAAGTCAAGTTTGCATGAGGAGATCATAGGGGTACCGGCACATTTGGAATTCTTCATGCTAAACTTCTTTAGAATCTCTCTCATGTACTTGCTTTGGCTAATGAAGATCCATCTTCAGCTTGTTTAATTGGAGTCCAAGAAAATAGTTGAGTTCTTTCATCATGCTCATCTCAAACTCTCCCTGCATAAACTTAGCAAAGTCTTGACACAAGAGTTCATTAGTAGCACCGAAAATGATATCATCCACATAAATTTGCACAATGAGCATATCATCATTTTTTCTTTTTATAAATAATATAGTGTCTACATTTCCTTTAACAAAATTATTACTTATCAAGAATTTGCTTAATCTATCATACCATGCCCGGGGTGCTTGTTTCAAACCATATAATGCTTTGTTCAATTTAAAAACATGGTTTGGATGTTCATGATTTTCAAAACCGAGTGGTTGTTCTACATACACTTCTTCAGCAATATATCCATTTAAAAATGCACTCTTAACATCCATTTGAAATAATTTAAAGTTTATGAAATATGCAAAGGCAAGTAATAATCTAATGGCTTCCAATCTAGCAATTGGAGCAAAGGTTTCATCAAAATCAATGCTTTCTTCTTGATTATAACCTTTAGCTACCAATCTTGCCTTATTTCTAATGATATTTTCATGTTCATCTAATTTATTTCTGAAAACCCATTTAGTGTCAATTATGGAGTAATCTATTAGTTTACTAACTAAAGTCCAAACATTGTTTCTTTCAAATTGATTTAATTCTTCATGCATAGCATTTATCCAATCAGGGTTATCTTTAGCATCATCAAAACATTTAGATTCAATTTATGAAACAAAGGCTAAATGATTGCATGCATCTCTATAAGAAGATCTAGTTCTTACCCCTTGTGATGGACTACTAATAATAAGTTCTTTGGGGTGATTGTGAACATACCTCCACTCCTTTCTAATTCTTAAGTACCTTGTGGTTCACCTTGTTAGAGTGTTTCAATAGTGTCTTCTTGATTGATTTGATCATTTGTATCTTCTTTGTCATTCAATATGATCTGTTGCACTCCCTCTTCAAATAATCCTGCATTATCAATAACTTTTTTCTTCTTTGATGGAAGGTCATTAGTTTCATCAAATGCTATATGAATGGATTCTTCTACCACTAAGGTTTTCTTATTAAAAACTCTATATGCTTTACTGTTAGTGGAGTAGCCAAGAAAAATTTCTTTATCAGATTTGACATCAAATTTATCAAGATTAGATTTGCCTTTGTTTAAAATAAAATATCGACACCCAAAAACATGAAAATACCCAATATTTGATTTTCTACCTTTTCAAAGCTCATATGGGGTCTTTTTCAAAATGGGTCTTATTAAGGCTCTGTTTAACATATAACATACTGTGTTAATTGCTTCAGCCCAAAAATATTTTAGGAGATTGCTTTCACACAACATGGTTCTGGCCATTTCTTCAAGAGTCCTGTTCTTTCTCTCAATTACTCCATTTTGTTGAGAGATTCTTGGTGCAGAAAAATTATGGTTGATTCCTTTTTCATTGCAAAAACTTTCAAAATTTTAATTTTCAAATTCTTTTCCATGATCACTACGAATAGATAAAACTTGAAGACCTTTTTCATTTGTGATTTTTCTGAAAAACTTTAAAAATACTGAAAAAGCTTCATCTTTACTTGCTAAAAATAACACCCATGTAAAACGCGAAAAATCATCTATAATTACAAAACCATAGCATTTACTACTTAGACTTGTAGTTCTAGTAGTTCTAAACAAATCCATGTGCAAAAGCTCCAAAGGCCTAGAATTGAAACTACATTTTTGGATTTGAATGAAGCTCTAGTTTGTTTTCCAAATTGGCAAGCATCACAGATTTTATCCTTTTCAAAATTTAATTTTGGCAAACCATTTACTAAATCTCTTTTGATTAGTTTGGAAAGCAAATCCATGCTAACATGAGCAAGTCTACGATGCCACAACCAACTAGATTCATTAAACTTAGAATTCATGGCAACTAGACATTCCATATTTTGGTCATTTAGCTCATTTAGATCTACAATATACACATTTCTATACCTATGACCAACAAATTTTATGTTATCATCAGCATGATTTTTAACTATGCAAATAGATGATTCAAAGATAACTTTAAAACTTGTATCACATAATTGACAATACTTAGTAAATTATGTTTCAAACCATCAACAAGAAGAACATTATCTATGAAGGTATGAGAAGTGATACCAATTTTACCAATGCCAATGATCCTTCCTTGAGCTGTCTCCAAAAGTGACCACTCCTCCATCCTTAGCTTCTAAAGTGATGAATTAAGAATCATCACCTGTCATATGTCTTGAGCACCCGTTATCCAAATACCATTTTCTTTTTGCATTTTGGGTCATAAGACATACCTGTACCCACAAATTTAAGTCATGTTTTTAGGTACCCAAGCTTTCTTGGGTCCTTTGGGGTTAGCATGAATGGTTCCTTTAGGAACCCAAATCTTCTTAATGTTCTTGTTGATGTGAGAGTTACATGCATAGGCCTTATGTCCAGGTTTGCTACATTTGAAACAAGTAATTTTAGGTAGATCATTTGGGGGAACAAATATATTTTTCAAAAACTTCTATTTCTTTAAGGGATTATAGCCTAATCCAGCTTTATTGAAAAAAGCCCTTTGATTTTCAAGAATCATTTGTAGTTTTGTAGAACTTAAAGTAAATTTGTCAACAATGGGCTTAAGTTTGTTCACCTCATTTTTCAAATTTTGATTTTCTTGAGTCAAAACAGATTTCTAATTTGAAAGCTTTTCTTTTTCAAAAACTAAACTTTGAATTTGATTTTTCAAATCTTTATTTTTGACACCTAACTTTTTGAATTTAGTAAGTAAATCATAAAATGCATCTTGCAACTCATCAAATGTAAATTCAGTTTGAGACTTAGAGTACACCTCTTCTTCACAGACCATGAGACATAAGTTTGCAGTTTCTTGCTTCTCATCATCTGAACTTGTATCTTCGCTGTCACTCAAAGTTGCCATCATAGCCTTCGTTTTAACCTTCTTGGGACCTTTCTTTAGTTGTGGACAATCAGCCTTAAAGTGTCCCGGTTTCTTACATTCATAGCAAATAAGAGGCTACTCTTTTTCCTTCTCTTTGCTGAAATCTCCTTTTACAAAAGGCCTTCTCTTTACTCTTTGTTTCTTCTTCCTCATGAATCTTCTGAATTTTCTTGTAATGAGAGCAAGCTCATCATCTCCTTCACTCTCTTTAGAGGATTCATTACATTCCTCCTTTTGGTTTGAACATTTTAGTGCCATGGTCCTCTTTTTGGTCTCTTCCTCATCTTGATGTTCTTTGACTTGAATTTCATAGGTCATCAGCGATCCCATGAGCTCTTCTAGAGGAAGGATGTTGACGTCTTTTGCCTCTTAAATTGCAGTCATCTTGGCTTCCATGACCTAGGCAAAGATCTCAGAATTTTTTTCACTAGATCACTGTTAGTATAAAATTTGCCAAGGCTTTTAAGACCATTCATAATATCAGTAAATCTAGTAAATATATCAGTAATAGATTCATTTGATTCTATTTTAAACAGTTCATACTTATGTACAAGCATATTGATTTTAGATTCCTTCACTTGATTAGTGCCTTCATGGGTGACTTCAAGTCTATCCTAAATCTCTTCAGCAGAAATATAAGTAGATTTCTATTAAACTCATTTGCATCAAGAGAATAATATAAAACATTCATGACTTTAGCATTCAGCTGTGCCATTTTTTTATCATGCTCATCCCAATCCGCTTTCGATTTGAGAATTTCAAGACCATTTATTCTAAAAATAGGTGTGTGAGGGCCATTAACTATGATACTCCAAAGATCATAGTCAAATGCTTAAATAAAAATTTTCATCCTAGCCTTCCAATATGTGTAATTTGTGCTATTGAATAAAGGGGATCTGTTGGTGGACTGACCTTCAGTCATCAAGGAACTTACTTGGGCTGCCATGGATCTTTAACTCTTTGTCGGTTAAGACAAATAGGAATAAGAGCACTAGCTCTGATACCACTTGTTGCCCAGCTAAGCAACCCAAGAGGGGGGGTGAATTGGGTTCTTTAAAAATTTTTAACAAGTATGTGCAATTTTGCAAAACAGTAAATTCTGTGTGAGTGTGGAGTGTAGATAGCAAGAACAAATAATAACAATAAAAGATAAATATACAAATACAACAATTTATAGTGGTTCGGTGCTACTCCTTGCACCTACATCCACTCCCCAAGAATCCCTTAAGAATTTTCTCTACTAATCGTTCTTCAAACGATTACAAACCTAGCTAACCCAGCTAGCTTCTTGTTTCACAGGCATCAAGGAGCCTTTCCTTAGCTTTCTCAGCTAACTTCTTATTTCCGAGTACAAGGAAGCCTTACAAATCACCAATTAGGGGTTTGGCACACCTTCCACAAGTTTCAACCAAGTTGAAACTCAAACAACTTACAATAAAGAGAGTTTCAGAAATTTTCAGCTCCTTAATGAGCAAATGTAACAATAAAAGCACTTTACACTTTTTGAAGACCTCTCCCTTTGAATGAGCTTCTCCTCTTTAAATGTTGGAGTTATGAGCACTTGAAGGAGCCTCTTGAGTAGTTGGAAGGAGTCTTGAATGAGCCTTGAAGGAGTTTTGAACTCAGCAACACACTTTCATTTCAAAAACTGGAAGGTTGAAATCTTTCTTGATTTTTCCTTTGTTTTTTTCTCTTTTTCTCACTTGTAATCCCTAAAAAATGCTCCCAATCTCTTGCTAATCAATCCCCTTTATGAGTATTTATAGTTTACTAAGGGATTGGAACGTTAAACTAGCCGTTTGTGACCGTTGGAGAAGCAAAACTAGTCGTTACAGCAATTCTGGGCAAGTTAGTCGACTCTAAAGTCGACTACTTTTGTTAAACTGTCTGTCCTAACCACAGTAGCCGACTCCAGAGTCGGCTAACTTGGTAACCTTCACTGTCTTGGCCACAGTAGCCAACTCCAGAGTCAGCTAACTTCATGATGTTCACTGTTTTGCCACAGTAGCTGGCTGGTTAGTCGGCTAACATGAATTTCCTTACTGTTTTGCCACAGTTGCTGACTAGTTAGTCGGCTAACTTGGTAATACTTGCTGTTAACTCTCTTGTGGCACAATTTTGACTTGATAGCTTGCAAGGTAGTTGACTAAATGCTTCAATCTTCCATTCTAAGTGCTGGTAGCTGCTGTAGGAGTTAACCAATGCCTCAAAAACTTGAAAACTCATTCCATAAATAAGAAAACTCATTGAAATGAAGAAGATAATTGCTTTAGCTCTTTTAATTTTGAACTTTCTTCATTTGAAAACCTTCCAACCATCTGAATTTCCCTGAATTGAGGCTTGAATCATCCTTAGTTGATCTTGGTCTTCTACAAAAATTCCTCTCTTGAACCATAAACCCATTGAGGAGCTTGAAATCATTTTTAATCATTTTGATGATTCATGTATGCCTGCATTTCATTATGATTCTCCATAAAACTCATTAGTAACTTACTTAATTGTTTTATGATCATCAAAATCAATATGAGGTCAACAAAAGTCAACCAAGCTAAAGAGTTAAGGTTGCTGATCCAAAATTGGTCTCTAAAGGCCACTACAAGCAAAATTAGCTTAGAGTTGTTAGAAACTAGCATGGTCTAAGCTCGTAAAAAGTAATAATGCCCGACCTAATCACTCGGTCAAATAACAACTGCTAACTCTGCCAAAACAACTTGGATCAACTTCGAGTTCAACCGGTGTTCTTCAACTTAATCAACTAAAGGATTATAGTTGAAGGCTATAGAAAGCATCTTGAAAACTAGGCTAGTTAAAAATCGATTAGGGCTCAGGTAAGAAATGTCACATAAGGCACACAAGTCTCTAGTTAACTTGAGAGACAAAGTCCCTAGTTCTAACATGAGAGATTTAAGTTCCTAGTTTTGACTTAAGAGACTAAATCCGGAGAGACTAAGTCCTAGTTTTAACCTGAAAGACTTTAAGTTTCTAGTTTTGAGTTCAAGCACCAATCTTGATAAGTAAAACTTCAAGTCTCAAGTTCTGACTCAAGAAACTTGGCCTTAGAAGAAATTACCTTTAATCGGTGAGGTTCATCTCAAAGTCTTAAGCTCTGACCTAAAGAACTTTAGAAAATACAGAAGTGGCGAAGCTTACTATAACACAAACTTTGAGATCACCTCTTAAGATTGACCATTGCGTATGAGAGTCATTGGGCTCGGACTAAGTTGACTTAACTAGCTAACGCTGAAGAGAGTTGTTAAGCTTGATGAAAACTGATTTACACTTGATGTAAATAGATTACCATAGTACAACAAAAAAAATCTCAAAACAAGCCAATCATAAAGCTACTTTCATGACTTGAGCACAGACTTTAGCTCAACCTTCGAAAGTGAGGACTATTAATATAAGATGAGCTGACTAACCTACATGACGACAATATGTGGCGTGATTAGAAGGTGGTGTGATGTGAGCGAGTAGATCACTACATGTATCTTCTTAAAGATAGAAGTCCCAATCAGGAGCAATTTTTACTGAAGCCATCACTCAATTAATGGATAAATCTCACCAAATGCACAGACTATTTTGAATATGAGTCAATTATCCAATATATGAATGATTGTTAAATTCTATTTCGAAAAAACTCTACTAAAGGCACCGCTACATCCAAAAAAATAGTTATTAGAGCTATCCATCAATGTGTAGTCAAATATAGGAGGAACTCTAATAGAATATCAATAAAAGTAGCCTTAAAGTTGAGGTAAACGGATTTAAAAACCAAATTTTAGAGCCCTAGAGCACTACCTTAACTCTTAAGTTTTTTCTTCCTTTTTCATTGTATCCTAAGTTGGTTTGAACATTGGAGAGTCTTCGCAAAGTTCAAGCCTTTCTGGCTCTTCTATTCTTTGCACAATTGTATATACTAAGTGGCTAGCAAAGATGCTTTAATGTTTGAGCCAAAATCAATCGGGTAGAGTTTGGGAGCTACTTTCGGGTGCCAACAAAATCCATCCTTAACGATGAGTTCTTCCTCAGGTTAGGTTGGATTGATAGACGCTTTTCTACGTACTTATTTAGTTGGGAAGGTTGATGATTGTTGCCACTATATTTAATGCCAGCCAACCGCCATAGCTTAACTTGGTCCAACAAATAAAAGTTGCAATGGTATTAAAGACCAACCAACCTGAGCTCAACCGAATGAAGTTGATAGTACACGGCACCCAAGCCTACCAAATAAAAATCCATCAAATACCTCATTATCAAGAAGGTTCTATGAGTATAATTGAAGAGGATTTGAGTTGTTGGACCCTTCATGTTTCCATCCATCCCTGTTACATGAAATACCCACCACTGAAGAGTGAGACCAACTTAAATGAATAATTGATGATTTAATTGGATAGAATTATATGCGATGAACAAAAATAGAGGATGTTAAAGATTGTGAGATTGTAGCTAGGAATGATAATGCAGCAAATAGGAACCGACTTTTGGTCACTGTCTCTGTGAGACCCCAAATTTAGTCCCACATTGGATGGAAGAGAAATGGGTGATGTGTTTATAACTCAAGTCCACTTGCTACCCATTAACTTTCACTTGAGTTTTTGGGTCACATAGTTTCGGCCCGCTAAAAGTTAATTAGGCTAGCGGGTGGGCTTGGGGCGTTATAAATGGTATCAGAGCCGATCCGAGTGTGCGAAAGTTGGTGGACATGAGGAAAGGGCTACCCATGGGGCGGTGGTAGAGTCCCGCCATGGCGTGGAGCCACCCTTGCAGCACCAATGACCCGACTCGGGGGATTCTGGGTTGGTGGGCATGAGGAAAGGGTTGCAGCACCAATGACCCGACTCGGGGGAGGGCATGAGGAAAGGGTTGCAGCACCAATGACCCGACTCGGGGGATTCTGGCTAGGTTGTGGCGTGCGACGAGGACGTCACATTATAAGGTGGAGAGATTGTGAGACCCCAAATTTAGTCCCACATTAGATGAGAGAGAAATGGTTGCAGCACCAATGACCCGACTCGGGGGATTCTGGCTAGGTTGTGGCGTGCGACGAGGACGTCACATTATAAGGTGGAGAGATTGTGAGACCCCAAATTTAGTCCCACATTGGATGAGAGAGAAATGGATGATGTGCTTATAACTCAAGTCCACTTGCTACTCATTAACTTCTACTCGAGTTTTTGGGTCACGGGTGGGCTTGGGGCGGTCTCCATCTCTAACTTTTCATATCCTACCTAATTCTATCAGGTGCTCCATCGAGATACGTTCCATTCTTGACTCTGTCCTATTACCCCACTCTTTTAAAAATAAAATTTATAAATTCCAAATGGATTCGAAGCGTGACGTATATATACCAATCCCTCCCAAACCTAATCACAAAGTTTTTGATTTTTCAAAATCCTTTATAAACCTAATCAAAGCTTGAAAATCTTATTTCGGTCGGAGCAATTTTGATCGAAGCAGGTCTCTATCGGATTGGGTTAAAATTATCATCCCTGATTGTTATAGATTATGAAACTATAATAAATTAAAAAGTGAAAGTAACAAATTTTAAACTTAAGGTTGATAATGGGCTTCTATAAAAAAGATGAGGGGCGCTTGACGCAGTAAAATTGTTAAAGCAATCATTTTACATAAAGGAAGACATTTTAAAAATAAAGAGATAAACAGCATAAAATTTGCTTAGCTCAAATCATAACCCCCTTCATATCAATAAAACATAGTTAGTTTTAGCCCAAAATTTTGTAATGTTTACATTTTCTTAACCCGTGATGGCTAGGTTAATCTTCTAACTAATTTACACACTTTATTTCAAATAGATGCAAACAGAAGAAAGTCACAATTTAAAAATAAATAAAAATAGTGTTAAATTATTGCATTTAACTATTAAATAATTTCTAATATATTTTTACCATATTTTCTTGGTTAATAATAATGCCATATGCTTGAATATCAATATGAAAAATATGAAATAAAATTACATTTAAGCCACATCAAAAATAAAATACTATAGGTAAATCTTTTACTTTTGATTACTTATAATCCTATTAGAACCATCAATTTTTTATAGAACAAGCATTGTCGGTGTAAGAGAAATATTATTCTACATCTGTTTTTAAGGCATGTCGACGGTATTTAGCTGGCCCTTTCGTTGACTATTTTGTTATCCACCTAGATGCTTCTACACTTTCAACCGGTTTGGATTTATCTAATAAAATATCAGATCCCTATCCCTATCAACTAGATATATCATCAACCTGCATCCATTGACCATCCAATTAAAAATAGGAGGTATCAACCTCAGCTATTTTCATCCCTGCAAACAGCAAATTGAAGTTTACAACAGTTAATAAATATATTTTTTTTAATAATGTGTTAGTTTGGATATAAGAGTGTAATTATCCTAAATTTTAAATCTTTATAACTTGTTGAAGTTCAATAGACTGCTGCATATTTTTTATTCATAGAATAATAAAAAATATATATATGTCAAAACCTTTTTTATGATGGTACTATTTAAAACCATGAGTTAAATAATCAACAAGAAAAAAAAGTGAGTAGAAGTCTAAGAATCAAATAATGAATTTCACCTAACTAGATCCATGACTGCCATTGACACAATGCAACTGGTACAAAAATAATTAAAAACAAAAGAAAAAGAATGAATAGAAAAGCCATGTGATTATATAATCAACAACTCATATGTAGCAACAGTGGTAATAATAATGATTATAATATAATAATAATAATAATATTATTATTATTATTATTTTGGTTAAGAACTCAAATTGTTATAGTTGAAATAGTGAACATCATATGGATGTCATTTTAATGGCATTAAAGATAAACATATTCATTACAAATTTATGATGCACTTGAAGAAAATTTAGGGCAGAGAAATTATAATCAATGAATATGAGGTGAAGTACATATCAGCTAAAGTGATCGCCTGGTGGTTGCCTGATTAGTATAATGATATAAGACTGTGACCAATGAGGAAGGGTCAAAAAAAAAAAAGAAAAAAAGAAAAAATTAATATCGGCTTTAGAATTAGGGAGCATTCAAGGGCTCTTTTGGAAATATTCGACGCATCAATCCACGTCGGCCGCAATCCTTATCCGACTCCACGGTGTTGCCGGCATCTGATGCCGCCACGTCATCGTCTGGTCGGTGACCTGCGAGGCCCACAAACAGACCGCATCCCGTGGACCACAAGCGGCTCACCACGTGGAGGTTCACATAAGGAGCGATGATGGTGACGGCGCAGAGACGTAACCGTCTCCCTTTTCGCATGTGGCGAGCTTAACTGTAAAGGAAAGGCGAGGTAAGGCATCGGATGCTTTTAACGTCCGTCACTTAACGGCCAAGCGAGACCCTTCACGGCTTTATCCCATCCGCACTTCATTCCCTCCTTTAACTTTTGACCAGGGCCAACCTGGCTTGCTGGCTGGCTCCGTTGCTGCCACGTTGCCATGCTGCCCAAAATTTTGCCAACGTTGTCGCTGGTGATGGCTGGCTGATATTGTCAACAAATTTACAGTCAGAAGGAAAGATATTGTCAACAAATTTGGTTGCAATTTTGGACCATGTCAGCTATAAATCTTTGAAGTTGTACAAAGCCATATGCTTTGTGGATTTGGCATGGTGCTTAGAAGAGGGCAAGCTAAAATTTTTAATAACATCCTAGACCTTGTCAAATGCATGCAAAACATAGTCCTTGGCAGACAACTTGGATTTGCATGATATCTTCCTTTTTTTTTTTCTTTTTTTTTTCATATATGTATTTTTTTTAAACTCTGAAGTCCTTTTTTCAGTGACATTTCATACCTTCGTCACGCAAGAAAATGAGACAGATTGTAACATGGACTTTAGATTGCATACAGAAGACTTTTCAATGGAGGTTCAAAATATTTTGTCTCCTCTGCTCTGAAAACATGTTGTTTGCTCCTGAACGATGTCACACGAACAACACTTGTATGTGAGATTTTCCCCTGTAGAGTTAAATTATACCGCCTCTTTTGTCCTAGAAGCACTTTATTTTTCTATAATGATGACATACATAAAACATTTCACCTAGAATCCATGCGATTTTTCTCTATATACGTTCAAGTTTTTTTTTTGTCATTTTTGGTTCTCCAATACTTCTTTTCCTTATAAATGATGTCACACAAAAATGTTTTATTTAGAGAATCCACATAAGGTATCCCTCTATGAGGTTTGAATTTTGTTCTCTTTTCTCAATGACACCATGAGTGATGCCATGCCAAGCATCACTCATGCAAGAAGAGATGAATTTATGAGCGACTAGATGACGTTAAGAGGATGGTACCAGTGACACATTTGAGCTTGCAAAGCAATATATACTTACATATTTGCAGATATAATTACTTAAATTTATTTTAAAAAAAATTGTTTTCCAACTTGTGACCATCAAATTTGAGCTCCTTACGGCTATCATCTCATAGCTAGACCTAGTTTCACTGTTTCATCCTTTTTCACTTAAAAAGCAAATGCCATGAAGAGACTACCTCTTTCATGCTGGAATATAATCTTCGATGTTCATTTGAAGATATGTCAAAGATAAAGTTTTGTACTCCAATATATTATTACAATTTCGACACAAAGAGGGCAATGGATGAGGAGATGCGTGACTAGATTCAATGCCCATTGTGCACTAATTGGAATCACACTTGGAAACAAGTGCGTTACACGAGGGGTGTCGGATTTGAGATTGGTTCTCTCCATCTGAGCCCAATCTTTGTATTGCAATTAACTATTTACCATTCCATAACGAAGTTGGAGGTAAATTTGGATTTACTTTTTAGTTAACTGGATCCCTAAACTAACTTGCCGACCTCTTCCCGCTATTTGCCGAGAAGGATCACAAGATAATAATCTGGAGACAACTGGCACCCCGACAGCCCTTCGATCTTGATCAAGGGCATAGACCGGGACAGCGCTACGGCGCAACGACTTACACATCGGAGGCCCACGGCGAGGATCACCGTACGCTCGATATTTAATCCGTAGACCCACACCCCCTCGATCAGTGGTTATCCCTCCCCATCCGCCTGCGTAACGAACCACCCTCACAGGGCCCACCGTACTCCCGCTATGGTAGTCCTCGGCCCTCACCCAGAAGCGGTTTGATCTTAATTACACCGAATCCGGAGTGTCGTCCGCAAGCAACCACAGACGTCCGATCCCAATCACGTCAAACAAATCATCATCCCCGGGCCCATCTCGCACGAGGAATCCACTCTCGCTAGCCGACACGCGCTGCTGTCCCAATGGCTAGCCGACGAGGGCCGCGGCCGATTGCTTGACGGAGAGTTAACGTCATCCGAAGCTGTTATCTTGTACGTATAAAAGCCGCCTTCCCGGTCCTCCGCTCCCGTGTTTTCCTCATCACCGAATTCCGTAGAAAGAGAGCAGAGAGTTCGGTAGAGAGGGATGAGGCCGGCGGAGAGTAGCGTTTCTGGCGAGTATTCCGGCGAGATGGGCGTCGCGAGTTTCGGGGTTGCGGCGGAGGGGATCATGGAGCGGATCCGATCGGACGACGAGGAGTGCAGGGTCCAGGCGGCGAAGGAGATCCGGCGCCTGACGAAGACGTCGCCGAAGCACCGGCGGCAGCTCGAGGGCGCCGTCGTTCCGCTCGTGTCGATGCTCCGGTCTGGTAATCCTGAGAGCGCCGAGGCCGCCATGCTTGCTCTCCTTAATCTCGCCGTCAAGGACGAAAGGTGCGAGCTTTGGCCTCCTGCTCTTATTAAAAAACGGCTCTTTTTTTGAATCAATATTGGTAAAATTCGTGTAAAAATTTATTATTTTGCTATGTAATCGAGTTTATCTGGGATTTTAGTGATTGGTCTTGTTTCGGTTGGGAAGAAGAATTTTTTGTTGGTTCTCTGTCCCTCTTTCTTTATCTTTTCATCTCTTTCTATTTTTTCCTTTTGCTTTTTTGCGACTTGGTCTGCGTTCTTATATGCAGCATGGACCAAAATTTGTAACCTTTTTAGCTTTCTATATATTCATAATTTGCTCAGTCCGATTATTGATGTAATCCGAATTAATATGTAATTAATTGTTTGCAGATGGACTGTTTGATTTGGGATTTATCATATAATAAGTCAGCATGAGTGTGTGAAATCAAATAATCAATCAAAATTTTATATTTTAAACTTTTGGGCTGTATGCCATTAGATTACTGCAGATTATTTGAAGATTTATAATTAGCAGGATATTTAAGCAGTTTTGTTATGAATACCAGGTGGACAAGGAAGCAGAAATATATTACTGTTGCTCGCAATCTTTGTACAGTATGTTATTAAAAGTGAATGGACAAGAATCGCTGGTAACTCCGCTATATACTGTAGGATTTGTAAGATTTGATCTATAATTAATTTATAGATGTCCTTCTGGTACAATTAGATGGGTGTTTGTTAAATTTATATCTCGCAGGTTGATCACTTGGATGTTGTTGGGAGGATTTCTATGGATATGATAGGATCGGCAAGTGCATAAAATTTCTAAGCATTTTAATCTTTTTAGTCTCAGCATCCTAGCACAGACAATTGCTCTCGAAATTTTTTTTTTTTAAAAAAAAGTACCTTTAATTTTATGAACATCGAAGCAGTGTCCCATATTCCTGCCGTTATGTTTACGTATAATGTTTGAATGCTTTTGGCATCTTGATTATTTACTTGGGCCGTTTTCAGACGGTAGTAAAAGTAAAGGGATGGCATAGGAATCTTTACATCAAAAAATAAAGATATAGGAATCAAAGAATTATGAACGACACTAAAAACAATAATTAATTGAGAGGATGATGTTGCCGTTAAGGTGTTAAGTTGAAAATAATTTATAGCTGGCCAACCATCGGTCCCAACTAGTTTCTTAGTCAGGAGGGCAAATTAATCTGGTGGATTCTAGAATTGCTAGAAGGCCATAGACAAAACACAAACACATGTCCTTGAACACAGTCAAAACTTATTTTGAAAGTAGTAGGCTATATGATGCTTCTTTTATTTTATTTTATTCTCTTGTAGTATGTCTGCTAGTTTTGATGGCAGTATCAGTAAGTAAATTAATTTTACAGTGAACTTCTTGATTGCTACCCTGTTAGACCAGTAACTGATTTCCAAGGCTCTGAGCCATGACATAAAAATTACATCGAATTGACTTTGATATCACTGTTCCAGGAACAAGATCAAGATTGTGGATGCTGGTGCACTGGAACCACTGATTGGTTTCTTACAATCAGCAGACTCAAACCTACAGGAGTATGCCACTGCTGCTCTGCTCACTCTCACTGCTGCTTCCATCAACAAACCAATCATCAGTGCTGGAGGTGCTATCCCCCTCCTCGTCAAGATACTTAGAGATGGTAGTCCACAGGCCAAGGTTGATGCAGTCATGGCTTTATACAATCTCTCCACTCTCTCTAGGAACATCAACACCATCCTGTCAGCCAAACCTATACCTCCTCTGATAAACTTACTGAAGTGCTGCAAGAAATCATCCAAAACAGCTGAGAAATGTACCGCCCTTTTAGAATCATTGCTCAGCCACGACGAGGGGAGGACTGCTTTGACATCCGAGGAAGGTGGAGTGCTAACAGTGGTAGAAGTACTGGAGGATGGGTATCCTTTAAGCAGAGAACATGCAGTGGGAGCCCTGCTGACAATGTGCGAGAGTGATCGCTGCAGATACAGAGAAGTAATTCTCAAAGAGGGCGCAATACCTGGCCTTCTTGAGCTAACCGTTCAGGGGACCCCCAAGTCTCAGTCCAAAGCTCGTCATCTCTTGCAGTTACTGAGGAACTCTCCGTACCCCAGATCGGAGTTGCAGGCAGACACTCTTGAGAACATTGTTAGCAACATTGTGGCTCAGATTGATGGTGATGATCGTGCGGAGAAGGCAAAGAAGATGCTGGCTGACATGGTGCAGGTCAGCATGGAGCGGAGCCTGAGGCACATGCAGCAGAGGGCTTTTGCCACTCCAACTGACCGGTCTCTCAGCAAATGTCCTTCTGAGGTTCCCTCCAAGTGGTAGTTCAATGGAGTAGGCAGTGTTTTTCTGTCTCTTCCTCTTTGCTGTGTCAGTGTTGGATATCGAATTTTTGATAAATAGAATAATAAAGTAGGATGCCAGTCCAGGCCATGATGGTAACTGGTGACTGGTGAAATGTTGGTAGATAAGATCTCTTAAGCGTTTCTACTTTTATGTGGGTTCTTTGGTGGGCTTTGTATCGTAAACTATTAGCCTGTTGTGCAATCAATGACATCTTTGTTTCTTTTCTTTTCTTTTCTTTTCTTTTTCGAATGAAATGGTCTCCGCTAGATTAAATGGAGATGGTGATTTGATTCTCATACGTGCCATAGTAATGACATTGAAGTGCAAATTGTTGGACAAAGATGAGCCGGCTGAAAGGAGTGAAGCACGTTATTCATGGGACTGAAATTTCTAGAGGCCAGGGACATGCTACCATTCCCCTGTTTGTAGCCTAAGAGTTGAAGGCAGTCAACTTACAACTGCTGCTTTGTCTCCAACTGTCCCCCTGCCTTGCTCTGAACTTGAATAGGAATCAGGATAGCTGGACTTTGGTTCCATTTAAAATCGGACTAAAATATGAATCAAGTTTTTGCTATGTTTGAATTCTTCCATCTTTAATAATTATCAAGAATGTTACCATTTCTAATGACTCGGCTATTAAATCAAGATTAGGTAGGACCTGAATGCAAATTTCACTAGCTTTATCTGACTATAAGGTTTCTTATCTAACAACTTAAATAGTCAAACCTGAATACAAATTTGATTGACTTTGTCTGAATTAAAAAGTTTCATATGTAACAAGTAACAACTTATGTTGTCAAAGTTTGGCCTGATGCAGAGGTTGAGAACAAAGTAGATAAAATGGTGTTTTTCTTCTGCAATGAGTATAAGCCGAGGAAAGTAATAAATATAAGCACGCACAATTTGACGGATCCTTGGCTACCCACTAGAGGAACCGAGAAGAGGCCCCCTTGGGTAGAATTTTTATTGGTGTTAGGTGGAGGGTGGAATATTTGCGGAGATTCTCTTCTACAAAATTTTCCTTCATTCACGTTTTCCATTATGACTTTCGGCGCCTCATTCTGTTTCTCCCTATCAAATCTCATTTCTTTGCATGGGTTCCATTTGGTTGAGATTTAGGCCTTCTCTCTCTCTCTCTCTCTCTCTCTCTCTCTCTCTGTTGTGTGTCAATATTCATATAAATCATTTTTCTTTAAATATGACAACCATCAAGAAGACCCTTGCAAAAGCCTGTAAATATTAGATGCATTGTTGTATTGAGTTTAGCTTGAAGCTAGATATAATATGGCAAATATTAAAACAATTGTTGGAGAGATCGATTGTCCGATCAGGGCATCTCACAAGGTGAGAAGAAAGGTGATCATGAAGTGGTTTTAGCAAAGAATAGTGCATGCTTATCAGAAGACCATAACCTAATATTCACTATTGGCACGCTTCATCATAAAATCATCAGCATGTCATTGGACTTTTTAATATGGGTTGGAAGCTTCGGCTTTCCATTATAACTCCATGTGGGCTCCAAATAAGAAATGGAAAAATTGCATGGGTTCATTGCTGGTCTTGAGTAATTGGAGTTGCATAGAATTGGAATTGCAAGAATTTCAACTCAAACAATTCACTTTTTATTTCTACTTTTAGTTAAAAATATCCTACAGCAATTTGAGCCGTACAACAAGCAGCATCAGGGTGGGTATTGACCAAACCAACCTGTGCTAAAGTCAGATCAAGGATTTTTTTTTTTTTTTTTTAAAAAAAAAAGGCAATCTTAGGCATCGAGTTGGGCTCAAATTAGGACAAAGCATAATCGGCCAATCAAAACTTTTTAGGCCTGAGCCTAATCCAGAGGACTCACAACTATATAAAACAAATGTATGTGTATTATATAATGAAAGCGTTCATTAGTTCATTCAGCATACAACATCAAAAACATTATGTTTTGAGGGTACATATCGAGCATATTATTAGTTTGGTAAGCTAGCACATTCAAATTTATCCTTTATTAAATATTTCAGTTCAGCCTAATTTGTTTATCCATAAATCGAATTCGCACCTTCAGTAATCCTGAAACAGCCAGGCTTGGTTTCTACTATCTACGGTACAGAGCATCTGATTAAAAATGACTGATTAGCGCTCTTTACAAATCTAAAGGGATAAATATGTGCTTGGATGATGAATCAAAACTCTCTGAGCCTTCCTTTTAGGCTCGGTCGCCTTTAAGCTTCGGCTTCCAATCAGCCCATCCATATGTAGCAACTTTTATTTAGGCAACAAGGCCATGCTTATTGTATGCGTGGGCGTGCATGGGATGAATGATCGAGGGAGTCCATGCAGAACCAATCATGTGTTTTGAGTACTCTTATATAGTCCAATGTGGATGGTTCTTTTCTCAAACTGAGACGTTGATTAATAATTAGAAAATCGTTGTACTGAAAGTTAGAAGGCCAGCATCTTGCTGGACCCACTGTTGTGAGGCTCTTCTCCCAGCAAAAGGCACTCTCTCGCCGTGCTTTCAGGCCTGTGCTTTGGCCGTTACGTTCCCTACATTCTCTTTGGCGCAATTAGGTATTTGGCACAGCAAGCAGAATCAGCATGTCAGCTGCGATGTTCCCTTCGTTGGCTAATAAACCACCAATGATGCCCATCCTGGGGCAAAGGAGAGTGGGTGGGTTCAGCGCGTTTGGCTCTCGGTGGGCAGTAAGCAGCCAACCCACCCGACCTGCACTCGTGGTCGTGCCCCACATGGTCTCTTCGACCAGGACCAAATTCATTAAACAGTAGTATTTTAAGATTTCAATGAACAAGATTTCTGATGCACTCAACGCCCAGCCCGGCCGACACGCCTCAATGACATGGTGGCCCCAACGTTCGCTGGTCTCGTCTTGTAGTGAGATTTGATGCCCTTCCTTTCCTTTCCTTTTGAGCTCCTATTTCTCGTTTGATTCGCACCGAATACGAGTTTCGGCCCAGGTGGAAAGAGGTGATGTTGAGAGAGTCGGGTATGAGATTGGAATGCCTCAGTTTCGAGGACGCATGGTTTGCTCGTCAACCCTTGCCTCCGCCAGATAAAAATAGGATGCTAGCGTGGCAGCTCGCGGGATCATGTGAAGGCTACGTAAGCAATGCGGCATTTTAACTTGGAGTTCTTTCTTTTTACCAAAAAAAAACAAAAAATTACTACGGTACATCTTTATTAATTATTTGAAAAAAAAAAATTTAAAGCAATTGATATAATGAAAAATCTTTCTGGTTGTCTAACTCTCTTGACTGATTAAACTTGGAGTAAAGCATATCCTTTTCCCTACTTCGATACCGCCCCTTCCATTAGGTTCCTTGTCTTTCCTTCACCGTTGCCTTTTCTTCTTCCATCTTTAGCCTTCATTTTCTTTGGAATTATCATCTCTTCTTTTTTCTTAGTGAAGTTGCCGGTAGTCCACTATGACTCCATGATAATGAATAGGAATAACAAAATTAAATACGACTCAAATTCAATTAAATTCAGATTGATTTTAAATGAATATATGTCATAAATAAATTGATATAATTATAATAAAAAATAATTGTATCATATTGCGAGATGACCCACTAACTCGAAAATGATTCATGTAGGATCTTTAGGTTATGATATATTAAATCGATCGTATTAAGTAATTTGGATCATATATATTTGTACTAATCTTATCATGTCAATCAAATATAATTTATTTATTAAATTGATTATGTGGACCATATTATATTATCCGTGTAATAACTATATCATATTTATATTGATTCATATAGTGTTATATCTTAACTTTAACATAATACAAATATGATATAAAAATATAAATTACCGCTGGTAGCAATGAAGCACAGATCTTCTACTCCAAAAGCTCTCGCTAGAACCGTCTCCTCTGCCTTCTCATCACACAACTTTCTATCACCATAATAAACTTTACATATAGTCCCATCATACGTATGAAAAGATAGCGATGTCGCATGCCAAAGTATTCTTTTTTACCACAATAGAAAAGTTCAAATTTGTTCTTTTAGCATTAATCATGCACAAAGCTTATTGGAACAAATTGTCAGCAAAAAATAAAAATAAAAAAAATCAGCTTCTCTTAAAATAGAAATTAATGTTTAATATTTTTTAAATTAACTTGAATAATTAAACGGATATAATCAAATATGCATAGTATAAATATATCCAGCAGAGTCATAATACTAGTAATAATAAAAAGGTCCTAAACCTGGGATGTCTGCCACATAAGAAGCAGATCTTCTAAAGCTCAAATTCGAAACAGGAACATATTGGTTGATGATGGACGGATGAAAGTTCAATATATTTTCTGGTGGAAACCATCCGTGATGTGCTTGCGAATATATGGACCACAATTTTAAAACACGTGTATAATATTTTATAAAATTCAATCGAGTTTTTTTTTTTTTTTTATATATATATATCCTCGATGCGTCACAGCAAAAGGTATAAGCAGGACATTATAGGCTTAAGCTAAACACGTGGTCCGAATGACATTTGCATCTCTATTTTGAGCGTCTTCTGTACCTCAAAAAATTTATTGGGGGGGGGGGGGGGGGGGGGGGCGTCGTGTTTATGTTTATCTTGAGCAACTTCACGCACCCTTTCCATCATAAATATTTAATTCTAGTTGTTTTTTTTGAAGAAACCGTGCGGTAAGAGAGCCTCTTAAAAACATCAAAAATTGCATGATACAAGAAGAATAAAAATAAATAAATACAAAATTTATTCTAATTTTTAAATTAGAAAGAAATAATTTTTTTTGAACATCACAATTATACCTTTTCTTTCTCGATCCCGCATAATTTATTAAACTAACCTCCATGCTTCCATCCATCACATAAACCATTCTTTTCAAGTTAAAAAGAGAAATTGCGTAAATAAATGGTTAGACTTTATTTTTTATTTGACAAAGAAGTTACATTTACCAAAATGAATAACTTAAGTTTAAATTTTAATGAATAATTTGGTGATTAACTAACTTAATTAATCTCTCTGAATAATTTTATAATTATTTAGATTTTAATGATGCTTTGTATTTTAATTCTCACTTTACTTTAGGATAAAAATAAAAGTAGGCAACATTCAAATTTAAAATTTATTGCTAGCTTTATAATTTATAAAATATATAAAGAAATGGATTAAATATATTTAAATTTTTAATGTTTAATATCACATGCATGACAAAGGTTTAACGCTCGGCATTGCGAACAAAATAAAGATTATGGATATATCTAAAACTTAAATACAAATATAAATTATATTCAAAATATTACATTTAATTATTAATATTTTAAAACAAGTTCCTAAATTTTATAGGCATTAGACCTCTCCCACCCCTATTAATTTAAATAAAAGATAAAACATCAATTAAATTAGTATATCTATTTATATCTAAAATATTTTAATTAAAAAAATTCCTTGAGCAAGAGAATGCTTCTTGGAGGTGGGCATGGCCACGATACATGTACGGTGCGAAATAAGGGCTCTATGGTCATTTAATATTGATGTTGGGGATTGAAATTTGAAGGGCCAAACTATTAAATACGATCCAAAAAATCCAAGACATTTATGCATTCAATAATATTTTGTGCATTAATTTGCTCTAGGATCAATGTCATTTTAACTGTATAATTTGAGGGAATTTGATTCCAGTTCTTTTCCCAGACGGCCTTCCTCCACTGTCCCCCACGTCCAGATGATCTCGTACGACTCGTCATTTATTAAGTCGCGGTTGCTTTCCGGCTATTTTCTCATACGATCATTAGAAGGGGATGGTGTTATCGTTACAGCAGAAGAAGATCATGGGAGCTTTTTGCCCACATTTTTCCGTTGGATTTACAGTAGCACACGCACCTAAAAAAAAATCTTTTTCCTTGCTCCCACTCACTCTTCCGCACGTGCGTACTAAAATAATGAAAGATTTCGCCTCTCGGTGAAGTTACCTTTCCCTCTCTTGTTCGACCGCGCTGGTGGAGCTTAATATTCTTCTTCTCACCGGAAGGTGATCATATCCGGATTTTACTTACGTTATAAAATAGAATGGTAGCCGCCATACGTTGGCACGTGCGAACTAAATGCCGCGATGCAAAACCCCTGCTCTTCCCCCCCCCCCCGTTGTCTACCCCTTCTTTCTCACCGCTCTGCTTTTAACCCTATGGTTACCCGTCCGTAATCTTGGCGGCGTGAGCAAAGGTTTCGTTACCGATCTCGGGATCTCGGGCGACACCGCCACCAGGCCACCATGATCGATGGTTACGATCGCATGGAGGTTTTGAAGCGCTACGCTCGGAGGAGGAGGAGAGGGGAAGAGCCCAAGGAGAAGCCCGCGGCAGCGGCGGCGATGGGCTCGCCGGATCCGTCTCGGGTGTGTGCAGATTGCCGGACCTCGCAGACCCCGCTCTGGCGGAGCGGGCCCAATGGCCCCAAGGTCCTTTCCCTGATCCAATTCCTCTTGTCCTGCCTCCTCCCCTGTTTCTTTTAATCTCTTTAGGTCTTCTTACCATCCTATTCAAGATTTCGTTGTATTATTAGCCGACGCTTCACCTCTTTCTTATCCGTATTTTGGTGGCTATTTTTGTATAGATCACTTAATTCGGGTATTTCCGTTTCTATATTGGTATCTTGATCATTTCTCCTATATTTTGATGATTTGTTCTATATAGATTCCTATTTGAGAATTTCATTTGCCATTCCATTATTTTATCAAATTCTTGAGCTTTGATCCGGTATTCAGGTTGCGGGTTTCTTTTGACGTTAGGGTTAGTGAGGCTAGGGTTTCTTTTGTGTCTCTATTTATTTATTTATTTATTTTTTTCTTTTCCCCCTACGAGATTTTGTGATTTAGTTGAGAGATATTTTTGGTGGCAATTGCAGTCTCTCTGTAATGCATGTGGGATCAGGTATCGGAAGAGGACGACGAAAGCTGAGATGAACGGAGGAAAAGGTGTCGATAAGCAGCAAAAGACTACTACCACCACTTCCACTGCTACTAGGACTATTAAAGAAAACAACGGAAGCAAGATGGCTTCTATGGAAGCGGTGGGAGAGGAGGAGATTCGGCGGAGGCAGAAGGAGAAGCAGGAGAAGATGCTGCTGCTGCTTCTGGACCGCCAGAAGCAGAGGAGGGGGGAGTTGAAGGCGGCGGCAATGGCAGCCGCCGGGAGAGGGGGTGGCGCCGGCAAGGAGGAGGCGGAGGCGGCGATGCTCCTGCTGTCGCTCTCCTCTTCTGGTTTTTTCGTCCATTACTAGTACCGGATGACTCCCCCGGCACTCTCTCTCCGACCTCCCCCCGCCCCCCCCAACCTTTTTGTTTTTTTTTTTTTTTTTTTGGTCTTTTTCCTCTGGTGCAGGAGAGAGAGAAAGAGAGAGAGAGAGAGAGAGAGAGAGAGAGAGAGAACCGAAGAGCCATTTCCTTTTTTTTACCTCTTATTTTCTTTTTTGCGTTGATGGATCACGGTGATATTGTCATTAATTATCTTGCTCTCGGTTATTTTGAGACCCTCCACCCTCTTTTGCTCCCAATGGAAGGATCGCGAATTGTACAGTTCGTACACAATTCGGTGAGCTCGCCAAGTGTAGGATATGAGTAAAATAGTTTGATGGGCCTTAGAATATTCTCTCTGTGCCGTTTTAATGTTGATCTCTCTACCCCGTACTGGCAGCAAGTGGGCTGGGTGGTTTGTTCTCAAGCCCCACGGGCGATTGGGCGTGAAGTCCTCCAATCATTGGCTTGCCATTGTGGTATCCCTTTTTCCAGAGCAAGTCGGATTTCTGTTGTCTCTGCCGCTTTAACATATCACAGCATGCCAACATTTCCCAACAATTTGTCAATCTCATGAACCAGCTAATTAGCAATTAATTTCAGCAGTATTGTACTTATGCAAAACCATTTCGAGTTACCTCAATTTTGGACCAAACCTCTTATCTATTGCTTTATTAACCTATGGACCAGCTTGTGGGCTTGTTATCAACACGAGGTTGTAGACCAACAGCCATTGGAACCCCTCATGAGCTGGGGCCAATATGCTTGTTCATGGTGACTCCTCACAAAACCAGCCCAGGTTGGCGTTGAATTGTCCTTGAATTGAGAAATTCTTATGTAAGCAAGCCTTATCTACAACGTGGTATGTTATCAGACACGTGATCGTTCTAACAGGAGTTAGAACCGAGTTGTAGTTTGGTTAAAATTATTGATGTGACGCTGAACAACGTCTAATTTAACATGACACATGCTGAAACCAAAACCTCGCCTGGAGCTTCACTTGAGTCGAGCCTGAATTGTTCCTGGTTTTCCAGCCCAGCCCAACATTTGCATCAGTCGTCGTAATTGTGCAACACGATCTCGCTTCAACGATAACGTTTTAATCTCTGACATGACCATTGATTGGATTTTCGGTACCGATCATTGTGAATGGAGGCATATCATTAGTTGCAACAGAACGGCTAGCTTGCTGCCGCGGTGGCAATGATGAGAACTTGGAGACTCGTTTGATTGTAGATTGCAACTAAAACAAAACTTTCAAAATGTCTTACAACACGATCATTTGTCGGGATGGATAACAGTTGCTCTTAGACTTGTTGGTTGTGATAAAATTATATATTAGGCATACATATAATTAAAGTAACTAACACTCTTTTGTTTTATCTTATAAAATAGCATTGTCAAATATCCTAATAGTAATGCCTACTTTCATGTTCTAGCCCAAAGCATCCCAATATTACCTGTTAAGTATTAACAACGCCACCGCATTATGTAATGAAAACCGTGTCCATTCCTCACCAAGTGAAGCTCTTTTTTTTTTTTTTTTTTTTTTTTTTTTTCCAGAGAAAAAGTAGATCCTATAAGATCGACGATACCAGCTACGAAGTGACAGATCATAACAAAATATCAGCATTATCCATGAATTCACACGATGTGAAGAATTATGCTTGAAAAATGTGTTTTATGGAAGATGACAACAAACAAATAAAAATAAAGGCTGCTATCTACACTGCACAGGAGTCATTATAACAAGATCAAGTCTGACGACGGCTGCTCCTAAGACTCGGAACACGAGACAGGACAACCAATGGCTCCCACTGCTAGGCCAGGTGGGTCTGGATCATAAAAAACGATCCATTTGTTAAAGAAAAGGAAAAAAAAAGGCCGATTTGTGGTCGGAAGCCAATCAACACCTCTATCACTCACCGATTGGCTTAACAATATTACTTAATTTCTTATTACCGTTTGAAACCATCATGTAGGTCATCTTCTCTAATAGAAATCATGTGTTAACATCGATCTGTCAAGAATTACAGGTAGAATTGTCAAATGTAGACTTTCGGGCATGATTCAAATAAAGTTGCACAATTACAAGAAAAAAAACTTACACATAAAATTGAAGGGATTTAAGGGCTGCAGACACATAATCTATTAAGCTTGTCAAGTAGATCGATCTTAAAATTTAGAGCCAAGCATTTTAAAAAAGCGTTAAATATGCTACTGCAACAAGTTGGTGAAACAGTAAAATTATAGAAGGCCAGCTCAAGTCCAAATCAGTTTCAAGAGAACCTGGTCACCGTGATTAATGTTCTAAAGGTTTCTAATTAAGAACTTACATATTTCCAGCCTTAAAAGGATCAAGATATCAATCCCTTAATTTTAAGAATTCAAAATGTTAAGAATCTTCTAAATATCAATCCCTTAATTTTGAAAATACAATATGTGAAGAATCTTCTAGATATCAATCCCTTAATTTTAAGAATTCAATATGTCAAGAATCTTTTAAATGTCGATCCCTTAATTTTAGGAATGTAATATGTTAAGGAAAAACTTTCTTTAGATATATTATAAAAGAATATTTTAGAGAATTTGTGAACTTTATATAAAGGGTTAAGGATTGTACCTTTGAGGCAGTCAAGAATAATATCAAAGTGTTTATTTTGTGTTCTTCTTTTATTCTTGAAAGGACTTTTGAATTTATCAAGTTTATTCTTGTGGTGTTCAAGCAACAAGACTTATGACCTAAGTTTTTGAGTGGTTCTTAAGAGTGTTGATGTGGCGTCTTCAGTTATCGAGTTCTTGGTTCTTATCTTGTTAGGTAATGGATCAAAACTCAACAAATTTGCGTCTTGAAAATCTTGGGATTTAGTTCCACATTTTGGTGTTGGGTTTCGTCACGTTATTGACGAGGTTCACATCAGGGCATTATTTTCTATTTTTTATGTAGTGTATCATCAGGCTAAACCATTGCAGTAGGCTGTTAGATGTGCCATAACTTTCTGTAGGGGATTGGAATGGTTGTTTGTTTTCTATTTTTGAGCCATCTTAGGTTTAGACCTAGGCCTACGGTGAGAAAAATTGGGCTTTGGTGGGCCAATGATGCCTTACTTGTTGGCTTGGCGTGGGTTTAACTTGCATGGCAAAAGCCCTGCCATCTACCCTGAGGGTACTTGTGTTACTTCGGGTCCTAAGATAACAGTAGGAGTCAGCCCTATTATTGACAATATAGGACACAGCTCCTAAGTAATGCATGACATAGCTTTCAATTCATGCAGGACACACGGTAGAATCCTTTCTCTTATTTAACCATGCATAATCTTTTGTACATGTGCGAGAAAGAGAGAGTGTGTCAATAAAAATATAATTCTATTAAGTATACATGAATTTAGAATTTGCGAGAGTTAATAATCCTTGCAATCTCTTATATTTTTGTATAGTAAAATTTGTATCATTGTGGAAACATAGTTTTATTGGTCTAACTAAATGTAAATCTTGTGTGTGCTATTATTTTTTATTTTCTTAAATTTTTTCTCACCATTTGTTGAGAAGGATCAGACATGTCAGGTTCATTATGTCCCGTCAAACCTTTTTACGTTACAATCATAAGAATGGACTCAAACCATCACTAACAAATAATGACATTTTTGTTCTTCGTTTGAGAATCATGGTGGGAGGCTGGGAGCATGACCGTTCATTCCACATAAATGAAGGGGGAATTATCCCAACAAACCATCCGAGGGAGCACCTCAAACCTGAAGCCTCCCATCAATGAAGGACGGGTGCATGCAATCCCTGGGCCATCACAATAGCACAGGCATAAGAGAACCATCATTGCACGTTTGGGGCCCCAGTCACCTATTTGCCAAGCCTTTCTCCTGATCCGTGATAATTACTTGTATAAGATCCTAGAAGGGCATTGAATTTGTTTTACATTACAGCGAGTAATGCTGGTTGAATCAAAAATATATGACTTCATATAGTTTTGCAAATGGAAAGCTTATATATATTCGATCAAGGCCTATCAAGTGTATAACTTTCCCTGCTATTTGGATGCGTGCAGTTGTAATTTTTGCAACTCAGCACTCGTTTGATTGAATCAATATCAGGAAAAGCATCGCCCATGTCTGCAAGGATACATCTTGATGATCACCACACGGTCGAGGATGAAAATTGTAGTACTGTGTACATATAGGGCAACATAGGCTTTGATGGTAACGAGCAATGCGAAGGCCTCGGTGAAGGTGGTCGGGCGAGAAGCGCTATACGTAGAGGAAGAGATGAAGGCCTTCGAGCCATTGGTTGGGGAATTTTGCCGAACGACTTGTGGGCAGGCACGATATGAGCAAGGACTTGAATCTCCGGTCAAAGTTTCGGAATCCCAGACAGGAGAGGAAAAAGCCGGAGTGAAGTCCGGACCGCTCGGTGGATGGAGTGCGACCCGAGACATGGCATCTCGTCCCGTAGCCAATTTCCATTCGAGATAAGTTGCCGCATCTTGGCTTGATTTTGCCACTCAAATTGCTAGGCCCGACAGCCTGCTGTGATCGAAACGATCTGGTCAAATCAAGTTCCTGCGATTGGACCCGCAAACGGCTCAGCTAAAAGAAAATAAACAGTCCCCAAGAATCCATATCTCGGATGAATAGGACTTGGCCCGCCTAAAATCTTCCCTCTAGGAGGACATAGCAACCACCTAAGTAACCAAGCAAGCACGGGACCTCCGGATTACCAGCGTTCTGTCTGTGAAACCTTGCTGCCTCTTCCTTAGAATATGGTGGTTGCTAGCCAAAATAAGTTCGGTTCCGTGATCCAATCAGCGGATGACCTTTCGAGGGAGCATCAATTGCAGGTTGGTGGTGCAATGTCAATCGTAATCATGGCCGTCCATGGTCACGATCAGTAATTGGAGGGTTGAGGCCCACGGCAACTAAAATAGGCGCGGCGAGGCTGGAGGCCGCAAGCTGGCATGTGCGGGTAAAGGCATCGTGCGGGTTGCTTTACCTTGACTTGACGGCAGCGACTGTGACGTCGCACCAAACCCCGACAACCAACTGACCCACTCTCCGAATTAAAAATTAAGTGCGCCGAATTCTTTAAAATATTTAATTGCACTCGTAGGGTTTCATTTTAAGAGAATTATTCCCTGTTATTTTTGGATGGACCAGTAATTTCTAACCAAACTCAACCCACCGAAGCTACCATAGGATTTGTGGGTGGGTTGGCACCGCTCAGCTGATTTAACCACTAGTCACAGAAAAACATCTATCAATATATATATTAATTTTTTTTTATATATTTATATTAATATTAATATTATATAGTACAAGTTATTGGACTAAAGTTTAGAACTGAAAAGTGACATGCATTAGAGCATGAACGATCCAAAAACTATATGAACAAATATGTTTTTAATATAAAGTCCAAAATTTAATGGATTTGAATTTTAAACGGGTTAGCAGGCCGATCAGAAGTTGGATTCAGATTAGGCCATATGGACCATCAACTCAATCCAAACCCTCAAGACCCATTGATTGCCACCGTTAATTATGAGAAACCAGAAAGAATGAATCTTCATACATACACGCATGCATGCAGCCGTTTGCTAAAGATATGCATGATATATTGCTACATGACTAGGATGCAACTTGAAGCCTTCAATTTGGATAACAATTGGAGATAGGTATCATGAAAATTAGAAAGAATCGAAAGAGTTATTAATCATGGAATATCAACATGCTCCGAGCCAACGAATTCGCACTGTAGCTGAAAAGTATGGCCCCCAATCTACATGAAAGAATGATAAGAATGCTCAACCGACGAAGTGATTATTTCTAATACAATTTCACTAGTACTTAGAATAAACAATAATAATATATTACTGGGCCAATGGTAGTCGGCTGAGTTACGTTAAAGAGTAATGGAGTATCAAAGCGATATGGGAAACATATGTTTCATTATGCCTCGCCACATATGCTATTGAAAGCAATATATCATCGCACAAGTCGTCCTTTACTCAATGATGAGGTCAATTTAATATCCAACTTGCCACGTTGGGGGCAAAAAAAAAAACAAGAAAGAAAGGAAAAGAAAAGAAAAGAGCACACAAAAGCCAAGGTACAGCTAAACTTTTCGGTAAAGTTTTTTACCCATAATTAAATCCGCATCTCCTCCTGATGCGAATCTTTATTTTGAGGTAATTAACAAAGAGAAGTCCCCTCTTCTAATACATTACCTCCTCCATCATTCAACTTATAATACATGATTCATAAACCATATGTTAAAAGATGACGAAAAGCAAGCTAATAGAAGAAAAGTACACCATATTGACTAACATAAGAGAAATCCCAGCGACAGTGCGAGCAAACCGATGAAGGCGGCTCCAGCACGAGTGATTACCGATGGAGGCGACGCGTTGGGCCGAGACTTATAGTAGAAGGGGAAATAAGGGAGGATTGGATCAGGAGGAGGAGGTGCAGGTAAATTGTAGTAAGGTGGAGGGTAGTAGAATGATGGTACATAACCTGAAGGTGGAGGGTAGTAACCAGAATCCGGTATCCCAAACGGCGGAGGGTAGCCGACGTTAGGCTCTGCCGGTGTGTACGGCTGTGGCGGAGGGTAATTCGTGACCGACGTTGGCGGTGGCAGGCACGGATAGGGGCACACCGGCGGTGAATCGTCGGAGAAACCTGATGGAGGACATCTCGATAGTATTATAAAGAAGAGAAGAGTAGTGATAAAATTACAAGGCTTAAAAAGCATAGTTGATGTGTGTGTGTGTGTGTGTGTGTGTGTGTGTGTGTGTGTGTGGAGAGAGAGAGAGAGAGAGAGAGAGAGAGGGGGGGGGAAGGGAGGGAGAAGGAAGGGGTGTGGTTTGCAAGAACGAAGCAAAAGGGGAAGAAGGGAGAGGTGCACTAATGGTAGTGGTTAGACTTTTTTGGGGAGGAAGGTAGGGAAGATGGCCCTCAGGAGACGTCGAACGTTTTGTCCTCATGCTAGGCGTGGAAGTATCGTGGGAGCGCACCGCTACACAAACCCAGACTGAAAAAATGACCATCCAAAAAGAATCCATCTCAAATATGCATTAACTAGTTGTAGGGCCCACGAATCTTTGAGTTTTGTCAACTTCATAGGGTTCTTCGCTGGGTGTCCAGCAGTCATGTCCAATTTTTTAATATCGAATGTATCGAAAAAGCAATATCTATCTGGTCGCGCCCAATTGACATAAAAAGAACGAGAGAGAAAGGACCTCGTCGCAGCCTTCACCATGCTACAGGAGTACCGGATCTCGGTTTAATGATCCGAGATCCAAGATCCATTCGATCTTCCATTGGACGGCTGAGATCGGGAGAGGGACAGGAACAATGGTGTCCTACCTGTAGGTCAATAAGCGGGGCCTCTCTAGTTCGGCGCCTAGTCCCGCATAATATTAAATTCTAAATAATCACATCATTAGTTGGTAATTTGGTAGAGAGACAACACTGTTCGGTTGATGAGTTATCGCTTTTGCTACGAAAGTTATTGGTTGTATCCAACCCGCGAGCTACTGCACGGAAGCATTAATTTATTAAATAAATAAGGATAAAAGTATGACCGGAAAGTTGTAATCCTGGGTAATTAGAAGTGGGTAGGAAATCTAGGAAAGTTGTAATCCTCGGTAATACGAGTCAAGGCTAAAATGAATGTAATACGTTAGCAGCTAACGAATAAATATTTGTCCTCGTTCCATTAATTTTATAGAGAGGAGACAGAAAAATCTCATAAAATTGTCGTTATATGACTGGTCTATTGCTTACCTTCCTATTACTCGTTACATTTCCCCTCCTCTGCAGTGGTGTAAAATAAACCGTACCGTTGTAATGTGGGTAGTGCCTGATACGGTCCGCTATTGAACAATTCCAGCCTGTGCCGATTCAGGGGCTTGAGTCTGGGACCCATGGTGGGTCGGCATGATACGGTCAACAGCCGACTAGGTCGTGCCTACCAGTTGATGGTAACAACTGGAAAGGTCTCTACCAAAATACTTTTTCAATAATCATAATGAATATTTTAATCAATTTAGCATATATATAAAAATTTTAAAAAATAGTCTATGAGCCAGTATGGTGGGTTCATATCGTATCTTGGATTCAGATTTTATCGGCTTTGCGATCGCTTCGTCAGCAATCTAAAATTATATGTTTTAAAAATTTAAATAAAAATTAATAAATAATAAATAAATTTAAGTTATAAATATCATTTTTTTTTTTTTTATTCAACATAAAATTAAATTTAAGATATCATAGTCCATCAACGGTGGGTCCACTGGGAGGCAGCACTGTCTCTAACAAAACCAACAAGAGATGTTGCAGTGGAGCGCCTTCGGACAAACCCCCAAAAGGATTGAAGAGGAATAGTCCAAAAGAAAATACGGACACGAAGCCACGTGTTATCTATGCGGGCCTGGATTGCCCGTGAGTGATGTCGTGAATCAACGATTTACTCTTCAGCCTTTCGAGCAAAAAATGGAGACGAAAAAGTAAAGGAGCGAAGGCAAATTTCAACATTACACGGGCCATTTCCTTCTCATTTTCGTTCCTTCAAGTTGAATCCCAGCCCAGCCGAGCCCATTAATACCACAGTGTCCATGATTTCATGTTAGACTTCCGGTTTCCGTAGGCTGGTACGTGCCGCTGAGCTCTTATACTTGACACCAGTTCTTTAGCTTGGGTTTCAAGAGGGTGGTAATGAGATATTCCTAACCATGTTACTGCTTGCTACTTTCCCATCGCTTTTAACATCCCAAAATAATGCGGACATGGTTCGAATGCATCTTGTATGCAACTCCCATACACAACGCGTGAGAACAAAGGCCGATAGCACCGAGAATAAAGCAAAGCACGCAACGTGCTGTGGTGATAGTGAGGTGTTTGAGCTTGATCTGCGAAGTTACACCGAGATCGAGTAAACTGAAGCCTTCACAAGCTCCGCTTCATATTTTGCCTGGCCAATTCCCAATCTCAACGAGACGGGAAAGCCATATTATAGAGCAGTAGAGCATGAAATCATAGAAAATTAAGATGCATGGTTAATCCAAGAGTGTACCGGGGCGTAACATAATTTTATCCGACTTTATGCGAACTTTCTATATATTTGATTTTCTGTTCTATAATTGTCTAGGTCAAGATTTTTAGAGTTGCACCACCTCAAAATCGAATCCACAATCTCTAATCGCTAATGAGAGAGATAGAGCCATTGAATAACCCCAGTTCAGTTTTTACTTCTTTTTTGCACTTAATATTCTCTTTTTTTAATTTTAAAATAACCAATAAATTTATAAAATTAATAAAAAAAGTATATTTGTTCATATTTTTTTAAATAATCTTGATTTTTGATGTCATGATCATTTTGTTAACGGTTCTTTTCACTTGCATGGTGCAAGTCAATACTGCTCCTTTTAATACATCATGTAAGACTTTTGAAGCTATAGTAAAAGTCCCTCTCTCACACACGTGTAGAGGTTTCCTTTCCTTTCAGCATGTCCTTCTGTTTTCTGTTTTGTGGTTGGAGCACAAGTTTTGGGTGCTTCTCTTTGTATCCAACGATTAAATTGACCTTTGAGAACAAAAGCATATGGCAATAGATTCAAAGGTTCATAATTTAATATATTTAATTTACCTTGAAAATTTACTCATATATTCAAGTTGCATGCACTTGGACTTGATCCCATATTGGGCAGTCGTGGATTTCAAAAATTTAGAGTGGTAGGTTGGCCAAACCCTCTGATTTGCCTGCAATAGCGCCAAAATTAGTCTTCGTTCCCCCGACTGGGCTGGTCAAAATTAAACTAGTCCACAAAGGCTGGCAACCAGAATTCAACTTAGATCCACTTTGGGCGGAACCCAAGCACTTTCCAACCAAAAAAAACAGCACCCAAACTTGACCAGATAAATTTCTTCCGCGCCAAGCTTGACCAGAGTTGACTCATTTTTAGTAGAACCGAGTTTGCTTAGCTATATTGGCCTGACCCACTCAACGAATCGATGTAATATAGGTGTTTAACCCCTTCAATTTTCCATAAGTGTTAGAGATAGGTTATTCGTTTCCTTGTATTTTGTTTTCCAAATCCAATATCTTGTATGTTTTAAGTAAATATAATCTTAATTTTGGCATTTAAAACAATATTATTGAACATGGCAGCTGGCAGACATGATCCGAAGAAAATCTTATGTTTGCAAAAGCCTTAAGTCTTCCACTTCACGGACACGTCGGGTCAGGCCCGTAAGCCTGTTTGGTTGGCTTGTTCCATTGACATAAAATAAAGGAGATGGTATCATCACGTAAAGAGGAACCGTTGGAGTGGGTGGGTGACAGTAGAGAATAGAATAGGACATCTTGTTGTCATTGACTAGTAGTTTCCACTTTGAACCGGATGTAATATTCACGATTGCCCACAGACAAACTGGAGTGAACAAAGGTCGGCAACTAGAACACCAATTATTCTTACGTTTAAGATACTTAAAGGCACTGCAGATTAACCCACGGATATCACGGATCCCAGGCTTGTGCGAAGGAACCCCTTTACGTTACCTTCTACTCTACGTATCTGCACGTAATAACCAAAGAAAATTAATATATTACCTTAACGTGGACTCTTTTCCATGCTTACCTTTTTTTTTTTTTTTCCCCTCACAGCTGGTGGGCTACTCTATGTTTTCTTAGTTCACACTTTATGATATTCCGAACCGTCCAATTCACTATCCAATGCGTATTGTTGGTACTCGTTAGCAGCAGTGGCAGTAGGTGGACTCATCAACAGGCTGATAAGAACTATTCATGCTCATCGCTTTCTTTAAACGATCGGTCCTTAATAATTCGTACTACAATAATGAAACCAACTAGCGAAATGATTGACTTCAAAAAGGTTAATTCTATTAAAAAATGAAACACTGCGGTTTAATTAAGAAAACAACTACTTGACCGTTTTACATAAATCTTGTCATGGGAAGGCAATAAGTGTAGCAGATCATAAACTGAAAAATGTTTCACGAGAAATAAGTTCTCCTGTAAACCATACAACCAGAACCAGGATTGATGTTTAAATCCTTGTTCTTAACGAACGTGGTATGCGTCCAATTGGCTGTATAGCAAAAATCTGTGAAGGATTTTATGAACTGGTCGAACGGTTGACCAGCCTGATTATGAACAGCAAGCGTAGTCAATCATATTCAAAATTTCTTACAATCAATGCACAGCTACAATGTAAGCATGCAATAACCCTTGAGTGCGCACACAGAGAGATGACAAGGATGAATATTATTTATTCCACGATAACCATGCAGAGAACAAGAGCTATTTCACTTGAGTTTTCTTTTACAGTTAGATCGAAGGAGGAAGACAAATCTAAGTGGATGGATTAAAAAGCCCTGCAACTCAAGATTCTAGGAACCTCACAGCGACCGAAACCCCCACAGCATCAACAGCCCACCCATAACAAAGACCGGCACCGGCGCCATATAACTCCGACGAGCCCCTGATGTATATAAGTAGGGATCCAATGGGTACAGATTCCCTGATGGAGGACCCTCTATGTAAAGATACGGAACTGGTGGTGGAGGTGGACAGTATGATGTTGGGTGACTTGGAGGTGGTGGAGATGGTGGCGGAGGTGGCGGTGGACTCACCGTGCAGCCACAGGGAGAACACGTGCACTTCGTCTCTGAATCAGGCCCTGGTGGAGAAACGGCGACCCCGTCATGCTTTTCCAACGCCAAGCATCCAATCGATGTTGAAGCTCCCACAAAGATTAGGAGCACCAGTTGGAGTGGCAGTGGTGGCTTTCCGTTGGCCTGCCGCATTCTTTTCCGATGTTTTTCTCCTGATTCTCAAGAGATAATTCTAGGATGAAGGATGTTGCCTTGCTCTTCTTCCCTTATGCATTAAGGCTCTGGCTGGGTTGGTTTGGGGATGATGGATGGATGGATGGATGGAATGGAAAGCGTAGTGAAGAGGTGTTGGTAGGCGTTAGGTTTTATATTTTTCCACAAAGTCTTGCTCACGAGGTGGAGAAGGGGTGTGAGGCTGGAAAACGTTGTTTAAGAAATGGAAGGGTGACGCGATAGTGCGCTGTGCTCTATCATGCTAGTTTGTCTCAAAGCGATCCCATGTGGTGCTCTAATTTCGTGGGGCCATGGTCAACCGGAATGCTCCAAGGGTGGCTAGACGAAATTCAAATTGGAGCAGGGAGAGTGAATCCTATAACCCTAGCTAATTCCTAGAACTTTGCGAAGCGTGCACAGAAAGGTAAGCTAGATGGTCTTTCTATGTATCCAAAATTTGTTGTTTTATTGTTGAGCCAAAAAAAAAAGAAAACAAAAACAAAAACTATTCATGCTATTCATGCATGCTTAAACTTTCGAGCAATGAATTAGTCCTTGTGGACCAACCACCTACCTATTAGTCCCATGGAACGCACTTATCTTGTTGCCGAACATAATTAGATGGGACTAAAAATTAAAGAAACCCGGCCAGTTGGGACTGGGTTTTCACTGTATACTCAACTGGGGCAGATGTTAAAGTCTAGTCCCGTCGTCAAAAATTTTTAGCCTTAAAACTAAGGAACATATAGATGGGGCGCACATGTTCGCTTGGTTGCATCTAAAGTGTATCCAGCTTATCGGCCATTGTTGTATCGTTAGGCTCTAGTGGTGGTTGGATGTGGATGTATTAGACGGCCTAATGATAATTGATTTCATGACTAGAGTCCAAAAAAAAAAGGATTGATTTCATGCCTTTCAGTGCGGCCTTTCTTATTTAATGATAAACAATCTTCTTCTCATGATTGAACCGTTTCCATCTAGAAAGTTGCATCTAAATTTGTGATTACACTCATCCCAAGTTTTCAAGGCATTCCTCCTGCCTTCCAAGATGATTTTAAGTTAATGAGTCAGCCGGGTCAATGCTAGGCTCTAGTATCGGAGTTGCGCTCTAACTACCGTTGCTCATCTGAAGGACTAGTGCAGGAGAGATTGGTTGAAGGAAATAGGGAGGGGATGGAGACCCCCCCACCAGCCTGTTCTTCTAAGGGTGGGGTTAAGGCAGGAGGGATACAAGGGCAGGTCATCCAACACGCATTGAATGGTGATAGAGAATAGACGGCTATTGCCACCGCCCTCTTGAAAACAAGTCTTGGATAGCCCTTTGGTAACTCAGAGTGATCAATTGGTATTGTGAAAGGTGCCATCTAAGAAACCATTTAATGAAGCAAAGTGACCGATTGGTACAAGACACCAGAGTGTTGTTCAACTGTCCACTGCTAATCAAGCTTTGATGTTGTTGAAACGCCCCTTCTCAAGAACGATATGGAGGATGGTGAGTTCAACATTTTGTGCTCGGTGGAAGACTAGACTGATGCAAGATTATGGACTTATCGGAGATCAAAGTCATCTTAAAAAATGCTGCAAGGTTTGGGGCTGTGTTGGTTACTGCAACATATTGGGACATTTGGATGAAAGGGAATGATGGTCTTCCGTAACAAGGAAGTCAAATCCGTTGCTTGCAAGCATTTAAAGAGGGCTGCACAACTATTTTGCTCATGAATGATTTTGTTTCCTTCTGATCATCACAATGTGCTCGACTTGTAAACCCCTCGCAGTCGGGTAAGCTTTTCCTTGTTTTGGCTCATCCGTGCTCTCATCCGTGCTCGAGATGAACTCTGAAACCCCATTCCTTTAATAAAATCAGGGGAGCTAAACGACGACACGGTAATGTCTCCTAAATCTGTCTCATATTTAGGTTCCAAAGCGATATTAGTACATCGGTTTTATAAGTCATTATTCACATATAACAAAGGTCCCATGCCATAAAGGAAATTAACCAAATTAACCCCAAAGTATGGATTCCACAACCATAAAGGAAATGTGGACTGCTTGACTCCGGCCGTAAAAGAGCGATTTTAGATTGCGAGAGTTCAACCATGAAAACCTTGCTCGCAATTCTAAATGCTCTTTTCAAGGACCTGCGGTTCTAACAGTAATATGGTGCAAGTTCTGCTTTGCGGGGCCTCTGTCTCACCTTCAGCGAGGTGGAGCAATTCCCGTCAGCCGTCTCCCCATCATCTGATCAGGACCACCCTCTCTATGGTAACAAAATTTGGCTCTTATTCGGTTAAAATCTTTTTATAACTTCCATAATAGAGGAGGCATTGGATGTCTTTTTATAAAATCATCTATCAAGCAGCTGTGCCATGCAAAGTCCAAATATTTATGCGATTAGCTCTTAAAAATAGACTTCAGACCGAAGAAAGAATGATAGAAAAAGATTAGAACGTTAGCTTCGACAGGGGGGTAAGGGAGCTATTAAGATGAGATCTCATTTGCTTCTTCTTTTTTTTTCCCCCTTTCATTAATTCCATCTGGAATATGATATCTTCTCATCTAAATTTTTCTTCTTTGCTAAGAAATTTTAACCATTTGTGAACATTTTGGAGAGCCAAATATATTCCTTGCCATTGGAGTCTAATCAGGGATCAATTGGCATCCGCAATTTGCTGGCATATAAAAAAAAAATAAAAAATAAAAAATAAAATCTTCTCCTCAAGATTTGCGACAACTCAGCTCTCCTTAAGAATGGCAATTTGTGTTCTTTTATTATATTCAAATTGTGTTGAGTTAAGATACAACAGTATATGTATCAATGCAAACATAATACAATTAATTAACTATATCAAAACTTCAAACACGAATACAATACAATTATTATACGGATAATACGATACAACACGCATAATCTGTTTCATAAACAAATTGCATTAAATTGATACAACACAGTTTCTTTAATACAAATAGACACGACTTCCTTGACACGAATAGATATGATCCAATCTGACTTATTTAATATGTCATTAATTAAATAAATTCCAAAAGGATCATTTTTAAATTAGTGAATCAGCTCATGATACGATACGATTATTTTGTACCATAATTGCGCCAATTCATTTATAACACAAACTCACTTAAGATTAATCCAAATTCACTTATTTCGTATTGGATTCGAATCATATTTGCTTATTCTATTCAATTTTGCCACCTTAGCTCTCCTAACAAAAATCCTACGTCCCTTCTTCTCTTGAAAATACTTACGAGGGGCAGAGCTACAGAAGCTCAGTCCATTTTGAATAAAACCATCAGTCCTTTTTAATTTCTTTTTGTAAATTCTTCTTCTTAAACTACCGCCAACAAAAAGTTCAAGAACCAACAGCAGAATTTCCTTGGCAGCTAAAATGCCAAACATCTGACTGAACCAATTACTTATGACACTGAGAGTGAGTCGCATTAACAACTAAATAGAGCAAGTAAGCTGGCTTCCTAGAAATGGATTTGAATCATGTAGAATTAAATATTTGTGTAATAAATATTTAGCAAGCCAACCAACCACAAAATTACCTTTTCAATAGACGTCAAAGATCTTGAAAGCGTCCAGTGATCATTTTAGCTGCCATGTATCTTGCAGTAAAGGATACCAGACAGGAGCATGAGTAGAATTCGTAATCCAGGAGAGAACAAATTGAGAGTCACTTGAAAGCCAAACTTGAAAGGCCTTTAATTTATAAACAGCAACGCATATCCCATGCTATGCAACAGATAGCTCAGAATAAGGCACAAAAACAACAGTAAGTCGTCTCCCAGCAGCATGTATTAGACAGCAATTGTGATTTAAGGCTTGATGTAGATTGGATCAATTGGGTCATGTCCAAGCTAAAGCCTACCCTAAAAATTTCTTTTGAGCTTCTGGCTTGCCTTAGACCTGAAATTTTCTTAGAAATCAAGTTCGAGCTTAACCTGAAATCCAGTTGGGCTGATCCTCTGCAATTCATTTCACTCCTACTAAAAATTAGACTGACATTATTAATTTTTAATTTTTAAATATTTGTTTAAAAATAAGTAGCATTTAAAAATAATTATACTTAATTATCCTAAAAAAATTGCTATGATATAGAGAGCTATTTTTATATAATTAATAAAAAATTTGGTATAAAATTTAAAAGATCACATTTTAAAATTTTGAAATTATATTCGAGCTTGACTAAGGACAATATTTTAAGCCGTTTTTAGGCTTGAGTTTCAGATCTGGATAAGGCTAAGAAATGATATAAACATAATCAAATTTTTTAGATTCTAAATTTAAGCCTAAATTTGATTCGAATTAATTTAAGTCTAGCTGTTGATGAATCTTGAGCCAGCATAAGCCCGCTTTGAATCCTATTGTAACAACCTTTAATCATCACACCCAACCCAACCACTAAGCGAGCCGTCAAAATTACTCTAGTATATTTACTGTATACTAAAATTAAGTTTTAATTGGATATGTTGCAACTTGATAACTAGCATAACAACACATCTAGTAGCATCGTCATCTAGGCGATCTAGCCAACTGTTAATAATAATAATTCGGTTGCTTTTCGAACATGCCTTTTACAAAGGAAGTACAGTAAATCTATCAATGGCTGTGGCATCCCGAAGGCTTTCCTTGGCACTCTAGAATATGGTTATCCGTTTTGATCACAGTTCAGAATGGTGTATTACACTGCCAAATCCATGCGAATTGAAGAAAGAAAGAGTACCTGACAAGCATCCCTTGCTACAATCTTGGTGTACCAGGTGAAACCCCAACAAAATTGATCCTGCTAGGCATCTTGAGGAATCGAAATTCTGATAATAGCATCAATAATTTATACAGAAAAGATATCAGTTAATAAAGGAATATTTCGCCGACGATTAGAAGTGATGGCATCGTCTATTTTAAAATTCGCAGCATCCCTTTAAAGCACTGCAATCCTGCGCGTTTGGAAGGAGACTGCTGTTTGCTCTTCTAAGGCTCGAACTGCTTCAGACTCCTTTTACACCAAGAGTTCATCCATTCCGGATGACGGATGAATGCTTGCCGTGCTCCTCGAAGACAAGCAAGCAGATCAACGGCTATGATTGTTGTTTTCTGTGTTTGTGTGTGCGTGTAAGAGAGAACTAACTAGAAGCATCCTCTTTATTCGGTGGTTCTTCCGCTAAAGCGGACACGTGGCAGGGAAACATTTGCCGCGGCAAGCACCAGCGGGCGCCTCTCTCTTGCAAGAACGCGTAGCCATCCACGTGGCACCAAGTCTCGCCACGGATCCCCCTGGCTCCACCTATAAGAACGGAGCCCGCGTTTGCCGGTTCTCCCAATCCAATCGATAGATTTCCCGTTCTGTGGTCGTCCTTCTCCTCTTTTCTTTCGCTTTCTCGAAGGGCCGAGTCGAGCCGAGAGGTGGTGCGTCGAAATGGTAGTTGCGTTCGTGCCGGTGTGCGTGCAGTGCGGGACGAGGAGCAACCCGTGCCGGTGCAAGGTGGTAGGGCCCACGCTGGGGTTCGTGGCGTTCGCCGCCGCGGCGGTGGTGGAGTGGCCCGTGGGAGCGCTTGTCTACCTCTTCCGCCACATGAAGGGCCGCCGCATCATGGCCCACCCCGCCACCGTCGTCTATCCTTCCGTCACAAACGCCATCCCCATTTAAATGTCCGTGAATTTAGTGTTTGGAGCTGTTTAAATGTAGTGTTCTCTTTTATCCACGGTGTCATGCTGCAACTTGGTTTGGTCTAACATTTAGTAATAAAATTGATGATCTATTCCTTTCTTTGCCTTTCCCATGGTGGAGTTACTGGTGGTCGTCAATTGCTCTGCTTGTATGCCAGTTGAGCTCATGGTTTCGCGGGATGACCGTATGTAGTTTCGGGCTCGGTTGCAACCATATGAGACACGAGACGTGTGGCCTGGGGCTGAACCATGCTGCAAGTCAATTGGTTGGGGGGGGGGGGGTTTGTGGAAGCGATCCAATTGGCCCGCTGATCCCAAATCGGGGTGGAGTTCTCTAATAATAATATGATCGGGGTCAAAAAAGAATTTAAATATCTTTTAAATATGCTTTGGAAGTTTTTTTTGAAAAAAAAAAAAAGAAAAGAAAGAAAGAAAAAGAGCAGCGGCAGGGAACAAGGCAGAGTTGGGATTGCCTTTTGCCTTAGCAGGGCACGGTTGGGATTGCCTCAGCAGGACAAAGGATGGAGATGGGGTGGGATATCGGTCAAGAACCGTTGCCACTCCTATCAAGATCAAGTCCTCTCACAATGGAGTGGAGGAGAGAGAAGTACTCGAAGCAGCATTCCTTTTTGGTTATATAACAAGTCCACTTGAAATTAGATGTGGGGAATTCTGCTACTGAATGATGAAGAAGAAGAGAACAATAAGGGTTGATCTTTAAAATTAAATGTGGAGAATTCTGCTACTGAAACATGAAGAGAACAATAAGGGGTGATCTTTAAGTGATAGGTAAGATTAGATTGTGTTAATAACATCCACATGCATATCCGGACAGCAAAAAGATCTAATGCACAACATAGCATCTGTGGTCAGGCCTCGGCCGCCTTGCGCTCAAAGACCGACAGATATCAAAGATATGACTTCATCCAAATTGATGTGCGTGTAAAACGACGTTGGCCCTGGATGAAGGGGTGGATTGAGAGAGAGAGCGATTAGAATACAGTATGAACATAGAAAGGGGCATAGAATTGGGAAACGGATGAGTTGGGGCCCTTAAAAGCAAGGAGATGGCCATGTAGAGATGGCAGCAGTAACAGGCCTCGCAAGATTGCATTTCTTAAACTTCTGTAAGGATTTTTTTTTTTTTAATTATTAAATTTCTCAAAGAATTTTATCGATCTATATCAATGTAACCTCACTAGATTTTATATGTCATTTGAACCAGTTTAGGGACTAAAATCAATTTTACTCCTCTGAATATTAAAACTAGGACGTACTAACTATAATAAAGATATTATACCATGGACTGAAAGCAAACTTCTAGACCTAACTGGAAGGATTAATATTGAATACAATGGATGTTACTAACACGCGAAAAAACGCAAATGATAAAGTTCTAACGCAGCAAGATCATATGCTCACAGTATAATTCAATTGGCAAAAGTTTTGGTTCAAAGAAATAGTAGAAGCAAAATGCCAGAGGGATAACACATCGACATCTAAGAAAGGAGAAGACCCATGTCCATTTTACACCTAGGCATGGAACACTTGCAATCGAATTGTGGATCTTTGGGAGATTGTCACTGTTCACTAAGTGACGAGATAGCTTAACATTATCCAGACCACCTGTGATACTATCATTTTCATTTCTCCTCTCTGGACGAAGCTTGGAAGAAACTTTGCTAAGCTTTTGCTCTCTCTTTCCCTCTCTTTTTCCCTTCTCTCTCTCTCTCTCTCTCTCTCTCTCTCTCTCTCGTTCTTTAACAAAATCTTGTCGGATCTCCATTGTTGCCGATTAGGAGCTTTATTGAGGCTTTTGCTCTGATCAGTGGCTGAGCATTCTTAATGAATCTCTCAGAACGCCGACCAAATCGGAGCCATCTGGCGGTGAGATCATGGAGGGATCTCATTGCCGAGACATTTTCGATCAACTCCGGAGACGTCGGTGGCGAACGCATCCCTGCTATAAATTGCGATGCTTCCCTCTCTTCGGTATACTGATCTCCTATTTTTTCTTGAACTTTCTTCAATCCAGCTTGTAGAATATCTACTTGGATCTAAGAGTGGGTGATTAGAGGTCGTTGGAGGCTGAGGTACCATTCTTCATCACCGATCATCGCCATCAACAAGCGAATGGCATCAGGTAATCTTGAACCCTTCTCTATTGTTTCTGATTTAAGGAAGGATAGGGTTACTTTTATTCATGGTGATTTTAGCCGGATCATCATCTCTATCATCAGAGCCTTAGTGAGTAATGGCTGCCGGCGACTGTGGGGATGGAATCGGTCGTATCTAATCCGACCATGACGTTCGGCCAAGGTGATTGGGTTTCCGTGAGGATGAAGGCCTTCGTCTTCATAGGCTCTTGGTGAACCGGCAGATATTGAACTGGTTCAAGTGGGTTCAAACCCAATAAAGATTTCTTGAGTCTATTAGTTAACTTGAACCAGAATAGTGGATCAAAATGTTAATTAAGCCAAATTAATGCGGTTCAATCAGGATCAAGATGGGATGAATTGGGTTTGTGGGTTTAGAATCAAACTACGCTAATTGAGCCAATTCCATGGCAGGTTGTTAGTTGGGCCAAATTAGCTTGAGCCAATATTAGCTCATTTCTTTTGGATTTGAAATTGGATTCAAATCAGTGAACGAGTCACCTATTTGACCCAAATCACTAAATCAAGAATATTAAATTAGAGTCAATTGAGTCTGGTTCATTGCACCAGAACCCAATTCAAGGTGAATCAGTGAACCAGTTTGTTGAATTAATATTAGTTGATATGGGTTTGAGTTAATTTGAGATGGATTTGTCCTAATTAAACCGAATTGAAAAGATTATTAGCTGATTAAATATTAACTAAACTACTTAAGCTTAGGCTTAGATGGTAATTTAAGCAAGCATAACATGGGTATTTTCATAATTGTATTTAAATTGATAGTAACTAGCAATATTAGAAAATAAATAATTCTTAAATAAAGATAGTTAAGTATAGATTAGCAATCAATAAGATAGAGGGGTATAATGGTAATTTTGCAAATATGGGTTAGAAGGGGTAAAGTGGTTATTTTCTTAAATTATAAATTTTAGCAAAATTGTTACCCAGCTAAACAATCCAAGAGGGAAGGATGAATTGGGCTTTGAAAAATTTCAGCAAGAATACGCAATATTTCAAAACAATCAAATTTGTGTAAGTGTAGAGTCATGTCATGTAAGGGGAATAGAAGAACAATCAACCATAAAATAAGAATCACACAAACACAAGGATTTATAGTGGTTCTCCACTAATCGTTTCATAAACGATTACAATCCTAACTAACCCAACTAACTTCTTGTTTACCAAGCACAAGGGAGCCTTACCCTAGTTATCCCAACTAGCTTCTTATTTACCAGCCACAAGGAAGCCTTACAAGTCACCAATTCCAGGTTTGGCACACCCAACACAAATTTTAATCAAGTTGAAACTCAAACAGGCATATAAAGAATCAAAGATACAGGATAAACAGCTCCTTTATGAGCAAATAAAACAATAATAATACTTTACAAATTTTGAAGGTCTCCTCTTTAAATGAGCTTCTCCTCCTTAAATGCTGGAGCTATGAGCACTTGAAGAAGCTTCTGAAGTTGTTAGATGGAGCCTTGAACAAGCTTTAATAGCCTTCAATACTTGGCTGCACAGTTGCTCTTGAAAAGAATAAAGGCTGAATTTTTCTCTTGATTTTTCACTCTTTTTCTCGCTTATAATCCTTCAAAAGCACACCAAAACTCTTACTAATCCATCCTTTAATTTGTATTTATAGTCCATTGAGGAATTATAACGTTAAACTAACCGTTTCTGACCGTTTGAAGTGTCAGAACTAACCGTTACTGTGCTGTCCCAGCAGTTAGTCAGCATGGTGCCGACTAATCTTAGAAACTTCACTGCCTAGGCGGCTACCATGCCGACTAATTCACTCTAGACTTCTGTAAAAATTTTTGTAGCTCAGATTTGGTTTGTTAGCAGGCATGGGAGTCGGCTAATGGCCTCTAGACTTCTGTTTTCTCAATTTTGTGCATCAGTAGCTGGTATGAGAGTTAGCTAATGGCTTCAAAACTTAAAAATTCAATCCAAGGCCAAGAAAATTTATTGTTTTGATGAAAATAAGTGTGCTAGCTTTCATGTCTTGATCCAATATCCTCCCAAATATCTGGATTTCAGTCAATTGATGCTTAAAACATCCTTCTTTAAACTTGTTCCTCTCCAAAACTTTCTTTCTTGAATCATAATCCTTTTTAGGAGCTTGGATTCCATTTTTTTCATCTTGGTAACTACTGTATGTCTGCATTGCATTGTGGTTTTATACCAAACTCATTAGTAACTTACTTAATTATTTTGTGATCATCAAAATCAATGTAGGTCAACAAAAATAATTATTGATAGATACTTTTAAGAAGATTAGTTTGAATTAGCGATCCAAGGTATGAATTCTATATCTATTATTATGCAATATGTTTTATATCTTGCATGCGTGCATACATCATAAATTTATTATTGAATTTCTCAGCATGTTTAATTGTATATGATGGCTTATTTGTAAAATTGTTATAATATTATGATATATTATTTTGGTTATAAAATGATTTTAGTCTTAATTTGAGATATAAGTATAATATGTTGAAATATATTGGTTTGGTTATGGTATGGTTATGCCTTAAATGGGTATATGATGTTATAATGTGAGCATGCAAACTAGTCACTGATATGTGATAGTGGTAACATCGGGAAAGGGCAGTTTGGTCGAGAGAAGCCAATATAAAACGGATACGATGTGGTTAGGTTTCAGACATCAGATAGTGATAATTTACTATTGATACATAATATTAGTTTTACCTAAATTGGCCTGAACTGACGGCACTGAGAGAGGACTAAAGGTCGAGTGAGGGCCAAAGGCCGAGAGCCATTATGAAGGCCGAGAGATGATATAAAATCAGTCATGAAGTGTCGACTAAGTTTATACGTTAGGCACTAATATGAAAACCAACTTATGCGTTTGTGTATCGCCACGTTAAATTGTTAAACATGAATTATTAACATGAGATTTATCAATATGTTAAAATTTATTAATATGTTGAAATATATTAGAATAAGTTAGTCCAACGCCATGAACGGTTGAGATTGTGGATTTAATGTTTACTATTGATATATGATACTAACTTTGGCAAAATTAACCTAAATCGATGCACCGGAAGAAGGTTAAAGGCCGAGAGCAGATATAGAATCGACCATGAACTATTGATTGAATTTAAATACACTAAAAACCGATATATATATATATCGTTAGGTTAGATTATTAGACACGAACTATTAATATGAAATTATCAAATTATCAGTATGTATCCTCAGTGTATATATGATTTTGATATTTGATGTGATTTATGTTTGTATTTACTTAATTTTATTATTTTATAGATAATTTTATAAATATATCATATTACTTTTTATAAAAATTTATTTTATTATATAATTTATTTTAAATTTTTTTACCATATTTCTGATAATATATGTAAAACTTTTAACTTATTATCATCCATTACCATACGGTGATAACATTTATCTGACTTCAAACTTTAGTGTTTAACATTAGAAGAGATTAGTATATAATTTTACTTAATATTATAGATACTTATTATGTATTTAAAGATTAACATTCAAATTTTATTATAATTTTATAATAACATTTTGAGATACAAATTTAGCTTGCACAGATGATTATATGATATTATTTATATTAAAATTTAATAGATTTTGCAAGCTTTAAAACTTACTTTAAACAGACACAATCATATTACAATATTTCTGAACCAGATTTGAGATTAAAAATTATGACAGCCACCGATCAATCAACCATCACACAAATATCGAGGCAATCCAAACAACAGCAGCACATGAAACAAAGGCTGAAACGAGCCTGATCTCGAATTCTCCCCATCCATTCACAGAAACCTGCCTTCATCTTGGGTTTCAAAAGTCCCATAAACCTACCATCTCCGGCCAATATAAATCTCCCATCTCTTTGCCCTAAAAGTGGATCAACGCAACGGGAGGGCTCATGAGAAACCGGTCCACCCAAACACCTCCATGCCTGACATGCGCACGCGTTGCTTCCTCGTGGGCATTGGATCCGTGCCGTCGCGGAACCTCTTCGAACTTCCGGAGGCTCCTCCACCGTCGAACCAAAGAGGCGGCGGTGGCGGCGTGGCAAAATCCTGCGCCATCTCGGCCAACATACGCTGCAGCTCCTCCAAACTATACTCTTTTTTCTGTGATCACGAGTCCACCATCATCAGCCACACGTCTAGCCAATGGACGGACAGCAACAAATCGTACAAAAACTAATAAAAAAATAGATCCCAGTAAAATGGCACAGAATTATAATGAACAAATATTGGTGACCATGGGGAAAATCGTGAATCGAGAGATACCATGTCGTCTAAAGGGACAACGCCATGTTTTAGTGGACGCATAAAAGCATCTATATGTTCCAACATAACGTGTCAAAAGATCTGCCTCATCTCATCCGCTCGTTTACAGTGTCACCAGCAACAGAAAATGTCAAGAAGAAAGTAAATAAAAATTACCTCTTCCCTCACGCTGGCCATGAGCGACAGCATTTCCTGAACGAAATCATGAAATCCCTACAAAAAAATAAAATAAAGGAAACAGTGTCAGTAGGCGCGACCTTGCGATGAAATTTTTATAGCCAAATATCCTTGTCCCAGTTTGATTCTCTTCGGTGCCCTCCAAAAAGAGAGGGCATCGAAATAGGAACACAAAACAGAGGGGTTCTCTTCGTTTTCTATCATCTAATAGCCCAATAACATAACTTATATAAATTAACAAGGAGGCTCTAGAAAACATAATTAGAAGCTGTACCTCGACTTCTTCTTCGTCGTCTTGGACTGGATCGTATAAGCCTGTGTCATACAATGTTCTCCTCTTTTCATCCGACAACACTGCCACCACACCGTAAAGATTAAATTTAATGATCATAATCCATCCATTTACCATCACAAAAGAGAAACTTAGAACTTGACGACGATTATGTAGAAATAACCATGAGTGCAACGTTTAATTCATTACCTTGGTAGGCCTCTTGGATCTGCTGGAATCTCTTGTTGGCCTCTTCCACCAGCCATGGCTCCCTTCCCCTTCTATCCGGATGCCATTTCTATTATCATTTGAACATCCATCCATCAATTAATAAGCTAATAGTTAACGATTAGCTGTTCACACCCTTAAAAAAACGAAGCTTAGAGGGAGGAGAGTTCCGTACCATCGCGAGTTTCCGATAAGCGCTGCGAATTTCACAGGCGGAAGCGTCCGAGCGGACGCCCAGCACGGCGTAATAAGATCCCGGTCGGCCGCTACGATGCTCCGTTCCCATCCTCCGGCGAAACTGCTGGGTGGAAAGAGGCCGTTTAAAATACCCGGTGGTCGCTAGGGTTTAAGGCAATTAAATATCGAACGTTTTTATAGAGAGGAGGAGAGGTGGAGAGCGGATTCTAGAAGCAGAAGAACGGGGGGCGAAGGGCGAGAGGCATCGGGTCGGGAAAGTTCTGGAGAGGTCGGGCGTGTACGATACTATGCCAACCTGGATGGTGTCAGAAGATATTTTCGACACAATAGAAGCCGAGTTTTAGCCACGTCAACCTCAATTCGTACATATCAAAAAAAAATTAAAGACACCGATTTGGAACCCGTTCCCCCCGAGAATACGGGGGCCCACTTTGTGGCTAGTAACAGGGTGCGATTGTAGGTGTTTTTGAATTGGTGAAGACAGAAAGCAAAACATTGACACGGCCCCCCGAGGATGACGACATTTGCGTGTAGGTCCGTCGAGTGGCGACAGGCTCCAATGGGAGGTATCCGGGAGACGTCGATCTCGAGCTGACAAAAAGAGAGGCGCCGCTTGGTTGCGGGTCCTTCTGGCCTTATCCGGCCCGTACAACCGGCCAAATCGTCACAACGGTTTGATGTGGAGTGAACGGCGAAGATCAGATATTTTCTATTGATAATAATCTGCTCGAAGATTTAGCTTAAAAAAAAAGCTCCGTGGTTAAAATTATTTTACCCCCCTCCCCGAATGAAAGTTGAATTATTTGTCGGAACGTTTGATACAATTAGGGAGAGGAGGAGAAAGAAGACATTGAAAAGGATTACTAACTCCACCTATCTAGCTATCTCAAGATTTCCTTGGTAACACGAAACAGCAGGAAAAAAAGGATTAAAAACCTAGATCAAGTGTAATAATTTCGTTTCTTAATTAATTTATAACTTATATATTATACATATTATAGATTAGAAAAAATATAAACACATAGTCGTGTACCTTAGTTAAGGCGATGCATGTTTTACAATGCTTGATCAAGAACAAAATTGCCTGATACCATCAAATAAAATTGCATTGAAAGGAGATGTGCAAGTAAATTTATAATTAGGTGGTCTTGATGATGCATCATTAACCAAATCAATCAAAGCTACCCAATGGGCCAATATAAAAAATATTCCATCTAAAACTCAATTGCCCTGAAAATCTTGATCCCAAAAGGTCTAACCATGCTTTTGGGGACCATGGAAAACCATGCGTTCCCCCTCTTCCCTTTCCTCACCTACTCCATATCTTTAAACCAAACCTGCTTCAGGTTAGACTGGACCTAGCTCGATAAGATCTAGTGGAGATTGAATCTAAAAACAGTGCCCGAAAGAGTTTTGGGCCAGGATGAGGTTCAATCTTGGCCTGACCCCCAAAAATAAGACCACATTGTTCGTCGTTAACCGCCCTCGCTCGCCGCCTCTGATGTCTGATCCACCCGCCCCCACCATCGAATCTTCTCTATCCCGCTTCTCAGCCCGGCAGGGATGCTTTTGTCTTCAGCACCAAAGAATTCTGCCCTGCGACGGTCTTCTTCAATCAACCGATGGCGAAGGGTTCATTGGAAAGGATGGCTTTGGAAGAATCCAGACGAAATCGAAAAGCCTAATTCAATAAAGAAGGAGAATACCCCAACAAAGCTAATTCATAACTAATAAAGAACGGGGGCGGTGCATAAAGCGGACGCCGAGCAAGGGAGCAGCGCGGGCGGTGATAGGTGCAGGGGCAAGAAGGGGCTGCTGGTGGTGGCTGAGGGAAGGGCGGCGCGGTGGCTGACAAGCGAGGGAAGGGCGGCGCGGTGGCTGACAAGCGAGGATGCGTGAGCGGCGGTGGCGGTGTACGAGGGCAGGCTTGGTTAGTGGCGGTGCGGGTTGGAGGAAGGGTATTCGTCCTCGCGTCGCCGGAGGAAGGAGACGAAGGGGGTATTTTATATAATTTTTTTTTCTTTTGTTATTTTATAGAAATGTTTCGAATTTTTTTTTTCATGATTTGTTAGGACAGAGGCAATGACGATGATTGATGAACCCTTTGATCCTTTCATTTTTCTCCTCTTTATGATTGTTGTTTTCAATTGGACAGAGTCACGGTTGGATATGTTCCGAAGTCTTTCCTTTCTTTTGTCTTCGATAAGAATGTGGATGGCTGTCGCTCCGAGGCTTTTCTTCAAAATGCCCATGGTTTCTGATGAATTTGGCAAGTAATTAGGCTGCAACTTAGTTAAACCGTTAGTGATGGTTAAAAATAGAAGAATAATGAGGAGAGGAAATGCTTTTTATCAGGAAGGATAAACAAGGAATATGATAAAACTAAAACACCAACTAATTTATGAATGCCCGTATTTTGTATTTAGAGAGGTAAATTGAATACAACTTATTAGGGATAATTTTTTAAATTTTTATATGGTAAAAGCAGCCTAAATTTATCCTAAAATTATTTTCATTCTAATCTAATCATGACTGCTACCAATGGAGTGGAATAAGTTCCTTATTAAGAGTTGCATTCTTGTAAGTTAAAATAGAAATCCAAAAATAAAATCTGATGAGATAAATCTCTGTCACCTTATAATTTGTGACTGCTTACCTTAGTTAAACTAATTAGCACCATTGGCAACACCCCTTCAGCCTTAAATTGAATGGACTCTACAAATTTTAAGGTGGAAAAGGAAGCCGTAATAACCACGGAATTTCAAGCATCCATTTAGCCTTAAATTGAATGGACTCCACAAATTTTAAGGTGGAAAAGAAGCCCTGATAACCACGGAATTCCAAAGCCAACCAGAAAATCCTCTATCTATAAATGACGGTGTGATTTAATCTGGTATAATTTTTATATTTAATCTCTCTTTCTTTTAAAAAATCTTAGATAGAGAATTTTCTACTAAAATAGATTTCAAAAATTCTCTACTGCTCTCTTTTCTTAATACAGCCTAACATGCAACTATATTGGTTTCACTATTTTCTGATCCTATTTACTTCTTGACATCGGATTCAATCCATATCAAAATTGAGGAAAATTTGAATCCAAATGTATAAGGTGATTCTCTCAAGTTGTTAATGAGAGCAAATGCACGAATTAAAGATTACATAATGTAGTTTGCAGAACTCAGGCGCAAGAGATCTTTATAGATGACTTGTTATGTGTATCGGCTACTTATTAACTTCTACTCGAATTTCTGAATCACATAATTTTGTTTCGTTAATAAAGTTAATTGGACCAACAGATAAGCTTGAACCGTTACAAATGGTATTAGAGCTAATCCAAATGTGCGAAAGTTGATGGGCATAAAAAAAAAGACTATTCATGGAACGATGATAAAATTTCATTATGGCGTAAAGCCACCTTTGTAACAATCCGACTCGAAGGTAAATTTTGGCTATGTTATGGCGTGCGATGAGAACGTTGCATTAGGGAGTGAGATTGTAATAGCTACCCGTTAACTTTCACTTGAGTTTTTGAGATACAGGTTTTAATCGTTAACGAAGTTAATTAGATCAGTAGGTGAGCTTAGACGTTACATCATGGTTTGTGGTTCATAACTTCATTAGTGGAGTTTAACCTCTTTATGATGATTTCTTTCGGGAGCCCGTTATTGTTTTTACATTTAAAAGCAGATTCCATAGTTAAAATACATGGATTAACAATACCATCCGGTCTTTTATTTAGTACTAAAAGGCTCCATTCGCTAATGGGCTTTGATTAGATAGGTGGGTTGTGGGTGCTCACCACGTGCGCTTGCACGCACTCAGCTCAGCTGGCAGGTTGGGCTGGCTGTGTTGTGCACATGCACAATGCGAGGGCAACCTGGGCTGGCCTGATTGCACACATGTGGAAGCCTCTTCTTTTGCTTTTAATTATTTTAATATTTGTTTTGATATTTAAATTAAGTTTAATTATAAGACTAAATGTTAAGATTGCATTATTAGCCCATAACAACAACTAACTTTCAGCTGCTTATTTAGTCTTTAAATATTGGCAAGCAGGCCTAGAAGCAGGTCGAGCCAATTAGATCGCGCCTTAGTTCGAAACTAATTAGAAATTTTTTTTTTAAGACTTTGGACAGAATTTAGATTTAATTTTTTTAAAAAATATATATTGACCTAAGTTTAACCTAAGCCTAGGCCTGCCTAGCCCAAAATTCAATCGGACTGATCTAAAACAGCTCATTTGGACTTAAAAAAAAGAATTAATTTTTAGTTTTAAAATGCTTGCGCCAAGCAAGCAATATTTAAAATAAACATATTTAATCACTTAAGAAATTTACTAACTATTTTCACATAATGAACACAAAAAATATTATAAGATTTAAATGATCCACTACATTTTAAAATTTTAGGATTGGATTCAAGTCTGATTAAAAACCAATGCTTGCAATCTTATTTGGACTTGAGCTTTGGGCAAGGTCTAAGATTAGCCATCCATCCCAAAACTTTTTGAACTTTAACTTTGGAACTAATCTGAATTAATTCAAATTCAGCCTATAACTTGAATTGAAATTAGATTAATTTAATGAGCCGTAGGTCGGTCCGAACCTACTTTCAACCCATCGGCCACTATCTATTAAAGCTATTACCAGGCTAGTTTCTATATATAAAAAAAAAAACCATGGTTTGAATACAAATTTTCCTAATTTGTAATTTCACAAATTATTTCTTAATTTTATTTATGGTTATTTAGTCATTAAATTCTGATTTTTTTAATTTTAGCAACATTTATCTCAAACAAGAAACAAGCTCCTTTCTTAACCCATGAAACCATTTTGGAGGATTACATGTGAAATTTAATCATTTCTTTTCTTGCCGTATAGTTTCCATCATGGAATTCCATCTTAGCCTAGAACTCAAACCACGTTTCTTTTCTCGCCGGTGGCTGCGCTTGACCGCTACTCAGCCATGTCTTTCAAAGCAAAAGAAAGCGTTCTGCTGCCAATGAGTTCTATGCATGTGGATTGCACTTCGATTTGACGACTTTCTGTGGTCCGCCTTCTGGACTGAATCAAACCTTCGGCTACTAAATATGATTTTTTTTTTGATAAAAAGCTACTTATAATTAATGCTTGGGATCAGTGCATATAATCCATCGAAACCCCTTCTTTAGAGACAAGTCATTGCCAGTCTATGCAACTCCAAGAGGACTTGACCACAGCATGATAAACGGAGAGCGGTAGGCGAGGGGCGGCTGCCAGCTTTTGAACCTGGAGTGAGACTGACTTGCACCAGGTTCCCTCACAAGCCTTCTGTCGACCATGGACGTCAGTCCTGATTGATGACACATCCAGTCCAAAAATCACCCTTGGCTCGGTGGTCCTGGACTAATTCTAAGCCCTCTTCTCGTAAGTTGACCAAAATTTTCTTGGCACTCGTTTTGACCAACAAATAAACACAATTTGGAGCGGACTGATCAGACGTGTTGGAAAGGTTAGTCATCTTTGGATTATACGAAGTTTATTTTTATGTTATTTGTCTGGAAACTGGACTTGTTTTTCCAGTCTGTTCTGCTGAGCCTGATGCAATCAAATTTATCGAAGCTTTATTGACGAAAGTTGGTTCACATGAATTCATACTTATTATTGCTTTTTATTTATGGCTCTCTTATAATTACATTTATCCTTCCTAATTTTTTGAATTATAACTAGGTACCATTTCTTCTTGTGTCATGCTGAAGCATGCATGCATTTGATGATCCAAATAAAATACTAAATTATTGATGATTTTTATACCAAAATGGTATAATCTTCGATGATTTAAGATCATCTTATTTGGTATATTATGTATCAGTGATTAAATTTTTTTTATAATCTAAAATAATTATTTTTGGTATATTATAAGAATCCTAAATTATAAAATACTTAAATTACTCCTAATTAGTTATCATTTCTTTACTCCAGTAAAAAAAAAAAAAAATCCTTTCTTTACATAAAAAAATAATCACCCCTAATATATTTTACTAGTGCCACAATAATTTATCATTATTTTTATATTATTTCTTATTATAATATTTGATATTAAATTATAATATTATTTTTATAATATTATATTATGATATAACATTATAATATAATATAACATTAAAAAATATTATAAGTATTATAAATTTATAATTATATTATTGTAATATTATTAAATTATATAATATTAATATGAAAATAATATCAAGCATTCTTTTTATATAAATAAAAAGTGTTTTAGCCTCTAAATCTTAAGCTAGGATTATTACCTAAAGTGATCTTGAATATTCGATCTCATGAATGAGAATGAGATGATTGGATTGGATTGGATAGTGAATTTAGAAGTAAAGATAATTTAGAATTACTGCTACATAAAATTATTTAGGGGCACCTAAAAATAATGATTCAACCCTGTTTGCATCACCTCACCCCATACCAAACGCCTTCATAGATTTTTCTTTCTTTTTTTTTTTTTACTCCTCTCTACAATCTTGTCTGAAGAGAGAAGGCCTGCAATTTTGCAGCTTTCGCCCTTTCCTCTGTCATATGCTGGGGTCTTTGTGGATGAGCTATTAATCATTGTATTAACGACCAAATCAAATAAGTCTTGACCGCATGATCCAAGCATAATAGAATATGTGATGTGCCTTTATTTTTGTTATCATCTAGTCATCCCCATTGAACGGTTCTCAGAATGCAACAGTATTGTTGTGACATGGAATAATAGTTTTGAGTCTAGACAAGATGACCAGGATGAGATCCTATCAGGTGGAGGAGCCATCCATCCATGCGTCCTCCCCATGGTCCTCACTTACCCAAGACAACCGCAAATACAAAACGATATTAGAGAACGCATCCATGGACCAGGAAAACACCAATAAGGTTTAAATAACACAATTTATTTATTTCTTCTGGCATGTATTCTGTTTCTCTCAACACAAAGATCCATAACTTTTTTTTCCGCTCTCTTTAGCCTCTTCCTTTATTTGTGAATCAAATTAACAAATCATTTCACTTACATAACCAAAGCGTCATTCTGAAAAAAAAAAAAAAAAAAAAAAGCATAAATCCCGCAAAGCCGTCTCAATTGGGCCAGTGCCTGGATATTATTAGAACTCGCACTCAAAAGCCTTTAACAACGCTGAGAGAACTACAAGCTGACACGCTCATTCCATTAAAATCCCAAACCTTTCTTTGAGATGATACATTCTCCACCATCCATTCCTTATCGTGCGCATCGAAGTCTTCTAAGTTCGAACTACCGTTCCCACTGCTCCAAATCCAAATTAATGCAAGAAATTGGACCGACGACATTTGAACATTCCCGTGGGCCCAAATGAAGAAACCTACCCTCACCTCCAGACCGGGTCAAAAGTCTCGTCACCCTCCCCCGGTTCTCACAACATCTATATACCGCACTCTCGGAGGCATCAGCCACCACCTCCCCCAAAGCTTTTACGCCCATCTAATTCTACCCATCGCAGCGCCAGCAGCAGCGTCTCTGACACTCATGGCGATGGGCGATCTCTTCCACACAGTATCGGTGCTCGTGAACACGTGCACCAAGCACATGTCACGTGCCACCAGGAGGGTCTGGAGCCACAGAGCCTTCTCCACGCTGGCCCTCAGCAAGAATAGGGCAGCTCCCTTCTTCGCGCGGGGGGCAAGCTTCATCCCCTTCCTCGAAGCCAAGAAGAAAGGCGTCAAGGGGAAAGGGGATGACGACACGAACAGCAAATCATCTGAAGAAGAGGAAGAGACTGTAGAGGAGGAGGGACTGTGGCAGAAGACGATACTGATGGGAGAGAAGTGCCAGCCTTTAGATTTCTCAGGTGTCATATACTATGACAGCGCCGGGAGGCAGCTTAAGGAGCCCCCCACTCCCCGCTCGCCGTTTCGAAGCCCCCTGCGTTCTTTCGCCTTTCATGACGCCGCCGTTCACGCGGAGGAGGTGGCCGAGGACAACTAGCTCGACCCAGTACCCACAAACTCAGCTATATTTTTTCGTTTTTTTTCCTTTCCTTTTTGTCGATGTCAATGATTCATCTCTGTTTGGAATTGGTTGGGTTTCATCAGTTGTTTGATTTGTACATGAGTGAGTTAAAGGAATGCAGGATTTGCTATGTTTCAGTAGATATTTGGCTTTTCTCTTTTCTGAGGTGTTTCCTCTGCTACTAGCTTCTGCTGCCTTGTATGGTCTATGACGATGATTCAGAACGAAAGCTGGTGGGTTGAAATGAAGCGAGGGTAGGTTTGAAGCCTCTTAATTTTTAGATCCAGCCCCCGGAGACTCTGTTGTATACGACGACACGCAAGGGCCAGGGAGAGCGCCGCGTGAAGGCCTACGAATGGAACGCGGTGTGGCGTGGCTAAGCGGGAAGAAGCCGTTGACCGGTTCCAGCCTTCGCCCGCGTTGAGACAAGAAGACTGGAAGTGAGTTTGGATCCACTTATCCGTATAGGAGACATTGACTGGTTGTTGCAGGATCATCCATTCATAGATTTCTAATTAAAAGTATTGCTCCCAGGCTATGCTTCGCTATCTCGTTTTCCATGCAACAATGGATGATTGGTCCAATACAATATATTAAGGTGGGATGGTGTCCAGTCGGATCACTCTTTAAATGCTTGGAATGCTAAGCAAGGAGGTTTGGTATTTTCCACCGATTATTTTATACTGATAGCTAAAGAAGTCTCTACTTACCCATCTTCTATAAGCTCTTTACATCTAGTACAAGCTAGGATGGCAATTAATTTTAAAAAATATGGACGACAATCTATGGGCAATTACTCTAGCCTCTCATTTTTGCCACGCCTGCTAGCTATCGTCACATGATAGGTTTCGGTTGCAACTAGTTTATAGCTTCTTTCCAATAAAAAGATTGGCTTAATGGTTTCGCACCTTTCGTTTGAACAAAACGAGGTTCGAATCTCATTTGACGTATTCGGTCTCCAATATGGATTGGTCAACAAAATCGTCTATCCTTACAACTAAGGTAAGAAAAAATAAAAATAAAAAATATAATTAACAAGAAATATGTTTTTTTTTTTGTATTTCTAAAATACCAGGAGTTGCAAAATTAGGGAAGGAGGAACACCAAGAAGCACTAAAAATAAAAAACAAAAAAAAATAAATAAAGGGCAAGTAAAAGATATTGAGAAACACATTTTAAGGAAGATATACATGTAAAATGATGGCTCTTAGATGATAAAAGCACAACACTATTTTTCTTTAGGTGCAAATTTTGGTTAATCTATGCTCATTGTTACAATGTTTTTACTTTGTTTCATAAATTTGAGTAGGGCTTCGTCCTAATTCCTTTCCTCCCTAAATTTTCAATCTATTGTAAACTATTATTTTATCGATTCCCAATAATTTTAGAACATCATAATTCTGACTTTAGGATAGTTAAAGACATACCTTGGTTCATTGATCTAATTTGAAGAAAACTAACGTAGTGAAAGTTTGAAGAAGAAAATGAATCTGAGCTTCTCCCTCTATACCTTCTATAATCTTTCCTTTGATGGATGAAAAATAATGCCAATAATTAGGTAAAAAGAGAATCGGACACTTATTTTATAGACAATGAATAGGTACCTTCCATTAAGGTACACATCCTTTCATAAGATACAGACACATCTATTCATGAAGAATTGTACATCTTCATAAAAGTTATGCCTACACATCTTTTCATAAAATACAGATACATATATTCATAAAGAGTTGCATCTCTTCATAAGAGTCATACCTTTTCATAGCCAATAATATTTTTAACATTCAAATAATTTATTAAACCATTTAAATAAATAAATACTTTAAATTAATCATATGAGCCACATAATTCTTACATTCTCCCACTTGGCTCATATGATATTCTTTTCGTGGTTTAATAAGACTATAATGTGCACAAAAGAATCATGCTAAAAATTTTACCTTAAGTTGGCTGCCACAATATATCATAATTAAGTAGAAAAACTAAGCAGGTCATGACTCTTGTATATCATCAAATCGATATAGTCCCTTCCATATACCACAACAATAGCCTACCACTAAATTTGATCAATAAGTGAGATACATAATAATGGTCCAACTATAATATCTTCACTAAGACTATCCTGTCAAACCTTTATCTATAACAATCAGGTATACAAAATAAAACAAGATATATCGAAAACAAAATAAGTGAGCTCAAAGTGTCATATTGTTAAACTTATAGAAAAACATAATACATTATCAATGATGACGTCTAATAACAGCCATTCTTTCAACATGTTCATTAAATGTTTTAGGTGGCAATCCTTTTGTTAAAGGATCTGCAATCATGAGATTGGTGCAAATTCGTTCAATTGACACTTTATATTCCCGAACTTCTTGCTTAACAACTAAGTATTTAATATCCATACGTTTTGCACCATGAGAATACTTGTCGTTTTTAGCAAAGAAGACTGCTGCAACATTATCACAGTAAATTTTTAGCGGTCTGGCTATACTGTCGACAACTCCAAGTCCTGAAATAAAATTTTGCAATCATAACCTATGACTTGTGGCCTCAAAGCATGTCACGAATTCAGCCTTTATAGTGGATGTAGCAATGACAGATTGCTTCGCACTCTTCCATGATATTGCTTCTTCAGCCAAAAGAAACATGTATCTGAATGTAGATTTTCTAGTATCAGTACATCCAGCGAAGTCTGAATCTGAATAATCAACCACTTCCAAATGATCACATATTTTATAAGTGAGCATGTGGTCCTTTGTTCCTTGCAAATACCTAAGAACTTTCTTCGCAGCTTTCCAATGATCTATTCTTGAATTACTTTGATATCTGCCCAGCATTCCAACAGCAAAACTAATGTCGGGTCTAGTGCAAGTTTGAACATACAACAAACTCCCAACAACAGATGCATAAGGAATATTTTTCATTTGCACTCATTCCAATTCATTCTTTGGATATTGCATAAGACTAAATTTGTCCCCCTTTTGAATATCTGAATGTAGATCTTCTAGTATCAGTCGGTGAAGTTTGAATCTGAATAACCAACCACTTCCAAATGATCACATATTTTATAAGTGAGCATGTGATCCTTTGTTCCATGCAAATACCTAAGAACTTTCTTCGTAGCTTTCCAATGATCTATTCCTGAATTACTTTGATATCTGCCCAACATTCCAATAGCAAAACTAATGCCGGGTCTAGTGCAAGTTTGAACATACAACAAACTCCCAACAACAGATGCATAAGGAATATTTTTCATTTGCGCTCGATCTAATTCATTCTTTGGACATTGCATAAGACTAAATTTATCCCCCTTTTGAATTGAAATTATATCTGCTGAACACTTATCCATTTTAAACTTCTCTAAAACTTTATTAATATAGCTTTTTTGAGACAATCCTAACAATTCTTGTGATCTATCACGGAATATTTCAATTCCTATCACATAAGCTGCCTCACCCATATCTTTCATTTCAAAGTTCGTAAAGAGAAATTTCTTAGTTTCATGTAATAAACCAAGATCGTTAGAAGTAAGCAAAATATCATCAACGTACAGAACTAAGAAAATAAATTTGCTCCCACTGACCTTCATATATATATATACTGATCAACAGTATTTTCTTTCAATCCAAAAGAAGTAATGATATCGTTAAACTTAAGATACCATTGTCGGAAAGCTTGTTTGAGTCCGTATATTGATTTCTTTAATATATACACCATATGTTCCTTTTCTTTAATAGAAAAACCTTCAAGTAGGTCCATATAGACTTCCTCCTCTAAATTTCCATTAAGAAAAGCGGTTTTCATATCCATTTGATGTAACTCTAAATTAAAATGAGCCATCAATGCCATAATGATTCTAAGTGAATCTTTCTTAGAGACTGGTGAAAAAGTCTCCTTATAGTTAATGCCCTTCTTTTGAGTAAAATCTTTGGCAACAAGTCAGGCCTTGTATTTTTCGATATTGCCTTTGGAGTCACGTTTGGTCTTAAAGACCCATTTACACCCAATTTTCTTACAACCTTCAAGCAAATCAACAAGATCTCAAACTTGATTTTGATCCATAGATTTTAATTCATCTTCCATGGCATTAAACCACTTAGCAGAATCAGTACTTTCCATGGCTTATGAAAAAGAAACTGGATCAGAAATCATATCATTATCGATTTTCATGTCAATCTCTAACTCTTATAGATAAACCATATAGTCATCAGAAACAACATATCGCCTTTCTCTTTCAGATCTTCTAATTACTTCTCCTTGTGGTTCAACTACTACAGGTTCATCAGAAACAAGACCATCATGGAGTGGTTGGCCATTCACTTGTTATTCTTGATCACTGTTAGGCTGTACAACAATGGTCGAAACAACTTTGGAAGTGATAGGTAAAATAACTTCTATCCTATCCTCTCTAATAACCACATTACGTGATTCTCCACTTCCACTTATTTCACCATTCTCAATGAACTTAGTGTTTCCATATTCTACAATTTTCGTACTATGGGTTAGACAATAAAATCTATACCCTTTGGATTTTTCAGGATAACCAATGAATAACCACTGATCGTCTTAAAATCTAATTTCTTTTCATATGCATTGTAAATTCTGACTTTTGCCGAGCAACCCCAAACATGCAAGTGCCTCAAACTAGGTTTCCTTCCTATTCACATCTCAAAAGCTGTTTTTGGGACTGCCTTACTAGGAACCCTGTTTAGGATATACATGGCAGTCTTTAATGCATGCATCTACAAAAATAAGGGTAAAGATGAATAACTTAATATACTCCTAACCATATCCATTAATGTACGATTACGCCTTTTTACAACACCATTTTGTTGTGGTGTACCTAATATATTGTGCACATATGCCTCGTTTTTCTAGGAATTTAGCAAATGGACCTGAACATTATCCTGACTCATCATACTTTTCAGTATTCACCACCTCTATCTAACCTTATAATTTTTACCTTTTTATCTAATTGCCTCTCAATTTTATTAATGAATATCTCAAGAGCTTCAACAGATTGAGATTTTTCATGCAATAGATAAAGATAACCATAACATGAAAAATCATCGATAAAAGTGATAAAATACTTTTCTCTACCAAAAGATGGAGATCGAAAGGTTCACATATGTCAGTGTATATGATCTCAAGAAGCTATGTACTTCTTGTGATCCATTTCTTAGTGTGTTTAGTTTGTTTTCCTTTAATACAATTAGCATACACTCTGAGATCAGTAAAATCTAAATTATGAAGTATGTCATCTTCAACTAATCTCTCTATTCTTTCCTTGGATATATGACCCAAGCGTTTATACCGCAAGTAAGCAGAATTTTCATCAACTAAACTCCGTTTAGTTCCAATATTGTGATGCATGGTTAATAAAGTTTCAACAAAATTGCTATCAAGCCTTAACTTGTATAAACCATCACAAAGGATTCCAAAACCAATAAAATTATTATTTTTAAATAAACTAAAAGATTCAGATCCAAACTTATAAGAATATCCCGCTACATCAAGTTTTGGCAAAGAAACTAAATTGCGAGAAAATGTTAGTATATAAAGAGTTTGGTACAAATCAAGATAATTTTCAGTATTTATGTCACGCCTGACCACTGCAGGCCTGTGTGGTGCCTGTGGCATGGCATGCCGTGCATGCAAGGCATCCAATACAATATCAATTATAAACAAGGAGAGTCAACCACTATAAAATATACAAAGTTTAAACCTTCGTATACAAATTATGTAATGTTGGGCAACAAACCAAAGTTCCAAAATTTTTCCAATTGGGGTTACATATAACAAAATGAAATCCATTTACAACAAGAAACCCCCAATTACCCCTGTTGTTGGCCCCGATAACCCCGTGGCTCCTGAAAAACATTGTAAGATTTAATGAGTTTACACTCAGTAAGTAAGCCTACTATTACATATTATAGCCAAATAAGAATTTTTTTATCAAGTCAAATACATGTCATGCTTCCAATTTAAAAACATTTCGTCATATTATAGAACTGTACAAAACTCATATTCGAATAAATTGGAAGCAATTAATATAAAATAATATTTCAAAATACCATTTCAATTTCAAATCACTGTAAATCTCATTTCATACTAATGTCCCACGTCCACGTAATAACATCCTAAGGATGTAACCTCCCTGTACGCCCCCAGTGGAGGAAGGGTGCCGAGTCAATTAGCATCTAATGCTATATCTCGTCACAAAGACATCCCTAGATGTGTGTTCTCCACATATTCCCCCGTGGAGGTGGGTCCCGGAGTCATGTAACATGTAGTGTGGACCGTGACGACATATAATATCAACAATCACAAATAGCATTTATTCGCATAATAGCAACATGTATCAATTTACTTTTCATGTTTTACCAAAATTTGGTAATTTTTCATAATCATGTAACAACTAGATGCATGTATCAAATGCCAATTTAATTCATCAAAATTAACAATAATCAAATCAAATATTCATTTACGAAAATGTGGTACCACAACTATCATTTTTCAAATAATACTATAAATCAATTCATTATTTTAATAATGGCATAATTTAATAATGATTTAAGAAAAATCATTATAACTGGCTTACTTACCTCACAACGCCTAATCCAAAAGCGTAAATCACCTGTAGGGATCTCTCTGGTACCTACAACATAATTTTTCGTATTTTTAAATTTCAATTTTTGGATGTCAAACTCGACTCCTATACTTAACCCAATCTAATCCCTGGGCCCAACTTGGGCTTGAATATCTCCAAATATAGAAGCCCAAATGGGGAAATAAAAATTTCCCCGACAAACTAGGATCAACGCCGATCCCGACCATATTTTTCTTTATTGGGCCGAGCCCAAATTGGGCCCGAATTCAGCCCAAAGCAGACCGGATCTGGGTCGAACCCGGCCAGCCTCTTTTTTTTTTTTTTTTTCCTTCCTCGGCTTCACCCCTGGTTCACCCGAACCTGTAGGGGTGGCCGTGTCGGCGGCCTAGGCCGCCCGCCGGCCCTCCTCGGTCGGCCGGCGCCACGGCGCGCCGGCCCCTTTCTCTTCCCTTTCTTTCTTCTTTCTTTTCTTCTTCTCCCGTTTCTTCTCCTTTCGCACCGTGCCGGCCGGCGCACGGCCGGCCACCGGGGTGGCCGGCCGGACCACCGGGACGCCGCCCCGGCGCCGGTGAGGGCCACCGCCGAGCCCGGCCCGGCAGCCGGCGGGCACGCCGCCGGGCCCGACCAACGCGGGAGCCGGCTTGGCTCCCGCGCGAGGGAGGGCCATTCGGCCCTCTCCCTCACTCTCACGCTCTCTCTCTCTCCCTCTCTCTCACCCGTGACGGGGGCGACGGACGGGCGCGCGAGGTGGCGGGGACGAGCTGAGGGCGACTCGGATGGGTGGAGTTTGCGACGAGCAGAAGAAGGGAGGAAGAAGACAGGGAGGGGGCTTCCGGGGCCCTCTCCCCCGTAATTTATTTTCTTTTAACGAGGGGAGGGCTGAGCCCTCCCCTGCACCTCCATGTGCGCGCGCGTGGGCGCGCGCGCGCTGGCGCGCATGCAGCGCGCCGCGTGTCGCGCACCCACGCCGCTTAATTATAAAAAATTCCTTAACGGGAGGGGGGTTTACAATTTAAGATTAAACGATAAGTGTCAATGCCTTCCAATGGAGCTTTATCTCGATTTCCCATAAAAATAAATCCTTCATTTGTTCTTATGGATTGGATCGAAAGAAATCCCTATATCGTATTAGAAATATGAGTAGTTGAGCCTGAATCAATCCACCAAGTATTAAAAGGAACTTCAGTTAAATTTGATTCGAAACATACTAAAACACAAGGCTTACCTTTCCTTTCGAACCAAGCCTTTCATTTTAGGTAATCCTTCTTTAAGTGCCCAATTTTGTTACAGAAATAGCACTTAATATTGTGTTCCTTCTTGTGGATTTTAGAAGCCTTAGAAACCTTATTTAAGTTGTGCAATCCTTTCTTTTTCTTATTCTTTCTAGGCTTTCTTTTAGAACTCTTTTCAGCTTCTTGACTCACAAGATGAACGGAATAAGGCTTTTGATTCTTTAATCTTGTCTCCTCTTGAACAAGCATACTAGTCAATTCATTAATTCCATTTATCCTTAATTGTGTTGTAATTCATTTGGAATGGACCATATTGTTCAGGAGGCAAGGAGTTCAGAATGAATTGTACTAAAAAGAACTCATCGATAATCATCCCTAAAGACTTTAATTTTGCTGCTATATTTGTCATTTCAAGGACATGCTCATGCATAGTACAGGAACCATCAAATTTTATGTTGGTTAATTTGCTCATTAATGTACAAGATTCATAAATTTCTTAGCATTCTCAATTTTGAGAAGAGTAGCTTTAATGTTGTTTGCTACTATCATTTGCATAAACATTAAGCTTAATCTATTCGATCTTTTTCAAATTTTATTGAAAGTTTTCTCCTCCTCACTACTGGTATTAGTAATAGTAGTGGGTTCCTTATCTTGGAGTGCCAAATCAAGATCCAAAACACCTAAGTGAAATTAGACTTGTTCACACCAATCGGAGAAATTCATTCCATTAAATAAGAAAACAAATGTAGCATGTGAATGAAGAGAAACAGAAACAGATACTACAAATATACAAAAAAACATTCATATATTAAAGCTTTGAGACAATCATATTAATAGATTCAAATTAAACATAAATATATATCAAAGTTCTCCTTTGGGTGATACTAAGATATACAAGCATTAATCAACTATAAATGATGCTAATTAATATATCACTTTAATATGGCAATTATGAATACATCCAATTAGTGTGCTTGCTATCTTTGGATATTCAAACATAACTAAAAAGACATATTAATTGCCAACTTTTATATCATATATTATAAGAATATTAATTAACCTTTGGGCAATTCCTAAGTTCTTATAATCTATGAATTTCAATGTATCCATGTCAAATATATAGCATAATGCCATCTTATTCCTAAGCATCAATTCATGAATCATTGAAATTAATTCACAATTTGAAAATTACTAATCCTTAAAGATTTGGCTACTTTGGTGACTAACAAATCAATATAATGTAATTTTCAAATTAAAAATACTATTAAATATTTATATATACATCCACTGTAGCAAGTAAAAGTATGTGCACTTTAAATTCCGTACACATTAGTTATTATCCTTTAATCTTGCATATACATAACTTCAATGATCAAATGTTATGTATTCACAAGTATATATATATATATATATGATTTGGAAAAGATATATGAGTTCAAGCACATAACTCCATGAGTGGAAGCAAAATCGAAAATCAAAATATGCAGAGTAGAGCATATCCAATATATTTCAAGAAAAACATTAATTCGTAATCACATCAACATTTTTAGCCAAAAACCCATATAAAATCTTTTAGGAGACAAAAGCATATACTGATAAGCATATAAACGATTATACAGTAAAGGGCAAATTTCTTTTGTTAATTCAAACATTACGTCATATCTAAAGGTTTGCAATATATATATATATATATATATATATATGAGATCAAGCATAAATCTCAATATATTACTTTTACTTAATTAGGCATATGACACCATGAACAAAGTAACAAAAGCCAAAAATAAATATTATTGAGAAAACCAAAATCAATAGCGGTGGAAGATAATTTAATTTGGCTTATAGGGTTCATATATCAAAAGAGGGAAAAAACTCATATGAAAAATTATGAGTTCTAAAACCAAAAGCTCTAATACCATATGTAAACTATTATTTTATCAATTCCCAGTAATCTTAGAACATCATAATTCTCACTTTAGGATAGTTAAAGACATACCTTGGTCCATTGATATAATTTGAAAAAGACCAACGTAGCGAAAGTTTGAAGAAGTGAATCTGAGTTTCTTCCTCTAGACCCTCTATAATCTTTCCTTTGATGGATGGGAAATAATACCAGTAATTGGGTGGAGAGAAGATCAGACTCTTATTTTATAAACAATGAATAGGTACCTTCCATCAAGATACACATCCTTTCATAAGATACAGACACATCTATTCATAAAGAGTTGTACCTCTTCATAAAAGTTATGCCTACACATCTTTTTATAAGATAAAAACACATCTGTTCATGAAGAGTTGCATCTTTTCATAACAGTCATACCTTTTCATAGCCAATAATATTTTTAACATTCAAATAATTTATTAAACCATTTAAATAAATAAATACTTTAAATTAATCATATGAGCCGCATAATTCTTACATTTATAACTTAAATATCATTGTCAAAATATACTATGACCATGCCCAAGGAATAGATTAGTAAGGACCTCTCAAACTCCCAAGAGTGAGATCAACTTCATAGAAAGGCAAAATTAAATTATAATTGTACATCAAATAGTGCCAACCATTTAGAGGCTCGGAATGAAAATCTTTATGCACGTTAAGAATAGTAAGCCTAGTCATTTGCAGAACCAACCAAGTTCAGCTAGGATATTTTCTTATAGATTTTTATTTTTTTTTATTTTTTTTATTTTTATTTTTATTTTTTTTGTGTGGGATCAATCATGCTTCAATCTCACTCGTTTAATACCTCCTTCAATGCCTTCAACTCCTTCTTCTATCCTCCTATACTTCTATCCTCTTGTATTTTTGGCTTTATTTTATTTGCGGCACTGTCAATATACAAACGAAAACATGGTAAAAAAAAAGCTATGCTGGTTATAAAAAGCTCGCAATGGTCATGCTTGTAATTTTGCTGTACCTAAGACTTACTTTCAGGCCTGAATCTCGAGCAACTATGGGTAGCCTATGATGGATGCCTATTTATAATTCAAACCATGAGCAGTTGAGCTCCTAATTTACATATGATTCACAAGGGGAAGAAAAACACCATCATTGGTCCTGTCCAAAAATCATCCCTTTACTCTCAAGTAAAATTTTAACCTGGTCCCCTTTATATTGATGATATTGCAAATAGGCCTTTTTGTTAGGATCAGGCGAGTTACGCTTGCGTTCCAAGGATTGGATGAGCATGATCGTTGTAACTAATTCGACTAAAGATCTGTTGATGCTTGCGTAACAAGTAACAGACAAATTCCATCCCTTCCTGCTTTAAAAATTATAAAAAAAAAAAAAAACAATTCTGGTTGTAACATTTACACCGCCCATTTTTTCTTACCCCGTGCCTTCAAATTCCGACGGGGGACGGCGTGCCGGAACGCATCGAAGCATATCCATTGAAAGAAGAGCCGCGGCCTGCCATCCATTCGACGAAGCGCTTTTAAAGACGCTACTTAAAAATGAGGTTCTGTCGCGGGCATGGCACGTGGACTCGGTTGAGGAATCTGATCGATGTTTCCAAATATATCAATGATCCAACCGCATGAATAATAATTAAATTTAAAAACAAAATATATAAGGATAAATAAAAATATTTTTGATAAAATTTCAATAAGTAAATAATTTTAAATTTTAAATATTTAAAGTTAATTTATTTAATTTATATTAAAATATAATACCTACGTTAATTATTAAAATTAAATATAAATTTCTAAAAAAAAATATGGCCTAGATGTTCTATCTGGACTACTTAATTTATTTATTTGATTTGGGCTCATGCTTATAATATATAATTATTTCTTAATAAATTGAATTTGCTTGAAAAAAGAGAATATATTTTCCCCCCATAATTTACTTATCAAATTTTGTTTTAATTAGATAATTTTTTAATAAAAAAAGGGATTTGTTGAAGATATACTGCAAGGGCAACATAAAAAATTTAAGATAAGAACTGAAAGGCAAAAGACAAGGAGATTGGCAAAATGATCTTACAACCTGAAAAATTTATAACTCTCCTTCTTTTTTTTTTTTTCTTATGAGATTAAATCGGGCCGTTAATAGGTTCAACGCATGAACATTTGCCATTGGCCTGCGATTTGGCAAATCAAGACTGGATCCAAATCTTATCTCATAAACCAATGAGAGAAACTCTGCATTATACTTCACTGTAGATCCAATCCAACTCATATATATGTTAACACATTAGATGGATCAGCTACAATGTACCTAAAACCATTCATGAAACATAAAATTGTCTACAAAACCATACCACAAAACTTCAGTGTTTAATCTCCATGAAGCCCATGTCATCACCATCCACCATTCCCAACCCTATTAACTTTTTTATCACCAAAGCCCACATAACTCGAATCAGTTCTCTATCACTAATTCAAAGCGCACGTAATAAACCAAACAGAACAAACGGAGGAGGCAATAAAACAGTAGCTCAACCGTAAAAACTCCACCAACTCAAGCTCCCGGCGCCGCATCCTTCACCCGGCTTTGAAGATACCCGCCGTACTCCCGGGCATAGTCCTTCATGTGGCTCGCCGTGTCGGCGATGCGGCTCCGCGCATAGTCGACCCGTTCGCTTCCCACCGGGTGGCGGCCGCTGAAGTAGCTGTACAGCCAAGTCGCGCCGGCGACGACCGCGACGCCGCACCCGCAGGCCGACAGGAACCCGGCGATCGAGATGAGGATGACGGCGCCGACCGGGAACCATATCGGGCTGGTGAGCAGAATAATTGGGCCAAAGAAGACGAGGCCCGCGAGGGTGACAGCGAGCGTTAGCCCGGTGAGGAGGAGGAGGATGCCGCTGGAGATCACGAGCGTCAAGAAGCCGACGACCTGGGTGGAGGTGGGGCTGTGGTCGTGGAGACGGCGGAGGAGGGCCTGGCCGGAGACGGGCCGTTGTGCTCGGGGGCCTGCGCTGGGCTGACGGTCCGCCATTGTTGTTGGTGGTGAGAAGGGTGGTGGTGGCTCTGTGCGAATGGTTTCAGAGAGAGAGAGAGAGAGAGGCCAACAGGTTGAGGGGGGGAAGGAGTGATATAACATGGAGGAGAGGTGATGGGAGTTGAAAAGGGGATGAGGTGACACGTGTGGGTATGGTTCTTTTTTGACGGGCATGCAGGGTTACACGTGTGAAGAGATGAGGGGGATGCCAGGTGGGGAATCTCTTTGGGCTTGAGGAAGGGATGACCAGTTCTTTAGGGGCGAGGTCGGACTGGGATGTATGATCTGTGGAACCGCAGGTTGGATATTGTGTGCGGTCCCTCGGGTTGGTTTATGAATGGTTTGTGGGTATTGCAACGGGTGGAAGTCAGATTCAGATCCGGAGCATGAGGGGCTTGAAGTTTAGCTGGACTTTTGGCTTAACTTATACACCGTCGAGCTTAAATTCAATTGCTCCTTTTACTCTTGAATTTATATAAACCATAAATTTTAAAAATTAAAAAATTAAAGTACTTCAAAATTTATATGGATCCAAAAAGATAATTAAATTTGAGTCTTAATTATACATAAATATAATCAAGTCAAACTTTTCCTTCTCTCTCTATATCTGATATAACTAATAGTTCATAAATCTTAGAAATAAAAAAATAAAATAAAATAGCTCTAAGATCTATATGAATTCAAGATGAGAAATGCAATCGATTTCTAAACTTGATTATATTTGAATATACTCAAATTTAATTAAAATAGTTATAATCTTTTTGCTTGCACAAAAATAGCTGAAGATATGTTTTTATCTTGCTTGCAGATTAATTATCTTCATAAAACTACAATTTGCATTCCAGGATATCCAAAGCTTTACAATCTAGAGATATCTTGGGCAAAAGCTATACATGCATGAAGTGATGACTCACCAAACCAATGTATGTCTCTTGACGTAGTTCATCTATTACCTTCAGAAAATGAGATGTACAATATATGATTGACGACAAATAAAGAGAGAATGGAATGAGCAAGCTGCTCATGTATCAGGTTTCTGAGCCTCGGTAGTCTGTGTGCTGACCCGGCTTCTTAATTCTTCGAAAGCTCTCATGCTCTCTGCATCAAAACCTCCAGCAAACTGGAAGATAAAAGATCAAATTTTTGACTCAAGAAATTTGCCATCAATACAACAATAAAGAGCCTCTGCTTCTTGGGTGATGTTATAATTAGCGTACAAATATACAGATTAAACATGTAAAAGAAGATAAGGAATTCATAAAATCTTACCTGGTGGACCCTGAAGGCAAACCGCACACCTTGGAGGAGCAAAAATTCCCTGTTTGGCTCTTTCTCAGTACCACTCAATGCATCAAGCTCTGAGGCAACCCTCTTCATGTACTTCCTCGCCAGCTGAACAGATGACAGTTTAATCTGCCAAAATATCAATTTGCAATTTAGTGATCTTTCCTATGGCCAGTAAGATTGACAATATATCAGAAATCAAGGATTTTTTTTTTTTTTTTTTTTTTGATTCATCAAATCAAAGCCAGCTATAGTTGGCATAAAAGAGACCAGGGATAACTGTGGCTATATATTGCCAGGTTGAATAAACTCTGTGGAAACTATACATACCTTGCCCACCAAACCTGAGTCTGACAACCAATCAACTGGAATCCCGAACTCTCTGTAGCGTGAGATAGCCATATCTCGAGTACGTAGGAGCGCATACACACTTTGTTCCACCCTGGAGATTCAAACATAAGGAATAATTAAAAGATGCAAGAAGCTATACACAACTTCTGCTTGTATTGTCTGAGGGCTTGTGCTAATTGTAATTTTTGCAGCAATAAGCAATTCATTCAACTTTCTTCTCCTCAGTCTTCAATTTGAGTATATATAACCATTGCTGTTGCCCATATCATTGTGAATGATGAAGTAGTACTATTTAGAGAAGACATGAATGGATTCGCATTTTGGCATAGCAGGAACTTACTTTTCGAGCAATGAATACATTTTCTTGAGAGCAGCTTCACAAGAGAGTTTCGGATCATCAACAAAAGATGAAACTTGTTTTTCCAACTTCGTCAGGTCTTGGTATTCAAAAGCTGCCTCCCTCAAAGCATCTGCTTTACTCTCAGGCCAATCGAAGTGTTTAAGAACTGCTCGCTCATCAACCTATGAACCAAAATGACATTGTTTAACAAAAGCAAGATTCAACGATCAATTTCATTGATCACTTCAATGCAAATTATAAGATATTATCTGAAGCAAAACACTGAACAAGATAATAATGCTTTACAGTTCAATTATCAGTCAAGTAAGATAAATAAGAAAATGAACCAAATTATCAGTATTACATTTTAAGTTATGTTTCTTTTAAGTGCAGAAAGAGAAAAGTCAAGTTTGACTAATGTTCAGAATGAGAGATCTTAAACATTAGCTATATTTAAAGCAAAAGATAAATTGCAGTATTTTAGAAGCTTGAGATGATTGGCTTTTTCCTTACCAAGAAGGAGAGTTCCTCATCCAGCCAGTTGACAAATGAAACAAGATCATCAATATTAGTAAACGTTGCTGCTCGAACCTCAGAAGCCAAGGACTGGACAAAATCACCTTGTGTCTCCACATCAGCTTTCACCTGAAGCAAACCAATTTGTTCAGCATCCACCAAAAAGAAAACGCTAGGAAAAAGACATAACATGTGGGGAAGAAAATGCTTACAGCTAGAAGAAATGTTGAACGGTTTTCAATCTCCCCTATCATACTACTTCTAATATCTGCAGCACTAGATGTTGAGGAAGCAATGGATGTTGTGTCCTTCTTCCCTTCACGCTTCATCAGAGATTGATAGAGCTCAACCAGCTCAGGGGCACGGTGAACTTTATCACCACTCAATGGGCCTTTCAGGAGACCTCCTGGAGGTGGAGGAGGGGGTGGTGGACCTCCAGAAGCCCCAGGCGGGGGTGGCGGTGGTGGAGGTGCACCTGGGGGCAATGGTGGACGTGGAGGTGGCGGTGGTAAACCACTTGAAGGGTTGTTAGTACCAGAAGCACCACCTGATGATTTAGGAGGTGGCCTAGGCACCCTTGGAGCCCTCTTCTCAATGTGTGCAAGTTTTATCTTGCTCACTATTGGGCTGTCAGCCTTGCTATCATTGGACTTCTCGTTTGAATCAGGAGGTCCAGGAACTTTCTCCTTTATTTGTGCTAGTTTAGGGGGTAGAGTGATGGTTTTTTCCCTCTCTGCCTTAGCTCTTGATTCGAAGTTTGAATTGAAAGCTGAGCCACCACCAAATCTTTCTGCTCTGGCTTGCTCTGCTTTCTCCTTGATTGCCTTCTCTCTCTCCAGTGCTAGTTTGTGCCGGTCCTTGAATTTAGGATACTTGTCATCAGCCACACCTTCAACTGATTTAGACATCAGCTGGAAAGAAGTAGCCACACTGTTTAGTTGGTCTCCAGAAGAAAGCTGGGTTCTTATGCGTGGAAGATTGCCTTCCTCTAAGAACTCATTGGGGTCTTGGTCATTCTTCCCAAATGTGGTGATGGCAACACCATCTCCAGCATTTCTTAGCATTAAGGCTTCCAATGGGCCCCTTGATTTTAGGCTGACACTAGTCCTCCTTGGCGAGTTTCCTCCTATAGACCGTGTTGGTGAGGCTATAACGCTAGCATCATCCTTGGTCTTTCCCCACTTCTTGAGCTTTTGAATTAGATTAGGTTTCTTGCTCATGGAACTGTATCTACTGGAAGAGCTATCTATAGAAGCATTGTCAAAGTCTTCGCTTCCGGGTGAAGAAGGAATGGAGGAAACGCTCTCGAGATCGGTGTCACCTTGTCCACGTTCAGATCCTGCATACTCTAGCATCAGCCGTTTAGCTCTCTCTTGGGACTTGGGGCTCAAACTCTTGTTAAGATCACGAGCTGAGATCTTCCCAGATGGTGTTTGGTAATTCCGGAGTTCATATCTTAGGCATGCATTGACCCAGCGTAGGTACACCAATTCCTCTACCTCACCGAACCTGTTCATCTGTAGGCCTTCCACTTGCTTTGAGAGATCCTCATTGGCATGCCTCAAATTACTAATCTCCTCCCTTGCCCTAGCGACCAAATCACTCTGCATCATGAAAGGGAAAGATGTCACAAATATTTTTCATGACAACATGCGCTTGAGAAAGGATATACCACAACACAATCAGATGACGATCTTAGTTGATGCCAAACAGATAGCAGAATAGTGCTTAGCATTTCTTCAGTCTGGTATCGGGTGCATTAGACTTAGAAAACCGGACAGTAATCATGAGCAAGAATATTAGCTACAAAGTTGAAGGCAAATATATGAGGCTCATGAGCAATAGAATGTCCTCCCAACCAGAGGAAAAAGTCCCTATTTCAATAAAAGTTGTTACTCATTTTTCTTCACTTTAGCGATCATTTTCTGCTTTGAGAAGGTTTCTATTAGTAATGTTGGCAAATGAAGTGTTTGGTATTTCATCTCCCTAACCATTCCACAACTCACTTATCAAACAATAACTACTTTCTCGTATCAAATTGTTTCAAGACCCACCTTTCTTTTCAACAATAGTAATGATAAAAGAATAAACAAATATCACACGTTTACAACACCAAACCACAATTACTGCAGTATATATATTAGGTTGCTTCAGCTGATATTTTTGGAAGATGATATTTATGTATTCATTTACTAATACTGTTGCTTCAGCTGATGCCAATGCCTTGGTTTCTTGGAATCGAACACTACTGTCAGAGAGCAGAAAAATGTTGTTCTTTTCACATAGTTCCCTACATAAAATTTTCTTGTTACAGACCTTTTCAGATTTGCAGTGACCTTCCGATTGAAAATTTACATTTACATTTTCAGAGTTGTGAAGCATGATAGGATTTTCTTATTTGACATTTGTCCTATGTAAATATTAGTGGTTGGCTTTCCTTTCCCACCTTATAATGCATTGTTCGTTAACAAAAAAAGACAACTGTAATGTGTACACATTAAGATTATTCCAGCTTTCTACCAATCTTTTGCCTCTATTTTTACCACTGGATTTCACATACATTTTGCTCTTCATTTAAATCCAGGAAAGATTAACACAAACACTTTTCTTAAGTTAACACAAGGATTTTCTTAGATTAGATCTATTTTTGTGCAACTCCATTGTTCATTTGCAAGAAACATTAACCTGGGCATCGATTATCTTCTTGTCTCTAGATAAAGTTACTTTTTCTTGGATAATCACGGTTTCCTGTCATGAAGTAAAATTATTAACTTCATAATTGTGTGTTTACTCAAACACTTCAACTAATTACAGGATTTATAATCTAATTTTTCACTCAGTTTAACCTTTCTCCAGGAAAGACACACTGGCAAATCTGCAATTGATTGACATAACAGTTGTCAGATATTCTTCCGGTTCCTATGTATTCTGATGTTTGAACCTAATTTTGACTTTGGAGGAAACATTCACATTTTTTCCTCTCTTATTTTGTTTAAGCTCAAACTAGCATTATATTACACTAAGTATTTGTAGACCCATCATGCAAAACCAAATGACATATTTACTCATCATGAAGTTACTTTCTTTTTCATTCCTCATACCGTGTTTTGTTCCCCTTAATTCATTATTGATTTTACCAAAATTGATTTTTTTTATTAGATATAAAGTTTCTATACAACTTAATGCCGGAATCCAGTTTAACTTGTTGCTTTCAGAAAATTCCTCTATAAGCAGACATCTAGCAGCAAATTTAAAAAGGCTTAAAGATTCTCCATGTTAAAATTTTTCAGGAATCAAAAATATGGAATCAACCATTACCAAGAACTTGAAAAACTCAATGCAGTGTGCTTAGGATAAATTGTGAAGGCTAGAGACAGGACAGTTTAGTTACTATAATTGTGAGCTGATGCTTCTGTCCATTTAAAACCAAGTATTTTTGTATCAATTATAAGTTGAGAAACATTAAACTATGCTTTTGCTACAATGCTTCTGGCTGTATATGAATGGTGCTGCAAATAAAAAGAAATGAAAGACCATTAGGGGATCGTACAAGGAGCTGAAGGCTTTGAAAGAACCTTTGAATGATGGGATGAAAGCCCAACTTCTCAAAATAACCTTATAAAAGTATGCTACACAAACTCACCAAACTAACAGCTGCTCTCTATGTTTGCTGCTCCCTTCAATCTTGTATTTACTATTATGTTGATTTGCCAGATCCTACAAGATTTATGTTACAAACATTTTTGTTTCGTTTTTTAGAAGACAATTAACTTGAGAGTAAGAAGGTAGTGATCAGTGTGCGGGTATCTTAGAAAAAGAAAACAATTAGATATATGCTGATACGATGATAATGTTGACAACAATGATCATGACGATGACTGTTGAAGGACTTACCCAAGTTAATGCCTGGCACATTTTTACAACAATCATCAAAATATGGGAAAGATATATATGTGATGCAAATTCTACATATTCAAACCAGAAGAAACTACCATAAATAAAACCAACATGTTCATTTGTTTTGCAATAAATAATTGAAGGACACGCAGTTTTTCTCCAAGGAATTTGCTCTTTTGTCTGCAGAGTTGTCAAAAGGTGATGTGATTCAAATTCTATAAAGTAAAAATGAGAAAAGAAGGCATCATTTTTGGTAAAGAGAGAGAAAGAATGGTATTTCTATCTGAAAGGAAAGAAGAGTGAAAGTTGTGATAGGATGTCTGCAGGAGCTGCCATATATAAAGCACACATTTTTTTCATAGTTGTTGAATTATTTATTGCGAAAAGTGATACGATAATTCCATACCATAAAATAAGATATTTAAGATCTATCCTATAAATTCAAAGCTCAATGATTGTGGGCAATTCACAGCCGCATACTCGTTTTCCCCCACAGCCTACCATGTCAGAATGAAAGCAGAAGAACAAAAAAAAGGAAAGAAAGAAATAAAGAAAGAGGGATGGTAAAAAGAGAACATAAAAGGCCACTGTGAGATGATTGTAACATATACATCATATGCATCTAGAGAAAAAATGAACAGACATAATTATTTAACCATTTAAGATGACATGCGAGGGCTTAGGAACCATCTTGATCCTCAACCATCACAGTGAAAATTATCCCCACATCAACCATCCATTACTAATATATGCTCCATATTATCATCACCAAACTACATAAATCTCACACATGTCACGTACCTCTGTCATATTGGAGAGTTCTGCCACTCTTGCTTCAGCTGCATCCAATTTTATCATTAGCTCCCTCTTCTCATGCTGCAGTTCCTTATTTTTCCTCCTGAGCTCAACTACCTCCACCTCCAGATCCTTCACAGCTTTGAGCTTCTTCTCCACTTCAGCATCTTTCTTCGAGGCCGCCTCCTCTTTTGCCTGGAGGCTGGTAACTTGCTGTTTCAGCAACAACAACTGCCCTTTGGTCTGGCTAGCATCGAGCTGAATTTGCCGCTGAAGCTCCTTGATCTTTTTTCTTGCCACCTCCAATTCTTTCCTTGCTGAAACACCTTGCGCAATCTCTTCTTGGAGCTTCTTCCTCTCAGCTTGTAAAGAATTAATAGTAATGTTTAGCATGTCAATCTCAACTGCCTTAATCTTTAGTTGCTTCTGTAACTCTGCGATGTCTGATTCCTGTTCTTTAAGGCCGTAGTATTCAAGTAATTCTCCTTCAAGCTTCACCTCACGTTCCGCCAATTCTTTCACCAAGTTTCGTAACCTCTCCAATTCAGAGGCATTGTTAGCCATATCAATATCATATTGGGTTGTGTCTTTGACATCAAATTTATCATTTGGCAATGAAAATTCTATCTCTCCAGAGAGAAGATTTTCAAATTCAGGCAGCATGTCTTCTTCATCTTCTACTTGACCAAGAGCAAGATTGCGTTGAGCCTGGCTAATGAGATTGCTGATTGTTTTAACCTCTTCTTCCTCCTCTTCTTCCTTCCCCTGCAATAGTCAGAGAGGAAAATGGAACCACTCAACATCAATATTATTTCAGAAGCTAAAAGAAAGATTTAATCAGAATAAAACTAATATAGGTAATCAGTATACACTCACATGATGCTTCCTTTGAGCAACACCAGAATCTGGATCCTGCTCTCCCTGCCTTTCCTCTTTCCAATCAGGCTTTTGGTTTGCCTTGTCATTCTCTAAGTTCACAATTCACAATCAGAGAGAGTAGAAATTGTTTCAAATAAACAATGCTTCTGAAGAAGCAGAGCATCACAAACTTTAATTCATAAATCAAACTTTATCTAACTACGAATTTCACCTGCTAATATTTACAAATAATAGATACTTCTTCTATTTCTATTCAATGAGACATTAAAAAAGGTACCCGAAGGCTTTACAGAAGATGGCCTTGCACAATTAACCTGCTTAACTGCATAAGCTGCGATGGAGGCAGCAACCAGGAAGCCTAATCTAACAAGCATGAAGAAATATTGTCCAAAGCTTCCTTCTCCCTTGATTCATCACTTCCTTACCAACCTTGTAGCCAATCCAAATCAGTGAAAGAATCAAAACAACCAAAACATTGAATTGTCGAAAAGGCTGAAATGTCAAAGAGAAGAAGAACTAGGCTATCTTACCAAGCCAGACCAGGACATATCTAACATAGGAAACCAGTCCTTTCCAAGTTTATGATGGATACAAGACCAGAACTCTTCTTCTTGGAACAAGGAAGCACCACCAGAACATGTGGCTGCAATTTTGCTATCCGGTTTTACTACAAGAATCCATCTGCGTTATCTCTTTAACCTGACAATGCTCTCCCACCTGTCAATAGAAGCAAAACCAGGAAACTGACAAATCTGTTATTTGTTGGAAGAAAACAGGAGGCCAAGAGTAGGCTAAGGAATGTTGGACAGGCTCTTTGTCAGCTTTTGATGTGCTGTTTAGCTATGCACGCCTCTTATAACACACGAAGGTGGTCATTTCTTGTTCACATAAATTCGTGGGACTAGATTTGGCTGCTGTTCGGATGAGAGGGAGGGAAAAGTCCAACCATAGCAGGATGAGAAGGCAGCAATTTCTAGGGAGATCATGTATCATGACCCCACCATGCTACAATAGCAATTTTCACAGGCCTCCCAGTACCTTGTAACATATGCTGATATGCACAAGGCCATTATTTATCGATCCATTATCTTGTTACAATTGCTTGATATTTTCAATACATATGTAAATTAATAATTTATTAAAAAAAAACAATTATCCATATCAGCTGGAAAAATGATTGTTAATTCAGTGAAAAATAATATAATCAAATAACAAAGTTAAACTTCCATCAGCTCATTTTCTTTTCAAATACACCCACTCCTGTATACCAGAATCACGGTTACAATCAAATGGTAACAGCCTTACAAGTAAATGCATTTGTAATCAAAAAAAAAAAAAAAGGAAAAAAAAAAAATCCAAAATCATCATAGCCAAAGGGATAGAATCCAATATCGAAAACAACAAGCAAAGGTGTCTTTTTAAAAATATTTTGATTTTTTAAATGAAGATCATTACTATTAGATGACGCCAAATATCTTTAGGCAGTTAATGCTAAAGCATTGTGTTGTACCGTATATAGCCTGAACTAGATTTTAATTGATGAGGTCCACCATGACCAACCATTCCCTCTGAAGTGGGATCAAATATCATCAAGAGATGGAATGGACGGCCCATATATCATGAACCATGGACCATATATTAAGATCATACAGTCGGTGGGCTTAGAGAACAAAGTTGTAAGCATACTCCACCAGACCGAAAGCGCTGCGTTGGGACCCAGAGGACGTTGGAGCCATTCATTCATGAATTTTGGTGGGCCCCGTTGCCAATGAATGAAGCGAATCTGTCCCGGGGTTCTCGTGGCGATCGCTGGTCCCCAATCCAATCCCGGCCACCACTCCACCTCTCTCCGGCTTTACCTCCCCTTTTCCTCTGGAGTAGATTGGTGGCAACCTGTAATTATCCGTCTAAGTAGATTGGGCCGGGTCCCATGCGGTCCAACGATCCGGTTCAGTTAACGGACCACGAGCAGGTGAGCCTGGTACCCACATCCAGCCGGGTCAAGGCTTCTTGCTATGGGTTTGTGTTCCCATCCAGCACTTCTTATTCTCCAAATACTCATCATTAACCAGCTAGCAACCATGCATAGTATTTTAATAATCTCCATTCTTGACACCCATCGTTCTGCACTCACTCAGAAAGAATGATTTAAGCCTTTTCTGATAAAAAGACAATCTTAACTTTAAAGCAGTGGAGAATCTGGGTTGGCTTGGAAAAATGGCGTATAATAAAATAAGAAAAGAAACAGAGTGAAACAAATTGGAATAGAATGCTCAGCTACAATCTAGTTACAGGATGTGAATCATCTCCATCAAGATTTCCGAACATTTAATTTCACCCAAGTGAACGTATGCCTCTGAAATGTATGCATATATATCTTGGGAAAATTAACGCTTCTAAGGGGCATACATATAAGATAGTCATGATCACTGTTTTAAGGGTTAGCAGGTGTGAGCAAAGTTCTGTAGCACGAGCACAAGAACACATGACGTACTGTGACATTTGATTGGTAATGTTTGATATTAACGAAGGCAAATCACTGTAAGATTAGAGAAATAGAGAGCAACACTTGCAATGATGAAGTGGATAAATAGTCAAATTAAAATGAACAAGTAATAATGATTATGGCCATTCAACAACGGGAATAGAATTAATAGAAGGTAAAGTGAGGGAATCACCATTCCGATGAGTAACTTCAGTTTATAACTGATGGCATTGAAGACACTGAGTGGTCAAATGGATAAAAACGTGGTGCAAAGACGACAATTTTGATGGAAGTAATAAGATGGATACTGGAAATAGTTTTAAAAATGCTATAACTTCTCGTAAGATTCTGAGGTTGAAGTCAAAAATGGTCAGAAAGTGGATCAAAAGACAGGCTTGATGGAAGTACTGACATGGGATTGAAGTCGCTTTTGATTAATGCAGGATAAATATTTCCTTTGAACTTCAAACAAATGATAATAATGCTTGTTGATTATAATTTTTGAGGAGGAGCTTGCTAATTTTGATTTTGTTTATTATGTTTCAGAAACCCAAGCTGATGGCATATTTAGCTGTCCATTGTGGTTAGTTTAGTTGGTTTAGGTCCGAAATTTGTTTGAATAATATATCAGCTGCAATGGTGTCAGTTGCATTAGGAATTTGGATAGACATACGTGAACAATAGGACTTGAAATTGGATTAAATTTGATAACAACTTATATTTTGTTCTAGGTCTTAAGGTTAGATTTTCTTTAGTTTAGAACAGCATAAATATTTCTAACACAGGTGATGAGTCCGACTCCAATCTTGGAGGGAGGAAGAATTATAGCCTCCAGCAAATAAGTTCTTTCAGGACACTGCACATTGGATTTGTCAAAAATGCAAATATCTTCTGATTTATTGCTTAATTTTCAAACCTCAACTGACTAAACAAATCCAGCTAACGAGATAAAGTATAAACCATCAATATTTTAAGACTTCAATAGTTGCTCCTAAACCTGGCATAAAGCATAAACCCTTGATGAATTGGTGCAGAATGCCTAACCATAAAGATACAGCATACTTTTGAAAAGGGTCCTTGTGATTACTGGCTTTTTCTATTAGGAAAAAGAAAAAGCTCTCTTCCAGGCTTTCTTTCCTTTTCAAATGCACCTTATACCTATTCTTTTCACTTAGGAACTGGCTGCTTCAATTTGAAAGGAGTGTGACATATTACATCCAAGCACCCACCTAAATGGCCCAATCATTGAGGAGGTTAAAGTTCCTGAAGTAGATCCTGGATGAAGAATGAGAAATCGTCACAAGAAAAGTACGATCAATAACAGTTGGACACGAGAAACAAATTCAAGAACCTGGCAACAAATTCTGATCTAAATGAGTTATGCCATGACTCTGTCCAAATTTACCCCCAAGATATGGAGAAAACAGCAACTATTGTTGATACTAAAATAACATATTGGATCATTTGGACTCTATCCAATCTGTTTTCTCAAAAAAAAAAAAAAAAAAAAAAAAGCAAGAAAAAAGAGTTTACAATACCGTAAGACTTTGGTAGTGATGCTCTTTTAATCTTTATTATCCCTGATTTAGAAAGTTTTTCTGGGATTTCCTTTCACTTATTTCTTTTGTTGTAAGAGAGAACTTTGAATGGATGGTTGCCGGAGTGGTCCAGGTGCCAATATATGACTGAAATTTTCATGCTTGTTTCTCTGTAAGAAGTTGAGTATGAGGTCCACTGCCCATGTACTGGCATTTCATAGAGAAGTGTTAATCCCAGAGTCTTTCAATTTTGAGCTTTATTTAGTTTATATCTGAAAATTACCACACCATAATCTAGCTCCCTTGCTCAGATTGTATTTCCCTTTATATGGATTATATTAAGAATCTTTCAACTTTTGCACATGACAATTTCCACTTTGTAGCCAAATATTTAGGCATATCAAACCTTGAAAAATGGTTCAGGTCATGTTAGTAGAAAAGGATGCTCCTACTTTTGCCAAGTTCAAACTAGTACAACAGAAGAAATGATCTGTGAGGCAAACTCAAGTTAAACAGCAAAGGAAAATGAAGGAATTACTTTGTTGTGATGATGGATGCATGGGGAATAAACAAATAAGGTAAAGAACCCTATATTGTAGTGTGAAGATATGATGTCCACCAAAACATACAGTTTTTAAGGTAGAAATCTGATGAGAGTGAGATAATTGATGGAATATAGAGTACTAAGGAAGCAATATATGATTTTCTAGAGATATTATAGGGTTCTCATGGTGATCTAGAATAAGAACTTAAACAAAGCAAAAGATCCGTTGTTACTTCGCAATTCAGAGATCACTCTTCCTTTTCCTGCTATTCCTGCACAAATTGCTATAGCATTTCTACACTGGAGTTTGGATGTGCACTAATGTATCATGCTCAGACTAGAAATAAATGTTACCTTCCTCTCATCTTCCTTATTGATAGGTTTGATATGGAAGGCAATTTGAAGAGTGCAACGCGGTGGTCTTAACATCCCAAAGTGAGGCATTGGCCAAATGTTGCCAAAGGGTGCCTCCACAGTATTCAATTAGTATCTTTTATACATGTTGGAAGACAAGCCAATCATGTGGCAGATAGTTTGACTATGAGGGTTTCCAGATAATTCTTTCAACAGATTGTCCACTATCGTGTAGGCGAGAATGGGTCTGGTGTCATGGCCCCCTTGTGTCACTTCAGGTATTTGTTCTGTTGTGCTAACTCAAAATGAAATCCTAGCAAATCCTAGACAGAGTATATGTATATGTGTATGTGTGCGCGCGCGCGTGTGTGTGTGTAAATGTAAATGTAAGCATATAATGATGGGAAAGCTTAATTACAAGATAAGTAGCCATTACCTTGAAAATTAGCGCAGAGGCATTGAGATGATTTCCTGCTTTATCTTAGTAGAAACTAAAGAACATCTACTTAAGGAACCTTATTCTTTTGGATGCCAGCTCCATTAATTTAGTCTGCTGGTAGCTATGTACCATGTAACAGCATGGTTCCACATTGATCATGAAACTCTTCAGTACCAATCACAGTATTGCCTGTAAAATTCAGTTAAAATCAAGATTTTTACTAGAAAAAGAATGGAAATTGGAAGTATGAGATGCACAAGCAACGTAACACGTGTACCATCCAATGAAACTTCTGAAACATAAGAGGACTGAAGTGGCACCTCATCCACTGAGAGTATTACCTGTATTTTCAGTCAAGCTGTTCTATGATCAAACAGACAAACAGAAAGACACAGGAATGAAATGCATTAGCATCTCCTGAAATCAGTAGTCCAATTAAGATTGGTGAAATACAAGGTCACTGAAGCAGCACCTGATCCTCTACATTGCCTAAAAGCAACCTTTGCATGCCTGCAAAAAAGGTATTGTCAATGGCTTAGTAGGACCATAACTCCAGGCATGATTTAGGACACTAGATGAGGGAGGAAGCAAGCAGAAAGAGATGACTAAAGATGGCAAAGAAATGGTCAGCAACTTTAACAAATTGTTGAGCACTGCCTGTTAAATAAAGAACCGAGCACCTGCTGCAAAGGTTTGATTGTAAAACCAGCTCTCTTCTCCTTGATCAGGCCTTGTCAACAGGAAATAACTTAATCACAAGGATCAGAGACAACTAAACTATTTGTAGAATTAAGAGCCTAGCATTTACAAAGAAATAGAAGGACAGAAACAATTTGCTCATCTTTAAATAGCACCACTAAAGATAATATATTTTTCCCTTTTGGTTGTACTCATTTGCAGTTTAACCAATTCCTTTGATATCCATTCAAAGAACCAAAGTACTTGACAGAATTAGGATGCATAACGGGAACCGGAATCCAAGATAATTTTGATGTGTAACCCAATGCTTCCAGAATAAGAATGCAATGAAATAAATTTCTGAATAGATTCATTGATAGCAGCAAGAATCTGGCTGAGCAACTTTTTTTTAATGAACCAAGGGATTAAAATAATATCTGTTTTGGGGCCAATATGAATGCATGATCATATGTTGTGAGATTTCAAGGCATCTAAAAAGGTGTTCTATCACTATTGAATATTGCTGGAGAATTTTTTCTACGCATACACACTCGAATCATTTTTTGACATGGTACAGAAGCCCCAAACTAGTCTTCCTGCAAATAAAGTAGGCACTTCATTTAATGTTTTTCCATGCTTCATAACAACTGCATCTGAAAGATTATGAAAGTATATCTTTCATGAAAAATCTTTCCTGACTATTAACTCATCCTGTACTTACAAGTTCTAATTGATTCCATGGGATGAACATGGAGAAGGAACAAGAAAAAAAAAATTTCAGGAATGATGAATTTACAAGGTTTTTAATTTGATATATTTGCTTAACATGTACCTGCCAAATAACATTTACTACGTGCATCATGAAGGTCATATTCCAATAAGTATTGTAACATCATGGCATCAAAAGCAAAATCTTCCCCAGTATACTTGCACCTGAACAGAGTATAAGTCAAAATTGCATGCAACTATGACATTTTGAGATAGGTTTCCCTTTTGATTATGACACGGATCTTGAACATGCAACAATGTCTTACCAGAGTATGTGTATTATTGATAGCTCCATTGGAATCCTATGGGATGCATGCATGCATACGTACAAGCATATGAATGTCCCTTCTATAATAGTCTTCATCTCCGAAGAACTTTAACCTATGGCATCATGTCGAATGGAGATTGAGGTACAACGAGGACTTTTACATGATGCACCTTCAGCTAAGTCATGAAAAATCACATGCATTGCTTTATCTTCTTACTTATTTGCAGTTTGTAGACCATCCTAATTCATGTGGACTGCCAAAGAAATTTCACACAGTAATAGGTAACGATGGATATGACTTGAAAAGAATATAATGTGTTCATGGAATGAAACCAAGGTTTGTAAATCACTACTGAAGCGCCTCTAAATTATCCATATAATGAGAAATCAGATAAGATAGAAGAGAATAGAAAGGAGATATATGATGTGACTCGCATGTTGCAAGTAGACATTTTTTTTCTCACAGTTTTTCCATGAGCTCTCATGTGCCTAGAATCCCATCTTTAAGACTTGACTTTAGATGACCATTCTTGATGACTGGAACTAAGGATCAACAATGAGGCCTATCCTCTTGAAGGGAACTGAGGCTCATACTTCTTGGAGGTAACGGATAATTTAGAGGACCACTCTCGGTTTACTTTTTTCTGGCAGTAGATCTAATCTTCTAAGAGGTCAGAAATATACGTGGTGGCAAGAATGTGGCTCAAAATAACCCTGCAGCAATCAAAGACAGGTACCGGATATAAATGAAGTTGTTTTGAGAAATACAAGGAGGCATTCAATCAATACATCAAAGCTCCCCGGTGTATAGCCTTGGATACATTCAATACGGTATCATCGTCGACCGACAGAACAGAAACAGATGAAGTTAAAAAAGAATAAAATGCCTTCAGATTAAGGAGTCGACAGATACTTCTTGCAAACTATAAGATCACAAGACATGGCAGCAATGGGACCTCAAAAAGGAAATAAAATTTCTATCAAAATAAAAGAAGAACGATACCAGAGAAATCTTGAGAGAAATGTTAGATCACCCAGGGAAAGATTTTGGAGCGCTTGATGAAGGGGAAAGGAAAGGCTCGGGGGCACAGGCCACAGGGGCAAGGGAGAGAAGGCGCCAGGCAGGAGTTTTGAGTTTTGAGTTTTGGGTTTTTTACGCGGTTGATAGACCAAAACGAGGTGGTCTACTTTGTAAACCCTTTGACCGGGTAGACTAGTTTTTTTTAAAACTAAAAAAAAAAAAAAAGTGAATTCATACACTACCTAAGATTAGGGTGGCTCCGAAATTTTTGCTGCGAATTTTAGCCCATAGGCCCATTGGCAGGCTTGAATTTTTAAGCCTCTTCAAAGTTCAGATCAAGCTTAATGTATATATATATACACACATATATGCATGCATACTTACATATATATACATGAATATATATATACATATTAATCTTAACCCATAGAGCTCAGGTCCGTCTAAACTTCTAGATTTGTTCAAATTTTGAATTAGGCCTAATATATGTGTATATGTATGTATATATATAATAAAATAATTTTTTAAGAGGAGATTAAACTCAAGACTTTGAAGTAAAGTGCGGACACTCTAACTAGTCCGTCATCTTTTTTATTTAACATAATTTTATATATATTGTATATATTATAGAATTATGATATATAAGAGTGGAGGCTAGGTTGCCTCCTAGCTCTTAAAGATTCATACTAAAATCGAGCTCAAGCTAGCCATAATTAACCTCACGCCAAGCCCCATCCAATCTGGTGACTCAAAATGCTATTTTTTTCCTTTGACTTGACCCATGCCCACTCTTACCCAAGATCTATCTTACCTACGGTTGCAAATGGATCGAGTCGAATTATGACCTAATCTAGCCCCAACCCAATTAGATTCAATTTGATCTATATTTAAAAATCTATGAGATAGGTCGGGTTTGAAAATTGAACCTAATCTAAATTTTATGTCAAACCTAGATCTTACAATTTTTCGACCCAACTTGTGCTTTAACGCGACCAAAATATCTTCCGTGTCTAATTTGGGTTAATAAAAAGTTAAGTTGACTTAATCTAGCTTAACCTATAAACCTCAATTATAAAAATCTTATATTCTTTCATTCTAATTATTTGCACCAATTTATTAAACAAGTTCTCATTTAAATTAGTTCTTTTTTCATCTTAACAACTAAATTTCTTCTCATCTATTTTGACTTAATTATATCTAAATATTTATATTTCATTATTTGTAGTATCATTAAGTATATCAATAAATATTTTAAACATCATAATTTATAAACTTAAGAATTATCATTTATTTGAATAAAATTAAAAGTTTTGGAACGAAGATTTAAGTTTAAGTTGGTTTTTTTTTATTTTTATTTAATTTTTTTTAATGTATTTAAAATTAGTTATAAATTATTAGATTCTATTTATTAAAAATATAATTAGATATTTGACTTAAATGTAAATACGATTGGATCCAAATAATCCATCGGATCCAATACTATTTTCATAGATCCAATCCAATTAATAAATAAGTTGGGTTCGAATTAAAATTATGATCTGAATATAAAATCAAATTAGATCGAGATTAAGCATTACTCAATTCAATTTGATCCATTTACAGCCCTAACCCCATCCTAGCTAATCTCACAGGCAAATTGGGCCACAATTCAAACAATCATAAAGCATTAATTAATCAGGGATCAAAAGGAAAGATCAGGGCTACTTGGAATCAAATGCCTACTAAATTTATGTTGAAAGATATTTACCTTTTTTTTTTGTTGATTGTTTGTAACATGTTAATATTGAAAATTATTTAAGATGAAAAAATTAATTAATCTAGGTAAAAGGGAAGATCAGGGCTGCTTGGAATCAAATATTTATGTTGAAAGGGATTTTTTTTTTTTTTTAAAAAAATGAACTATATGCTTGTAAGATGACAACTTTGATAATTATTTAAGATGGAATAAATGCTCAATCCTATATAACTCAATAACACTGAATAAAATCCAATTACACTAGATTCAAACCCTTTAAATTTTTCAAATCAAGTATATAAATCTATTTGACTTGAGATGGACCAGAGATATCCATTTACGTTCATTAATGCTGCACCACAAAAAAGGTTTCTGACGAGATTAAATTATAGTACAAAAGCTAGTCATTTGTGCTCATTACTACTAAACACTCTTTGCTGCCACCACCTCCTCATCTCTTCCTCTCCACCTCTATCTCTAACCTTGCCATGTCCATCACTTAGCTTACTCGCATCCCTCATGTAAGCTCTAGATCATTAGGTCATCTAATGGCTGGAACAAGAGCTCATTCATGGTTAGATCCCTCAAGTCCTTCAACCAACACATGCTATTTGAAGTTCATTTTGGAGATGAAAAATTTAACATCTAGGAGGAGACCAGAGTGTCCATAGATCTAATCAAGAACACAATGAATCCTTTGAGGAATTGAGATCCACTTGTCATGGCTAAGTCAATGAAAAGGGAAAAGAATTCCCTTCTATCTTTGGAGAGAAAAAAAGAGCACAGGAAATGAGCGTTCGATGGCATCAGATTGAATTCGGGGCCAAATTTCGGACTGGGTCGGGTGACACCCCAGACCGTTGGTTGCGCGCAAGTCGTTATTTTGCGCAAGTCGTTGGTCACCTAATTCGTGTTACGGTGTACCCTGCGGTTAACGACGCAGCGGATGCTGACTTTCTTGTTCGCTCTCCAGGGCAGACAAGAAGTAGGAGGGCGTCCTTCCAAGAGAAGGCGAACCAAAGAGCGAAATAAAAGAAGAAGCGAGAAAAAAAAAAAAATGTCGTCCAAATCAATCAAACACGACGTCGCAGCCGATCATGACATTCTTCGCTTTGGATTGAACGGCATCAAGGGCGACATCGTCGGATATCACCCGCTTGAATCCCTTCGCGAATCCGTAAACGTCCCCCTCTCCAATCTCTTCGATCTTTTCCTGTCTCTATTGCTCGATTTCTCCCTCATATAATCTCTTGTTCTAGTTTTATTACTAAAGGTGGTAGTTTCTGAATGATTGAGCTCCAAACCGAACCCTAATCTTAGTCCTTCTTTTTTTTTAAAAAAAAAAAAAAATCATTCAGGCGAGTAGATTTTGGGGGGAGAAGAAGCGGACTGGATTAGCTCTAACCTACGGATCTGCTTTTAATTTGAGGAAGGATCTTGACGCGCAAATTCTTTCGAGGTATGGAAACCCTAATCGCAGTGATTCTTGATCTCGGTTCATATATAAGATGGAAATTTTCAATTTGTTGCAAACCGTAAACCGATTTTTATTTTTTAATATTTTTGACGGCTAGTAGCGGTAGATCTTATTGTCTGCGGTCTCAATGAAGTTATTGGCTTTGGATATAGTTATTTGAAGACTGGTATCACGTTGACTGAAATATCTCGGCCCACTCATGGCTGGAATGTACTCTGAATGGATTGGAAACTGTTTTTAAAGTTGGTTAATTAGTCGTTATAAATAAGTTGCTATTGATGATTGAAATCTGGTCAACGGATGCTTGGGGCTTGGATTAGCATAAAATCTATGACCCCTGGTATCTAGAATGACTTTTCTTGACCTATCTTCTTTTTTTGAATCTTGCACATCACTAACGATCGGTAATAAGGGGGACATTTCGTCTTAAGTTATGATCCTTATTCAGTCATCGTTGTCAGAATAAAGGGCCTTTCAGATACCTGTACATTAAAGAATGCGTGAGAGAGAATGGAGAGGCATGTGGGCATTTCAGATACCTGTATATTAAAGAAGCTTTCTCTACCCACTGATTATGGGGATGGATGAACCATGAGGGAGCTGATGGTTTTCAAACTATGGTTCTAAGTTATTGCAAGGCCTAATGGACTTGTTAGAATAGGGGACTGGTGGTATACTTTTCAGTGTTCAAGGTGATAAAAGTATCAAGGAATGCTCTGATGTTGTGCTTGGATATTCCATTTTTTGGTGATTAAAGTTTAGAGAATTCTAGAGCGTGTGATTGGATTTTGTAGAGTTGAAGTGAGATGCTGTATTTGTAACACCTAGACAAATGGTCCACCTCTCAAAGAAAAGGAAATAGATGGGGCATTGAAAACAAAATGGAGAATATGAAAAATATTGTGTTCCTTTTTGATGTGCTAAGTAGGAAACCAAAGATAGGAAAAGATCTTGTGATGTCAAGGGAGAAGGAAAACAAGAACAAGGGGTTCATGAGTTCTATTATCTTGCTTGCAAGTCTCAATGAATATCATGGTTTTGGAACCCTTATCTAGAAGCATCCTTAACTCTAGAAGGTTCATTGAAAAGACAATGCAGCATTTGAATTCTGGGTGAGATTTTGATATCCTTGCCTGTAATATTGGTTACAATGCAATGGTTTTGATAGATCTTCTGACATATCTTGTGATTTTTTTTCCCTTGAGAGCATTTATCTACATACAACTGTAGACTCCTCTGGACATTTGTTGTCTTTACTCGTAGGAAAAGACACTCTTTGACAATTAAAGGATATGTTTTAGACAACAACAACAGTTAACCTTTACAGGTTTGACATATGTAATTAGTGTCATTGTTCTTTACATTTTGGTGCTAATGACATTTAGATGCAGTTTAGGAACCGCCTTTGCGACGTCAAGATTATTGAAAACAATACTCAACTTGACCATGCTATACCATGACAACTCTTCATACATTGCCATGCCATGTTATCCTATATTGTCTCTCCATTGTAATCTATTTCAGCAAATGATGAGTAGATGCAGGGGGTGCATGCATTGTATGCTGTACTGACCTTGCATCACGTGCCATATTGACTTCTATGGACATGAGGGTATTATTTAGTATGGCAAACTGTGAGTAAATCCAAGAGGCGTACTGCATATCATCTCATGCCATTCACATATGAGTGTATGGGGTATACCATGAGATTTGAATTCTTCATCAAGAGACAGTGGTGCTTTTACAACATTATGGGCAACTTGACTCTCTTGGCCATTGCTACAATTAGTATATCCTATGAGTTTTTACAGCTCACTTTTGTTTTTCCCTTTAACTTGGAACTTGAGCACCTTGCTTCTTTTCAACTATGAATATATGGTACTTGTTTTCACAATGACTTTTCTAATTTTTTTAATGGCTCATAGCCATGTACTTCCGCTGCATTCCTTAAGCTTTTTAATGCTTTTCTGCTTTTCTACAGAGAGTAACCAGACAAACTCTGTTTTTTTTTGTCAAATTGCTTTTTCCTGAATGTATGAATGGTTTTGTTTTGTTTTTTGTATTTTTTATGGGATTCCCCTACCTATTAGCTTTCAAAAACACTAAGGCTATTGGTAAAATGCCTTTTGTTAATGCAATTATCCATCTCTGCTTCTGATGTCTCAAGGAGTGGCTCTTTTGTTGCCCAACTTCTTTTCTTTGGATGATGTTGCCAATTGACCTTGATTAATAATAGTGATGCTGATGTCCTTGACTTTTTCTTCCATGTCTTTGCCATTTTAAGTGCCCTAGGCTCCAGAAACTGGCCATCATTGAAGATGAACAATCAATCAATTTATTTATTTATATACATCAATGAGGTAGACCAGCATTGTCACCTGTGCTTCAATTGTGGGAACTTAGTTCAGATAGTGCTCATGCTTAAGTTTCCTTAGGCTGTTTATGCATCAATAACTTATCTTGATAGATTTGAGGTTTTAAACTCTTGTGGATCCACATGTGAATAAAGCAAAGTCTGCTGCATCATTATAGTTATCATAACAATGGGGCATAGATGAGTTACATATAGCAATCAAATTCTTGCTTTTTTAGCATTCAGGGGATGTATGGCATTTAACTTTTACTTGTCCTTGTATTTTGGATTATTAAGAAAAGAAAATGAAGTATCTGAAGGGTTATAGTAGATGTCGAAGTCTTTTTGTAAAGTCATATCATTTGCTATTACTTAAAAAAGTAGTGTGAATCAGAAAGTGAAATTTTAGTCTTTTTGGAAGCTGTAATGATGATATATTGCATAAGTTAGATTAAGTAACTTCCATCAGTAATTAGCAGTGTTTCAAGGTAGTACCTCAGATTTGACAAGAGGGCTTGATGGTGCTGTAGTATTGTAATATGGTATTTGATGATAATAAATATACTTAACAATGGAACATGATTATAATACTAAGTTGGTTGATGTTG